>PKMM01001464.1:255701-337706 GCA_002933915.1 Eutrema heterophyllum
GACTAATTAATTTTGGTTGTTACTTTTATTACACAGAAATCGCATTGTTTTTCCGAGACATTGGTGCCCCATCATTAAAAGAACAAGATGTTATAACAATGAAGGAAAATATAGCAGTAAAATTATGCAACTTGGAGAAGATATTTCCTCCTTCGTTTTTTGATGTCATGGAGCATCTACCGGTACACCTTCCGGACGAGGCAATCTTAGGTGGACCGGTACAATATAGGTGGATGTATCCATTTGAGCGGTACATGTACCACTTAAAAAAAAAGGTTATGAACAAGGCACAAATCGGAGGGTCTATCGTCGAGCACTGTGTACAAGAAGAAATATCAGCGCTAGCTACCCATTGGCTTGGAAAACCGATCGCTGCAGGTAATGAAGGATGGCATGGTGAAAACATATACTTCTACGCATTCGACGATGTCCCAACAATTTTCAAACAGAAAGGAAGGTTCATTGGTAAACATTCAAAGGGATGGATAACAGACGAAGAGTACAACGTTTTGCAAACGTTTCTCATGAATAACTGTCCCGAGTTAGCACCATATGAAAGGTATGAGTAACCGTCGCAAAACATTATATTCAATAGTTAAATACTTTTTAATTACATAATTTGTATACATAGGATGTTTGAAGATTTCATGCGAACTACATATCCGGCATTGTCTACCACTGACCTACAATCATTGAAAGACAATAACTTCGCACGCTGGTGCAAAGATTATGTAAGTATTTTTGTACTGGGCCGTTTTTAATATAATGTTCAACTTATGTATTTATTTTACTACAGGTTAATAATCAAAGGATGGTATCAACTGTGCCACAATGGCTCATTGATTTTGTACAAGGTCCACGTCGTGCTTACACATCCTGGCCCTCGTTTGCAACTAGAGGGTTCTTATTCCGAACATTGAGTAGGAGTGCAAACAAAAAGACACAAAATTTCGGTGTTTGCGTGAGGGCAACTACTGATACGGAATATTATGGCGTTGTGGACGACATCAGATTGGTTGAGTACGACGGCGGTGTCGGGTTGAAGGTGGTTATCTTCAAATGCTTTTGGTACGACATCACTAGTGGAAGTGGAATGCGTAGAAGTCGTTCAGGACTGGTGGATGTTGCTGCAAACAAGCAGTATCGACAATATGATCCGTTTATTACTCCTGAACAGTGTGATCAGGTTTGTTACATACCATACCCAAAGGTGAGTAGGAGGCATGGGACGGAATGGTTAGCATGTGTAAAAGTGGTACCAAGAGGTGTTCGAAATGTTACAGATGCTTTACAACAAGCCTTTCAAGAGGATTCTAGGAATACTATTGTTGCACCTTCAGGGCTCCTAAGGGTCGAGGCACTCAATGTTGAAGACATGGACAATTATGATGATTTACCCGACCAACATACAAACGACATGTACACATCCGAGCATGAGCTAAGTGATGACGAATGTTCTCAAGCTGATTCCAATGATGAAGATGAATGAAAATTGTGCATCAACGCGATCCTTAATTTTTAGTATTTTATGTAATATTATTTTCGGTTGTGTTAAATTTTTAACGTCTTATAAAAGTAGTGGATTATTATCCGTCGAGTGGTTTGTAATAAAATATGTTGTGGATTCATGTATAATATTATGTGGAATATAATTTGTATCTTTCTAAACAGTTATAACAGCTAGCCCTATTTACAACACCCGTGATTGTTTACATGAGTAGAATACTTACACGCCATTCATTTAATTGTCGAAATGTCAATTCACCGTCTAGTGGCCGACAGTGTCATTCACAGTGTTATTTATGATTCAGTGGCAGACAATGTCATTCACGGACTTGATGTCTTTATTGCACACTGATATGTAATGTCAAATAATGTTTTCATACTTTCTTTTATCCACATATACATCGACACGTTAAGCCTAAAAAATCACTCTGTTTTGCCTATATAAGTCCGAGTAATTCAACACAAAATCATAACACAAAAAACAATTTGCAAATGGCAAACAGAGATCTATGGAATTACTATATGCAAAACCGAGCCTCCGTTAAAAACCCTCGAGAAACAACTCGTGTTCCTTCAAGCCCTCCATACGATAACTTAAATGTTATTGATGCTCAACCGACAGTTTCACTCCAACCAACACAACGATCTGATATCCAAACGCCGGTAATTTCAGGACCTGCCCAACTCATACAGCGAGGAATGTTTCGCAAGAGGGCTCACAATAGGAAGGTGTTGAGAGGTGAAAGTTCTCAAACACGCCCAACACAAGATTTCATTCGTGAGGTTATCAATGAGCCACAACAGGGCGACCAGGATTTTAATAGTCCTCGCTGGACTTCTACTATCGATTACATAATCCGCGAAGGTATATACATATAATGTACTCGTTTACCATTACAATAATGAATTTAGATGACAAATACTAACTCTATCAATCATAATTATAGGTACTTATAACAATAGGACCACACCATTCTGGACCCAGGTTGTAGAAATACAATGCCCGCATTCACAGTTTGTGAAAGTGAAAAAGGTTTACGTTCTCGACCCATATTATTTCAATTTAGATATACAAAGTATCTGACAAGTTAATTTTATCATATTTTCAGCTTGTCGCTATGTTATCCAGTGCAACCCCCAACGGCCAGGGAGACCTTCTAGTAACCTTAAAGGATCCGTCTGGAATTATCGAGGGAACCATGCACCATAACATCTTCAACAATGACGAGAACAGAGTCAACACTGGCGTAGGTGCGGTTGTCATTCTACAGAATGTGACCGTATGCCGTTTTAACCGGAACTCTAAGTACCTCAACATCACTGAGCGGAACATTGTTAAGGTAGATTTTCCATAAGTTTGTAAATATTACTGATAATTATAAACTAAAATCATTTTTCAAACAGATAATTGGGGCTAATTCGATGATTGCTGAATACGAACCAACCGTAGCATCTACTATCAATGAGGAAGCTGAAGGAATTACTGGCTACGAAAATGAAATAGTCCCAGAGTCAGATGGTGAATAAACATCCGAACCGTCCATGTTTACGAATAAGCTGGTTAAACAGCATACTCTTTATGTTGCTTTAATGTTTACTATTTTCCTACCATCTATTGTACGCGTTTATAATAATGTTGTTATGTAATGTAATATATTTATATGTTTAATGAAATAAACCAATATTATAACAAATGTTTTGTTTCTTACTGACCTTCCATTCGAATTAACCAAAAACCTATTAATAAGTTTTTAACGCATTATAAGGTTAATATATTTGTCAATGTTAAAAACAGATCGGAAACCCTAGTTCTAATATTTTGTAAGCACCCACGGAAAAAGTCGTGGTATTTCGTGGGTAATACCTCACCCACGGAAACATTCGTGGGTAACCGTGGCAAAATTACCCACGAAAACCCACCAAGATTTCGTGGGTACAATTTTACCCACGGCTACCCACGAAAACCCACGTATACCCACGAAATACCCACGAAAAAAATCGTGGGTAAGCGTTTACTGTTCACCGTGGGTTTTCGTGGGATTTCGTGGCTTTTTTGCTCTACCCACGGAAAAATTCGTGGCTTTTTCGTGGGTATATGCCTTTTTTTTACTAGTGTATTCGAGATGCGATCGGTTTGACCCAGTTCCCAGATTCTTATGTTGAGTTGTTGATGACATGTGTGAAAAGCCTCGCTTCCGAATTAAGATTGGATCTTGATCACACGTTTGTCAAGGTACTTGGCCCTGATATGGATTTGTTTGATACATGTTGTATATGCCAAGAAGATTTCTTTCTTGGGGAGGACGCAACCTTTACTTCTCCTTGTTCTCATGTTTTCCACACTCGCTGCATTAACGACTGGATTCAAGAATCTCAGAAGTGTCCACTTTGTAGTTCCCAGCTTCAAGTGTTTACTTGGTATGATCTTTAAACCGAAGCCAAGGCTTGATCATATCGATATCGAGTCTTGATATCATATCCACATAAATAGGCTCCAATTGACTCTTGATTTTTTTGTATTCATTTTGTGGCATCATCACCATAAATTCATATTCAAGCTTCCAAAGACATAAAAGTAGAAATAAAGAGAAAAAGAAGTTCGATTTCATTTTTGTGTAGATGAATAAATTATCGAAAATAGTTTTGGTTGCTGATGGATGTTTCATGTATTCACGAATCTGCAATTTTTTCTAACTTCTCCATCGACAAAGCTCTCGGAATTCAAAATGTTCCCCATCTTCACCATCGACTTTGAGAATTGCTCGAAGAAAGCCACCGGATCCTCCGCGTACTTGCTCACCATCCGCCGCGTCTGTATCCCGAACATGCTCGTGTACAT
The DNA here is from genome assembly GCA_002933915.1 of Eutrema heterophyllum. Lineage (NCBI taxonomy): Eukaryota > Viridiplantae > Streptophyta > Magnoliopsida > Brassicales > Brassicaceae > Eutrema > Eutrema heterophyllum. The sequence goes on from PKMM01001464.1 coordinate 260,047, forward strand.
CTCCTGGTCCGAATTCAGCAACCCTTCCCCTCTCAGCAGCGTGTGGTAGATCGAATTGTCGAAGAGATTCGGCGTCACATTGTCGATCGCCGTCACGTTGCTGTCACCTTCTCCGCTGCTCGCCGGACAAATCTCTCGGAGGCTCGCCAGGTACGTCTCCGACACCGGATTTAAAGCTGACGTCACCTGAAAATCTCCATAGATCCGCGATCGAAAGCTCCGGCATTGTGCCATCCCGATCGTGTGAGCTCCTACATTAATTTGGTAAGTTAAGAGATTTTGTGATCGGGTTAATGTTACCATAACTAATCCGGGCTAACACAATACCAAAATCAAATTTCCGGTTTTCTGTTACCATAATTTTGTTAATTTTTGGTACGAAAGTGGGTGGGCAAAAAAACCGAACTAAACCGAACAAACCAAACCAAACCATGTTCTGTACATAACCGAATCGGTTGAAGTTTTTCTCAATCTAATTGGTTTGAAACTGAACCGAACCGATAAACCTGTTTATTTTGTTAATTAATTAATTATATTAAAAAAATATGGACCGATTGTGGGATGATGGGATCTTCAACTAAACCCACATTTTCTCTTTTTTTTTTAACTCTCACATTTTTAAAAAAAATTCTCAATATGATTAATATAAAACTAATTCAACTATCTATATTCTCTAACCCAATTACCTAAGGATTTGATTAAAAAACAAAACCCTAATTACTCTTATACTTAAGCGGCTAAAGTCTCATCTCTTTCTCATTCCTCGTTGATTTTATATTGTCTGAAGGTAAGATTCTCTAACATAAAACTATAATAGGTCTTTTAGGATCACTAAAAGCAAAAGGTTGGTGGTAATGGTATTTTAGTTAAAGGTTTAGCTATTGAAAATTGAGTTCGATGTTTTGGGAACGTTTACAAGTCTTTCCTAGGTTGATTCGATTACCAAAAATCTACTCTGTTATTATGTTGTTTAAATGTTGGTAAAAAAATATGCGCTTACGTTAATTGGTATAAAAAACAAACTAAAAACCAAACCAAACCGAACTAAATCCAAACCAAACACAACCAAACCAAACATATTTCGGTTGAATTCGGCTAAAGTTTTATTAATCCCTAATTAACCGAACCGAACCCAAACCGAATCCGAAATTAAACTGAAATGCCCACCCCTAAGGGCCTATCTTTTTAATAGTTATTATTTTTCAAATATCAGATAGATTTGGTCGAATTGGGGATTTGGTAATCGGTTTGATGTTACAATACCAAAATCAATTTTCCGGTTTTCTATTACTATAATTTCCGGTTTAGTTTGGTTCAGAGGATTGATCTTACCTGAAAGAGCGACCATGTCTTCAACAGAGAGACCCTGAGAATAGAATTTAGAGATGATGCTGATTAAACCCTCTTCAGGAGTTGGAAGGTTCGATGTCGCAAGCTCGTAGCTTGCTGTTTTCGAATCTTTTCTTCCCACAGGAACATCCCAGTAAGGCCCACCAACCTTTAATCAAACCAAAATTAATTTTTTTTTTTTTTTACATTTCATAATTCATATGTGATACTATATAATATACAGTATCGATTACGATAATTCGTCCCCATGAGAGAGAGTATATGTACCAGGATTGTAGCATCTCGAGCAGAAATTGTGAGAAGATCAGCGCAAGAAACAACTCCAGGACATTCAGATTCGATTATGTTCTTGATTCTGTCTACAATTTTGTATCCTCTCAATGAGTTTATGTTGGGAGAAGCTTTCTTCTCTCCCTGCAATGTCTCTGTTTCGTCTAGCAACACCGATCCATCGCACCCCTGCAATACAATTTGAACCCTTAAGTAAGCATCCATAAAGCAAACTGCTTTAGTTACATTTCAGCTAATTAAACTCTGTCTTTGATTCATTAAAAATCTAACAAGGATTTGGCAACAGTAGATGCTTTGACACATCTGTTACAAATTTTCTTAGCGGGATGATTTCTTGTATTTCAAGCAAAGTGTGGATAAGTACTTACTTGGACAAAGCAGTCGTGGAAGTGTAAACGAATAACTATGGCTGCATTTCTCGGATCCTCCTTCACTATGCATTCCATTTCTTTCTTGATGACGTCAAATACGGTCGGGCAAGTAGACTTGTAATAATCTAGGGTTAAAGGAAGATCCTTTCCCGATACATCAAAGAAAAAGCAGGGGATAAAGATGGCGTGAATGATAAAAATCACAAGGAGGAACTTCATAGTTCTTCTCTTGAAACCCCTTTTGATGCAACTTTTCGGGAAAATGTAAAAAAGTGTTTTTGGGAGATAAGGAGTTTGAGAAATTGTGTGGGACTTCAAAGAGATATATTAGTTTGAGAGAAGAGGGTATTGTAGGGTTTTAGTTTTCTTGTGTCACAAGGGTCTTGAGAAGTTGGCCAAGTGAGATGCAACTAATTTTGTGAGATGGTTGTTGGGTTTTCTTATGACCCAAAGATTATAGATGAAAGTTTATTCGCATCATAGTACAGATGATTACCAAACCAGAATCTTATATTATCATAAAATGTACTATTTCCACATTTATATTTTATTTTTGTTTTTAATTTTTGGTATATGTTTACAAAAGATCCAACCATGTTCATTGAAACTGATTCTTGAAACAAATCTAGAAGTCTCGTTGTTTTGTAATTTGTTCAACTGTTTTTATTTATTTGGCCATCAAAATGACCTTTTTGGTTCAACTAAGAAATTAAGAAAATCTATAATTTCATAAATCAATTTTCATATTTTCAAATATGATTTGAACGCTGGTTATGACACGACGGCGACAATAATATAAACCTTCGTCAAAATTATTTAATATCAAATCTTACTATGTGAAAAATGGTGGTGGATTTGGAACTATATAAATAGCCTAATTTGCATAACAATATCATGAGTAATTAGCGAGATATGTAGGTCGCCAATAGGTTACATGAATAAATTTTCGGCGTTATTCATTTAAATCGGGCTTTAATAGATTTGGTATTTGAATTTCTCTCAATGTCGCCAATAGTTTATATCCTTTGTTTAGAAATAATATGGCTAAGTGTTCTTCTTCTGCTGCTCTGTTTTTGGTTTTTCCCAAATGACGAAAGATCAAAAGGTAGGAGGGAAAATATGATCCACTCTTTGGCGTCATCTTGAGTTATACGACTAATTAAACAGAAGCACCCAAATTTTTTTTTAAAAAAACGACAACGATTTTTCCTAAAACTTAAATTTATTAAATTGTCGTCAACTTGATATTTTTAAAAAATATATTTTTAGTCCCAAAAACGGTTAAAAACAAGGTTATGGATGCATTAGTTGGAAGAAACTTGTGTTAGGTGGTTTTGGTGACGTCTTCGTCTTGACCTTTTTAGATTTGAATCTGACTTTATACCAACAAAAATCTCTTCTTCATTTCTTTGTTCTTTCATTATCCGTTCTCCCTCAAATTTTTGTGTTTTGTAGAATAACACAATAAATTATTTTCCCTTCATATAGTGTTTATATTTTAACTAGATTTTGGACCCGTGCTTTGCACGGGTGGATTGTTACCTCTTAATATTTTGTTTTTGTATTTTATACATATTTTCATATATATGACTTGATGGTTTATGGCTTTGGTTTTCATTTCATTATTTTGTGTATTGGATGAATTATAATTTACTTGAATTGTTGTAAATTTAATTGATGTCTTTGTTATAATTTATGTTCTGCATTGAACAATAATTAATATATGATGGTAATGAATTTCTAATATGTTTTAAATTTAGACATACTTTATTATTTAAAATCCTATATAAAAATTCAAAAATTGTATCAAAAATTGTATAGAGACGTGTATGTACATGTAAAATATTTTGCTGAGTTCAGGTTCAAAATTATATAATATAATAATCGATAATTAATATGAAGGTGTTTCGAGATATTTGTTTAATTGAAGAGAAAGTGTCCAGTGTCCAGCCGGTTCAATAGAAATGCAAATAACCGGATGAAATCGATTGATCCATTTCCATCGATTTCAACGGATCTTAATTTACAAAGTCTATCTATTTCTTCCTCACATTGGATAGTAAGGATAAAAAATCGATGGAAATGCAGAACCTGAACCGGCTTGACACTTAAACTGTTTTTTTGAAAGTGATCTAAATTGACATAATTAAGTTTAATTTTCAATTAAAAAAAATATATTTAAAAAAAAAAAAAAACATCAATAGAAACAACACAATGTTGTAGTAGATCACTCTTTAGGCTTCTCCTCCTTAGTCTTCTCTTCCTTAGTCTAGTATGAAGTTCATTCATTTCCAAGTCTATTAGGAACATCAACAATCTAGTGTCCACTCAGCTTCTCCTCATTAGTATTTTGTTTTTCCTTAATATGAAAGTCAACCTATTTTGTATAAGTGATTTATACACCAATAACCATTTAACATCGATTGTTCATGATACAATATTTATAAAAAGAAAAAAATATCAGGTAAAATCTCTACACATACATTTTGTTAATGTATAAGATGGTAATTGTTTATATTTAGACTATTTGTTTATTATATGATCACCATTTGATAAACACAGGAAATGACATTTATAGAGGTGAAACTAAGTTCTTCTTCTCTACTTCAATGGATCCCGAGTGAAATTACAAATTCCAAAACGACCAAGTAAATAAGTCAAAACCAATAAGAAGAAATTCATGCTTCTTACCAAAAAAATAATAATCATTCTTTTTGTTATGAAAGTGATAGTAGAAGGGAGTAATTTCTTACAACTTTTTTCACATCGAACTTGTGGAGTCTTCTATTGATGGTAAAATTTTAAAAAGTAACACTTATATGTAAAATACTATTATGAGTGCTATTATTATCCGTCTCTTGCTTATACTCGGGTTTACCTGCAATGGTTTATTTTTTAAAAGCCAACAAAATAAGACATTACTTTTTCTTAAATCACTACATATTATTTTAAAGTCAAATTCTCTGCAATATAATCTCAAGTAGTACGAATCAATCGAATTTATTTATCCTATCTTAAATTGCGTTTGAATCTAGTAAATATAGGAACAAAATAAATATAAAATCAATGCAAAAACCACCTTAGTAGTCAATATTTTTTTTTTTAAAACATCAATAGAAACAATACAATGTTGTCGTAGATCACTCTTTAGGCTTCTCTTCCTTAGTCTTCTCTTCCTTAGTCTAATATGAAGTTCATTCATTTTCTTTCAGATTTCCAAATCTAGCAAGAACATCAACGATCTAATGTCCACTAAGCTTCTCCTCCTTAGTATTTTGTTTTTCCTTAATATGAAAGTCAACCTATTTTGTAGAAATGATTTATACACCAATAACCATTTAACATCGATTGTTCATGATACATAAAACCTTTTTTTTTGAAAAAATTGCTACCTATTATTTTAAAGCCAAATTCTCGACAACATTTTTTGAAGTACATTAATGATCTAAAGTTAAAGTCCCTACCAATCACCACTCTATCAGATCCCAAAACTTTAACATTTGAATAATTTTGGGAGTGACACATCAGCAAAAAAACATCAAGCTAACTAATCGCTTAAACTTTGACTCGTATGGTGACTATACATTAGAACCGTTCAAAATCTCAGATCAACTATTGTCATTCGTCTCTTGATTATACTTGGATCTATACTCATATTTCATCTTATTGATTCATCATTTGTCTCCTATATAAATTGTTTCTTTCTGGCTATCTTGGCTGGAGAATTATCATAGAAAAACTCATGCAAAAATAATTCCACAAAATCAAAAACCAACCAAGATAATATAACTTTTTCAAACTCCATCGACATCATGTTGTTACCTTTCACTTCAGCAATATGATCTTATTTCCAATATGTAGTAGTTAGAAAAAGTTAATCGGATTTCAGTTTGATATATAATTGATAAAATAGAGAAAACTTAAAAAAAATTGGCGCTTTAGAAAACGTGAAAAACAAAAAAAGTGTATCAATATTGGACATTAAATTTGGCCACTTGGTCAAGAGCCAGAGGAGTATTCATATGCATGATTTGCGTTCTCACATAGCTTAGGCCACTCATTCCACGAGCTCACACCGGCGACCACCGCATGCACAATATGGCAAGAGATGATCATACTCTAACAGCTTCATCCAAGCTCTCCTCAATTTCCCGAAATAATTTGCCACCTAGTCACGATCTTGTTTCATCCTCACCAAAAATCCAAAAGCAAGTCATCATAGCCTTTGAACATATCTTCTACTTTTGCTATGATGTCATTAGTGTTAACTCTACAAACAACGTGGGACACTAAGCAATTAGTACATTTCACGTTTGTAAGAAGAAATACCAAAGGGAAGAGAGAAGAAGGGCATTATCTATGAGCTTTAAAGTCTTTCATAACTTCATAGAAAGTGTCATATATCTCTTTCTTGCCTTGCAAGATTCATTCAGAGGTTTAAAAATTTTCAAGGCATCACCTGTTGTTAGCCCTCTTATTTTTCCCCTCCACCAATAGCAAGAGTCTTACCAATTTTGCATACTCAAACATAAAATAAGTTGCTTCACGGTCTTTTAAAGCATTTACATCGAAAAAATGGAATTAATATTGGTTAAGCCTATAAAGTCACCAACTGAAGACAATGTTAGACCTTAAAGAGAAAACCCACTCAATGCCAGAGCATAAAAATTAATATCCACAAAAATTAAACAACAATAAGAACATCTATCAACTTGCAGTTTCTATAACACAATTTTTATGTACATACAAATAAAGCAGCCAAAAGAGAATTTGATTGAATTATTAAAAAATAAATTCAGAACTCCATTAGAAGAGAGATTGTAATCATGACATGGCTCTAATAAAATTAAAAAGTTTACAGATTGTAATCATAACATATAACTGTTTTAAAAGGAAAAATAAAATATTGTGTAATAATTGTTTGCTCTGATCTTTTTTTTTACTTCTCCAAGGTTCCAATGATACATTGGTCTTCATCTGTGGATCTTTTTGGTTGTCATACATGTGGTGGAGGAGGAACTATTATCTGTACCATAAAATATAATAGAAAGAAGGCTAATCAATTTCAATGACAAATATCAATTGTTACAATCAAAGACTAATTAAAACAGAAAAGTTCATCTCTTGCAGTAACATGTAGAACGCCTAAAAAAAACAAAAAATATTGATCATAAATTTTAGATATAACATATAAAATAAATAAAAAATATTATCAACTACCAGGAAATGATGTAAGACCACAATAACAAACATTAATAAGCGATACATTTGGAATTAGAAGACAAACCGGCGTGGATGGAAGGAAACTGAAAAATTTGAAGTTTCAGCGGAAAGTATTTCCCTTGTAGTTTGTTTAGAGAAATCTAAACATCCAATTATCAAAACAGTTTAGAAATTTACAAAAATGATCTCTGAAACATATAATCCTTACAAATTTAGTGTAATGGATGATTTGACTTACATAACTGCATAAATTATAATTGGAATTGCTCATGCACCGACAAATCTAATCATTCTTCAACGCCACTTTTTATGTGTTTTCTACGCACCTGTAAATCGAGGCAAAATCATAACACAATCACTATAACTTTTAGATTTACTATAAGATATCAAACTAAATAGTCATGAGAAAATACATTCGGCAGGCTCATATCTTGAAGATTTCTCTCTCATCTTAGGAATGGTCATGCAGATTGATTTCTGCTCCATAATCTGATCCCGATACATCATATTTATCCTCTTCATCCAACGATGTTGTAACATAAACTTTGATATGAGCCAAAAAAAAATCACCTGAATCTGAACGAAGATTGGATAAGGCTATTCTGAGAGAGAAGAAAATAGCATCGATGGAATCCAATGTAAACATCTTCGCTCTCAAGTTTGTTATCTCTTTCTCTACAACATGAAGGACGAGAATAAGAATTAAAAATCAGGGGACATGATAATTGAAGAATGGCTTGAGCGTTGTGTTTGATAAAATAAATGTTAGATTTTGTTACATGTATAGATTAATATCAAACGTTTCTTAAGGAAATTGAGAGAACGAAATTGAGAGTTCCGATACCGGTAAATTTACCAAGGATAACAGTGGGTTTCTCTCCATGTAGCCAACGTCACTCTATAATCAATTTCGTCGAAACCAAAAACGTGTCAGAGAGATACTACACCGTTAGGGAAAATATAGATAAAATTCCATAAATATTCTTACTTTATATCTTTTGTGTTTATGTATTAGACTATTACATCTCCGATTTGCCTCGCCGATGTTTCCTATGGTAAACTCTCACGCCACCGTCTGATTTTTTTTTAAAAATAAAACAATAATAATTTTTGATTTTAATTACTCTATATAAATCTTTTTAAAACAAATCAGAATTTTTGCCTGAAATTTTGTTGCCGTGATCAGTTTCGCTTCCTCGGCAACCGCCATGGCTATCTTCAGCAGTTACGCAGCAAGCATTAGCGACGTCTTTGACCGAACAAACTGTAAAGGGACTCAAAATATCAGATTAATAAAGATAAAACTATATACGAAATTTGACGGAATCTAATATGAATAAAAAGAGGACAATTTTGAAAATAATTATACTCATTGTCATCTTCGCTCTCGGTTTCTGTATCGATTTCGTCTCCGCTGAGTCGTCATATCCTTACAAACACAAACAAAAACCACATCAAATTATAAACGACATATGTATGAGGTAAACAAAAATGTTAAAGAAAACCCAAAATATACATATAAAAGCTGGAAGAAAAAAATGAATGTCTCGTTTGATGGAATGACATGATCTTATATAATGAAGAGAGAGTGATGATTTAGGATTTTTAAAAGTGATATTTTGTGTTTATCTTGCTGTGAAATTTTCTATATTATTTAGTTTGTTGTTAAATTTTTGGAATCAAATTGATTACATTGGAAATATATATTTTATAGAATATTCTCTAAATTAAATATTATAGAGATGCCGATTGTTTGATATTAATATTTACGTTGAAAAATTAATTAATTAAATATTTATTGTACTTCGCAAGAGTTATCTGTATAATGTATTTATGGTATGAATGCATAACTTTTGGGCAAATGTTAATTTTGAAATTATGGAAATCTTTGATAAATATGTCAATTTTTTAGGTGTGAAATAAAAAAATTAAGGTATCTTCTGAATTTGTTTTGGAAGATGCTAAATAAATAATTTCCGAATTATATGATGCTAATTGACGCTATTAACTACTTTCCAATAGTAATAAATAACGAATATTTGATGTGTAGTTATTATAGGAAGTGTAGTATGTGTAGATATTTGAATTTCCCTTATTATTTTGAAAGAACCTATTTTTAAGTAAGTCGTTTGAGATGTTGCTATATTTTTGTAGATTTAGCAATTAATTAATCTTGCGTCAAAAGTCTTAGGAGTATATTCGAAGCATAATTAATTGTTACATGTATAATATTAGGAAAAAGGAATTAAATAGATTATATCGTAATAACGTATCCCTCAATTATAGTTAATAACCCGATTTGAATTTAAAGATTTAAACGATAATGGTTTTCGAATTTATACAACTAAAAAATTTAAACGATTCCTCCAATATTATAGCTAAATAACAACCCGATCTTATAGCTAAAAAATTATATTGCTATTGTTTTAATTTTCTAATAAAAAGTTTAAAACATTATAGCTAAAAAATTTAAACGATCCCTCCATTATAACTATATGAATTATGAATTTTAAAAATTCAACTTTGTATACAATAATATGTTGCTATGTTTATATTGCTATTGCTTAGAAATATTTGAAATCAAAAACTTATTTGTTATTTTTATGCTATATTATATGTTGCTAATCATCTGTCGAATGTAATTAGATTTAAAAAAATAGATTTTGCATTGTAATTAATATGAAATCCTATAAATTGTAAATGTTTTTTTTAATGAGGATATGATTTTTTTTACATAATGATATTCGAAAAGTAGGAGGAAATGCTAAATGCTAAATTTATTTACGAAATTTACGAAAAAAAGGAAGCAAAAATAGATTAGGAAATGCTAAATGCTAAATGCTAATTTACGAAAAATGATATTATTTACGAAAATTAGATTATGAAGTGTTTGGATACAAAGATAGTAGAAGGAAAACAAATAAATTAATAAATTCTTTAAATGCTGAGAAAAATTGTGGGGATATCACCCCTAAACTCTTCTCGTTTAATATATAGAGGATGTTTCCATCTTCCATAAAATGATACAATACTATTCATATTGGACAACAAGTTTTTATATTCATTTAAGCCATCAGAATGTCGAAGCAGATATATTAATATAGTTTTTAACACTTATCAAAAAGGCCCATTAGCTCAGTTGGTTAAAGCGTTGTGCTAATAATGCGAAAGTCGCAGGTTCAGATCCTGCATGGGCCATTAATCGTCTTTTTTAAAACAAAAGAAAGGGTTTTGAAGTGATTGTGCTCTTGGAAGTTGGAACTGGTCTGAAAAAAATAATTAGCGTTTGTCTTCAACGAGCTGTATGTGATAATGTTTGGATCATGCATGAAGTGTTCCGATGCGGTTTAAGAGTGGAGCGATTTGAGAATGATTTAGGTTCCATAATAAATGGATATCATTATCATGGATTATGTAATGTCTTAGTACAATAACATACTCTTTCAGCAAGGACAAGTTGTGCCAACAAAGGGAATCCGTCAATGGAACAGTCTCCCATACCTCTTCATCTTATACACCGTCGTTCTCAGTGGCGGAACTAGCTTACGAGGACGGGGTCAATTGACCCCTATGACTTTTGTTGAATTTTGTTTGCATAGCTACTTAGTTGATGTTTCATAGATGATTTGGTTCGAAACACGTAAGCATGACCCCCTTGTCCTTAGTTCAAATGCTGTTTTTGCACCCTTTTGATATATATTGCCCCGTTAGAAAATATTTCTGGTTCCGTCACTGGTCGTTCTCCTTCGATTTATGTCACTACTTGTTCGATTTATGTCGCTCTCTTCCTCTTCATCTTATACACAAACATCTTGCAGGGAGTTAATATTAAGAGAAGTAAAGCCCAAATTCAATATTGTTTTAACACGAAGAATTGTCAAAGAAAGCCTATGTGTGTAGGATTTCTAACAAGTATTTTCATATAAATATTCATGCTATGTAATGGAAAAACCTAATCTTGAGAGTTGCTTCAACTCTTCTCTTTCCTTTTTATCAATATCAATCTAAAACCATTTCATTCTTGGTGACAACTTAAGTTCCTTCCTTTTTTCTTTTTGCATTTGAATAAAGCTCAATGAATTCTTATTTTCTATTTTTCCTATCTAACTTATTAAACTCTTTCAGAACATGAATCCACTTGTTTAGGACTTACTCACAATTAAAGGTCATGCGAACTAGCCGATAGTTAATCATTTTTTATTTGAAGATCGGATGGACGCAGTGTTTCCAAACTTTCTAGTATCTTATAGAAGTATAAAAAAGCTTGGTGACAAAACATTAACGGAGAAAAAGTCACTCACTGTACTCAATCAACGGAGGATAAGGATTAGGCTTTTGATATGTTGAAACGTTCAATGATGTTCTATTAGCAAAACATAGCTGGAGATTAACCTCGCATCCGCAATGTCTTCTCGCCCGGGTTCTCTTTGACAAATATTGTCAACCTTTCTCTTTTGTAGAGTGTATTTTACTTTCCAACCTTTCTCATGACCCATAACATATGCTTGGACTACTTCAAATGGCATGGATTGGATTGGCTGAATTTTCTTGTTTTTAATGGCTTTAATTTCTGTTAGGAAAAAAGGCTAAACAATCTGGTACATTTTTTTTTCCTGTTGTCACATATAATCTGGTACTTAAACATATATATTTTTGTCATATTTAGGTTGAAGACGAGATCTTCACGATACCTACTAGTTTAGAAACTTATATGGTAGCGCGTAATTGACTTGACGTTTATGAGTTTATTACAAAGCGAAATGTCTTTCCATAATCTCGGTCTTAACTTATATATGTTCTCGTCTAATTGAGTTATGATGGCTTTGTTAGAAGGTTTTGAACACACTTTAAAAACCATTGGAAGAAAAAAAAAAACAGTAACAACAGAGAATTCTGAAACCAATAAATCTATTCAATTATTGCACTTTTTGCAGAAAAAAAAATACAAAAAGTTGGGCCGAGAAATCTAATCGAAAGGTATGATGTTACAGCAGAGATTTTTTTGTCATCTTATCTAAGATGGCAACCAAATCATGAAAAAGGCTTTAAGAAGTATAGTGGTGTGTCTAATTTAAATGAGAGAAGTTTCCAAAGTATATACATATAATAATATATATAGATACATATATACAATTTCACATGGGAGACTTATGAGTAAGAGACAAATGAATCCATGGGGGAAGTATACCTGACAAAAGCAGGCATTCAAAGTAAAGCAAAAGTTTGGTGCTAAGGGACATACCCACTTTCTTTTTTAACAGCAACCAATCAAAAACACATATTACTAATTTATGTTTAAGAAAAGTACAATTAAGCATAAGAATTATAAGTTCATCGACTCATTTACTAACAACATAAGTAAATTATTCTAGAACCCATCAGAGAGTGAAAGAGAAGCCAATCCATGTTCTCTCTTTTTTTTCTTAACTACTCACCCACCTTTGAGTGTCAAAAAGAAACAATATGAATTCAACAATTTATATAATTATATATATATATATATATATAAATTTCTGAATTATTAGTATTGTAAGCTAATCTCATTACTAATGAAATAAAGATATAATACAGAAACAGCACTCACACGTGTAGGATGAAAGATAGTACAAAGACCCACATGAGAAAATCCAAGGAGTCTCCAAAAAAAAACAAAGCTTGGAGGCAATAACGATGCATACAATTCTAATAAATCCTAATATATCTCCACTCGTGAGACCCACACTGCGTATTATTATTTGTACTATTGAGGATCAAATTTCATAAAGTTTAAAACCTAAAAAAATTACTTAAATGTTCAAAAGAAGGGGTCAAAGTCTTACTACACCAATACCCGTTTTTAATGTTATATATATAGATTCTCCCACACTTGATTTGCTTAGCTGTAAGCCTGTAACCAATATGGTTTCCTCCAAATGACTGTAAAAAATAAAGGTGAAAAAGCCCAAGCCATCACAGAAACAAGAAATTGAAAGAAATTTACTAATCTCTGTTTTGTCCTTATCCTCAAGAATAAAAGTAAATCAATAAATCCAGTTGCGTTTACCTTTCAATGCAAAAGAAAACAAATCTACATTCATTTAGGGAGAGAGGAACACAAAAGGCTGCAACACTTTTTATGACCAAGACAGGACTGGGAATAGGGAGAAGAGTATTAAAGGAATGAGGAAGAGGAACAGCTCCTAACCTAATTAAGAAAATGGGTTTCATATTCCTTCTTGTTTGTTGAGTGGGTCTCATCTGATTCCCACCTCAAAAAGCTGGTCATTTTGTAGTTGTGAGATTGATTGTAGCTCAGTGAATGAATGAAACAGAGAGAGAGAAAAGAAAAAACTAGTAAATGTTGTGTCTATCCTACTATCATATGGTTATTATCAATAAAAAGAAAAAGAAACAAAAAGGTGAGTGTTAACCCACCAATGAGCATTGCTTACACATCACTTAATGAGAGCTCAAAACAGATAACTCTGGTTTGGTGGGTATTGATTGATGTTTTCTGTGGTTCGAACCGTGTTTTGGGAACTATAATACTCAATTCCCTATATATCTAAGAATTAAAAATAGTTTTATAGAAGTGTACTATTTTTATTTGAAGAAGGTGCTACTAAACTTTCTCCTTCTTTATATATCTATCTGAAAATGGCTTGTCTTGTAGTGCTTCAATTGAGCGAAAACAATGGTGCAAGAATTGCCATGTGGTGATATTCACTCCTGGTATTCAATTATATGAGTGTGATTCAATAGGCTCCGGCTTTTCCTGATTTTGAAACACAAGAAAGGCAAAAAAAAATATCAGACAAAAAAAGACAAGAGTATTTATTGATGATGAAGAGCAAAGACAGCGAGAGACACAGAGGCTATATCAGAGGGTAAAGAGATTGGAACAAGCTTGAGGTACGTAACGTTAAACAAAAGAAAAGAAAAAAAAGAAGGTAAGTTAACTCTTTGTGTTAGCAATGGAGTCTCCAAGGATCCATGGAGGTGCTGAGGAGAAGACTAGTTGTGAATCAGGATGGACTATGTACATAGAAGACACTTTCCATGGAAACCATCACCGCTCTGATGTTGTCTACCAAGACTATGATGACGATGGTGATTTCCGAGTAAAAGATGATGGTGAAGATGATGGTGAAGATGATGGTGGTGATGATGATGATGGTGACGATGATAGTAGTGAAAATGAGAGCGATGACTCGATGACCTCTGATGCATCCTCATGGCCTAGCTATCAGATTCCAAGAAACACCAAGAATCATGCTGCAGCTGCAAAAAATAGTAATGCCAAACAAGCCAATCATCAGACAAAGAGTAGAGCTTGTGAGAAATTCAGCGACCAAGAAGAGGAATCTGAGCTCAAGGCTAGAACAAGAACCACTGCAGCTAGTCGTGTTCAAAGTAGAGGCAAGGTGAGCACCACAACCAAATAAGACTCATACTTGTTTTAATAATTTCTATTGCTATCCCAATGTTCCTCTTTTGGCTCAATGAAAAGAAAAACATGTAGTTGTTTACCATCATTTGAGGATGCATTGCTTTCTTTAACGGGATTTATGTTTTTTCTTAAAGCAAACTCCGTTCATGTAACTTATCCATTGGAACTATGCTAATAATATCTACCTTTTCCACATATACTCTGTTCTAACACAATAAGATGGAACATGTGTTCTGATTTGCATCTTCAACAAAAGAGCAATCAAGAAGGAAAACAATTCAATAATCCTTATCCACTGGAAAACAAACGTTTTTACGAATTACTCATCATTCAAACGAATTCAGATCCAAACGATTGAGTTCCAGATAAAACAAAGAGTTTGATGACAAAACAAGAGTTTCTAAGGTTTACCAAATTGTTCTATAGGTGTGGCCCCAAAGTAGCTAACACACCATAGCTTTGCCTGTTAACAGAGAGTCCTGCTTCTTTCACATGATTCTTTTTTTTCTTTTCAAAAGATATGTCATTATCAACTTTCACAAAACTTTCATAACCAAAATTCATAATATACACATCAGGAAAAGAGTTAGAGAAGATCCAAAAAAGAACCTGTTTGTGCTATTCTTCTCCACCTTTTCAACACAGTAAGAATCATGTAGCTTCTGCCTGTTCACAACAGTAAATAGAAATGAAGCTCAATAACATAGTCAATTGATGTATTAGTACTTGAGATTGCATACATTGAGAGAATCAGCAATATCTCCGAGTAAATGCATTAATCCGAACTCTCGGGTCTTTCTTTCGCAGTCATTTTCTCTCTCAGAACCTAGTTTGTAGCCTCCTTGAAGTCTTTTTTATTTCCTTGAAGTCTCTAGACGCACATTCAAAATATTTTATGTCAACTTCTTCTCGGGAGGGCGTTTCTTCTGTGGCGGAAGCTCTTGGGGAAGAAGTTTTTTACTTCGTCACTCTCTTCCATAATTTCTTTCAATTTTAGAGCATTTACAAGGAACACCAACAAATTCAAATGTAATTAACCGATCGGAGTGATGGTATTTTCGAAATGGAGAGGTGTATAACAACTTTCTCGAGTAAACAAGTCTTTTGGATTCTCAAGAACCGACAATTGTTAACCTTATCCCAAGCTTTCTAAGATTAGTTGTTTTCTTATTATTAATGCACACTAGTCGTTTGGTCATTAGTAATTGATAATAATCATGGTTCAAAAAATCGTTACGCGGTAGCTAGGGGCTAGCGCCTAGAACAACTAGTCAGAGTCTAGACGTTAATAAATTATTTATATTTTAATATTTATATACCAAATATGAACACAAGTTAATATAAACCAATAAATAAAATTAATCAGTTTAGAAATAAACTTGAAACAGAGCAAAACCCAAAAAGAACATAGTATAAAATCATAAACTAAAACGAAGAATAACAGAAGCTTTCTAGTCAAAATAGGATAAGTAAATAAATTATATTATTTGACCTTAAAAGCAGGACACCTTTTTTGTTACTTTAATTTTTTTATTGTTTTTTCCCACTTATTTAAACGCCATTGTTTTACACGAAACCATAATTACAAAAATAAAAATAAACCAAGCTTTAAACCAGAGACTAGACCGATTGGACCGATTTTTGCTGAAATAGAACGCTTAACCAAATCAAACGATTTGGCTCACTGATTTGAACAAAATCGTGGCATTAGTGCATTGTCGAGCGCCTAGCCGGGCGACTAGGCAGCGCCTAGACCGATTTTTTAAACAGTGTAATAATCTATATTTGGGGATTTTAGATTTTTGGTTTTAGAAGACATGCCCAGTTCGTATTCGTGGAAATTTAGTCCACGATATTTTTAATAGATATAAATGTATTTTATTTGTATTTAATTTAATTAAGCTATTATTATTAATGGTTGGTTGCAAAAAATTCAAATTCGATTAGGATTTATTATCAAGAACATAATATTTCCATAGCCTTTGGCCTAGAAATCGCAAGAAACACTTTTCTGTGGTTTCTTAACCACCAGCCAAGGTATTTCGCCGACGCTTTTAGCCCATCTCCTGTAGGTCATTTATTTCTGTGAGAGAGAGAGATGAAATTGGATATTGTAACGGCATAGACGAACCAAGAAATTAAAATTGGGTTTACAACGACATAGACGAATAAAAAAAACTAAATAATAATTAAAATATTTCTTATTTAATTTATTTTTCACTTTTTATTTTTTTGGATTCTTGAATTGTAAATAATAATTAAAATTAATATTTTTTATTAAAAATAATTGATTTTTATACGGTTTTAGTTTTGCCGTTAACGGTGTTTACTATTCCGTTAAAATTTTTGATGGTGCGTATTCGAGATCCACTCTAAGGGTTTTTTCGGTTAAAAATTCTACGTTGAAAATTTTAACTTTAAAATGCTAGTGAAATACTTCGGAGGTTTAAAATAGGGTTTTCGATTATTTATTACGAAAGGAACATTTTTTAAGGCATTGTTTTAGAATAGAACGGGATTCACTGAGAGATATCGAGTTTTGAAAGGGTAAATGTGGCATTTTACATCGTTTGTATACCGCGGTAAAAATAAATAGCCGATCCGAACGGTTATAAAATCTAGTGTGATAATTGTTGTTTGCTTACCCTAAACCAAACTAGAACAACATAAAACAATTAAAACGGAATGTTAGTCTTAGAAAATGACTGAAAAGTTTAAGCTTATTGAGGCACATTGAATTGGAAACAGAAAAAAAAAACAAATAGTTTTAGCTGGCAGCTTGCTAAGAGAGGACGCCCTCACCCTCACGTAGATGTGATTCTCAAGTCACTTTCGACATTGTAATCTCAAATCCACCATGCACGTGCAGAAGGAGTAAACAGGTAGATGATAATGAAATAAGGGTCGTTCAATCTAATTCTATGACCCACAAAATGTGAGAAAATGTGACTTAGTAAATGCACAACACATTGGCCCTGGTCTACCAATTTCAACTTTCAGGAAGACCGTAAGAAGAACCAACATTTTTCTGTCACACGTTCCATTGTAATCTAAGGAAAGATTAACAAGAAAAACAATGCTGTCTTGAAACAAAAAGCAACCAACAATCATTAAGAGAAGATTCAGTAAAAATATCGTATCTTCGAGGAAATTGTACAATAAAAAATAATGAAGCAAGGATTCCATAATCATAAGAAAAGAGTTATGAAGCCCAAAATTAGCATATCTTACTAACAGGAGTACATTGAATATATACATGAACAAGTTTCAAGACAGAGAATTACTGTTGGCCTCAAAGTTCCACTTCTTTAAACTAAATGAAGGAACATGCGAATACAATTCTGAAACCTGAAAATAGATTGTATCTCAAGCACTATTGATTTTAAAAATTGTTTAAAATATAAAAATATAATCAAAAACAACTCGGAAGACAACTCAGTGTTCCAAACTAACAATATCCTTAATTTCCTCCCTCAAAACCCTACCACGACACTTTTACTTGCAAAAACAAATTGATCTCATTCCATTGCCCATATTTTCAGCTCCTTTTACTTCCTAATGACAAAAGCATGACACCATATTGACAAGTATATATATAAGCACAATGATACTTCTCAGCCTACAAACTATTAACACCGAAAGCAAAATGACAGAACTCAAATATATTTGCATTTCCTTCTCACTAACACTTTTAATGAGCTTAGCAGTTGGATCTATAGACCAGAAATGGTCTGTTGGGAATCAGTTTGGTTACGAGGGCGGGTTCTGTCTTCCCGGTCTTTGCATTGGAGGATCCGGTGGCAGCAGAGTCCATTACGGTGATGGTGGTGGTCGTGGGATTCAATACAGTGGTGGTGGTGGTAGGAGGGACAGAATTGGTTTCAGAGAGACCATGTACTGCAAACCGCTGACTTGCTGGTCTGGCTCATGCGATGCACTCCATTTGCATTTAGACAAGGGGCTTTACGAGTCCCTCGTAAGCAAGAAGGCAGCAAAACAACCATCGACAGTTGAGTTCATCCCGGAGACCTTCAAACACAATGCCAACAAAAACTATGAAGTGAAAGAAGCTGCAATGGCACCACAATCTAACTAGCTAATCAAGTTTTTTAGCCTCTGTTGTTTTTTAGTTTGTATATCAATAAACATAATCTAATAAATCTCATGATACTGAGATGTTATCACAAGGCACTAAACTAGTAATTTAGTAATACTATATGTTTGTTCAATAGCAACTGTAATGAGTTTCTTCATACAGATTCTTCTTTCTCATGTTATTGGATTTAAAGAGAAGATCGAGTCGTTATCCACAGAGACACACTCTATTAGAATTTTTTTGACAAATAGCTAGAAGAAATACGTAGTGTAAATTTCTTATAAAGTAACGAATTTTATTCATCAAATTTTATTTAATTCCGTAAATCATGTTCTAACAATCTAACTTAAATCAAATTTTTTGTTTTTTAATTTCGATTATAATTTTCATACAGCATTTCTCGTAATAGTAGAACTAGAGAAGCCTTTGTCCATGAGTTTCTTGTCTCCCCCACCATTTTCGACTCTGGTTTTCCTGAAAATTGCAGAGATAATCAAACATTGACCAGATCGGATTTTTAAGGGGTAAATATATAAAAGGAACATGCATCTCTTACGAAATTTCTCCGGCGAGAAGTTAAAACGGAGGGGTCGGAAGGAGCGGCTCTGAGATGGTGGAGGAAAGCGACGGAGCAGAGGACAGAGGCGATGAGAGCAAAGAATCCAAATCCGATCATCAGAGAGAAACCTGCGACGATCAGATCCATCGCCGTCTGAATGCTCATTATCCCCATCATCATCAACTTTGAAATGGTTTAGATTTTGGAAGAAGAAGCAGAGATGGTTGAAAGAAACAGAATGCATTGCCTTGGGAACCGTGAAACTCGCATTGCCACGTTACGTGATAAACTCGGTGTCGTATTGCCACGTTACGTGATAAACTCGAATTTACGACACCTTGAAACAATCCAAATTCAATAATAAAAAAACAAAATGGGCATGTGACAAAATAGTACAAAATAACAAACTAATTGACAAAATAGTACATCGTTTGAGAAAATTGTAAAAATAGTATTTTCGGGAATTTTTTTTAGGGTTTAAGGTCCTAAACCATTCACCCTAAACCATATACCCTTAAAACTAAACTCTAAACCCTAAACTCAAAACAGTTTAATTTTTTTCCAAAAAAACTATATTTACAATTTTTTCAAATGATGTACTATTCTGGCAATTTGTTTGTCATTTTGTACTGTTTTAGACCATTCCCACAAAACAAAATGTTCCATGCATTTCTATTTATTTTATTTTTTTTACGGCAAACAATTTCATTCATTTCAAATTGAGATTACAAAGTCATACAGAACTTTCGGAAAACAAGTTATTACATTTACATAAGCAGATATATGTGCCAAAACACATAATGACCGATGAAGGCTAAAAACAAAAGTTGCCACCGGATGGATGCGAATGAAGTTTTCACCAAAGGATAATGACAAAGAGTTACTGTTACCGTCAAACTACGGCGAAGACACCATTGTCGAAGAAAGACCATGATTGATGACGATGAGTTGCATATGGACTCACGCATTTTTCTTGCATCCGTTTATTTTAAAAGATTTAAAAACTGAAGAAAACAAAAGAAAGAGTACGACCGACGCCGGAGCAACGTCGGCCGGAGAAACCACAAAAGATAGAGGTTGTGACAATCACACTTACAATCGTTTTTGGGAGAGAATCTTCTGTTTTTTTCCATTTATTTATTATATTTGTTTTAACTTAAAACGTAGAAATTACATATATAGTGAGAGAGTTCTCTATTTTTTTTTGTAAGGTGTCCATATTATAAGAAAAAGCAATCCTCAAAACTAAAATTTAGTGATTTAACGAACTTATACATTTTATTTATTTATTGTCTTTCATGAAAATATAGCATTGTTAACACACAATAAAATATAAAGTGTAATAGAAACGAAATAAAAAGAAATGCAAGAAAATGATGAATATAGAGGAGACAAATTTTATTATGAGTGATTTACACATGATGACACTTTTACCAGTTTATCTTATAAAAATAGACACTTCTAACTATTAGGGTATTTCTTATCATTCTTTTTGTTATGAAAAAACCATTATGCCCATGGGTTAAAAAAACAAATTACTCTCCTTCCTAATGCGCTCTCTCTCTCTCTCTCGTGTTATTGCCGAGAAAAATAGCATCTCCGATTCATTTTATTCCGGCGTGAGGGAGAGGGAAAGATCCGATTCATGTTATTCTGGCGTGAGGGAGAGGGAATAGCATCTTCGATTCATGTTATTCCGGCGTGGAGAGAGAGAGATCCGGCGTAGACGGATCTGGATTTCTTATATAGAGAGGGCGACAAGGAGAGAGAGAGAACCAGTGAGAGTTCCGGCGAGAGTGAAAGGGACAGAAAACCGGCGTGAGGGAGAGGGAAAGAGGTCCGAGGAGAGGGAGATGGAGAGGGAGAGATCCGGCGTGGATACGCTCTGGTGGATTGAGAACCGGTGTATCCACGGGTTAGAGTATCCACCATATGCAATCCATAAGCGAATGTGGAAGTGGATAGCGGGTTGTGTGCATAAAGGTCGTGGATGCACTATGATGGATACCTAAGGCTTCCAAAACAACATATGATTTCAACCGAAGGCATGAGTATCAAAGCAAAACAAGATGCTGGAACCGAAAAAGCAGAGGAGAAGAAGAAGAAGACGGCTTTCGATGTGAAGCTGGAGAAGTTTGATGCATTTGCCAAGATCAAAGTGATAAAAGAAGTGAGAACATTCACGAGTTTGGGTCTCAAGGAAGCGAAAGAGCTTGTGGAGAAAGTCCCGATCGTGCTTAAACAGGGTTTGACAAAGGAAGAAGCTAATGAAATCATAGCAAAGATGAAAGATGTAGGTGGAGTTGCAGTTATGGAGTAAGTGACTTTGACTTGTATTTGTAATGTAAAAGACTTGATTTTTGTGCTTAGCTTTGACAATTTCAGTAATTCTGTTGTTTATAACCGAGTTCTTGTGATAATTGGCTTTGGTTTTGAGTTGATTCGACTAAAACATGCTAGTTTTATTTCTCTAAATGTAAGCCAAGTCTGTAGAAGTTGTGATCATATAGGCTAAGTTGTGTAATTGAGGGGATTTGATGCAAGTTTAGTGTTTGACATATTTTTTTGGTTGAAGCCATTGCTTATCAAGAAATGTGCCTTGATTGAACAGCTTGCGAATGAAGATTACTTGGAGTTGAGACATGAAGCTACTGATCTGCATGAGTATTCTAATGCAAAGCTTGAGAGGGTAACACGTTATTTAGGTGTTTTGGCTAAGAAAAGTCGTAAATTGGGTAAGTTATGTGTCCCACCAGTGTATTCCACTAGCTATGTTTGAAGTCTATGTAACACGTTTTTTTGGTATTGTGTTTGATCACATCTTGGCACTTACAGTAGATGTTTTGTAATAACAAATCAATTAATCATTAAGTTATCGAGAACTTACTCAGTTTCATATTTTAACTTTGTGTTTAGCAAGTTGGTTTAAGTGCTGCCAAATTCTGGTTTTCTCTCACTGAAATTGGTTTCATTGCATTTCTTGTCAAAAACCATGTGTGTACACTGAAGGAATCTGCGTTTGGTTCTTAATTGCCCAAAAATCATACACACACATAGAACAAACATGTCCATTGCAAATTGTACATGTAACTATGTCCACAAATCAAAGTATCTTTATGATATCGTGGACAATGTGTCATGAATGAAAAGCCTAGTACATTGCTACTAAAGATGAATCAACAACATAATCTTCAAGTTCCGTCTTGAGCTCAGACTCTGTTACATCCATTGAATCAACAATCGAGTGGTCATTGCAATCAAATATATGTCCACCAACTTTAGACTTATCCTTGGGTCACAAATCAACTCCACAAAGAGAAACAAAATTGGAAAAAGATAAATAATCTAGTGTACAATTTGAATGGAGCAAAGTCAGACACATCACACAAAATAGAAATACAAAGAACAAAGTCTCTTACTCTTAACTACGTAGCTTGTCTGCAAGAGAGTGTACAAACATGAAAACTTATGAATTTGATATAGGCCACTTTCCCAAATACTATGTCCACGCTCTAAATTCCACGACTCTTTGTCCACGCTCTAAAGTCCACTCTCTAAAGTCCACGTTTCTCTCACTCTCTCATTTGCCGTTGTGCGAAATCCTTGCCAAGACAGATTGTTGGACCAGCCTACACAGTCAAAGTTAGAAAAAGATCTCAGGTATTAGAAATTTTTTGTCTTACTCTTAACTACGTAGCTTGTCAAGAGAGTGTACAAAGATGAAAGCTTATGAATTTGAGAGAGGCCACTTTCCTAAAATATTATGTCCACGCTCTAAAGTCCACGACACTTTGTCCACGCTCTAAAGTCCACTCTCTAAAGTCCACGATTCTTTATCCACATTCACCTGATCACCGACATTCAACTCATCATTAGATTTTTCATCTTCTTCACAACCAAAACCCCACATTTCCCCATCGAAACATTCTATGTCCATAGTGGGGATCCCCATTCAACACTCTAAACAAACCAAAATACAGAAAACTATCAGTTGTGTAATGCAAAATAGCACTTATGCAAAGAAAGAGAGTTTTGAGTTTGAGAAACCTCTACAAAACTTCTAAGATAGCAGCTGATCACTGAAAGATAAATCACTTACTCTACTGAGTATTGATTATCGAACTCAATTCCAGAAAGCATATAGAGACAACTCACCAACAATTTATTACACTGACTAAAGAACAAAAATGAATTTCAAATCAGGAACTACCAAATTCGTTACTCAGTCCACTGCAATTCAACATGCCCATTTCAAATTATCTCATAGAATATGAAAATATCAACCAACAATGATGAATTAAACTTACCAATTAAAATTTCAAATTTCAAAATCGCAGTGATGAAACAAGAGAGATTGAAAGTTTTACCTCAAGAACTCTGATTACAACACCTCTAGCCAATTAGAGAGTCATATGGTTGGTGAGATTGAAGCTCTCCGTTAGAAACACTCCCGGCGGTATATACAAAGAACTGGCGTGAGGGAGAGTGAAAGAGGTCCGACGATAGGATGTTTTTCTGGGTATTTTGCTGCAAAAGCTTTTGAGGAGAATCCAATTAATGTTATTGACAATGAATCATGGAGAACTGATAAATTAATAATATTGTGGACAAGTTAGCGTGGACAAGCTAGCATGGACAAGGCAGCCTGGACAAGGCAACGTAAGCTAGCGTGAACAAGCTAGCGTGGACAAGCTAGAGTTGACAAGCTAGCGTGGACAAGCTAGCGTTGACAATGAATGGACAAGCTAGCGTGGACAAGCTACTAACATGATAAGCAGGATAACCCGCAGTACAACCATAAACACAAAGAACCTGAACTGATGGGTCGGTCTGATACAGATGAAAGGCGTCGTAGACTCTGTCCAGCATATAAGGCTGTACAAGTCTGGTATTGCATAGCTGCAATGAAGGCTCAATCCAATCTACAAAACTCCGACTCTGAAACTTGGTCTTCATCATCATCGAATAGCCTTAAAGATAATGATGAGTTATTTTAGACAATACCGTCAAAAGGTTTCCTTTTTTACTTTCAAATTCTCACAAAACTCACAGTTCAAGCTCAGAGAAAGCATCGTCAATTTCAATCATCATGAACCATTAGCATTCATATAAATTCGAAAAACAACAAAAATGGGAGTGATACAGCATAGTCACAAAATGCATAAACAATAGTATCAAAGTATCAAACTTGTCTGACATGTTCTGCTACCCAATCGAAATCAATTAATAGAGAAGATGACTCCGATGACTGAGGTTTTGACTTGGATGGCTTCCTTTTATCATCTCTGGTCTCCAAAACCGAGCATGCTGGTTCTCCAGCATCATTGCTCGGTATGTAGATCAAATCAAACACAAATCCACGATCCAGTACCGAGCTAAGCTTGCCTATCACAAGACCCACCTGTGCTCCAATCATCAAATGAAAACCACATCTCAAAAATCATACTTTCGGATGCTAAAAGAAGCCAATCCAAAATCGAAAGGAATGAAACCAACTTCAGAGTTATATGCACACTTAGCTTCAATCTGCATGTGATATCTCCTCTTCTTTCCCCATATTCTCCTTATGCCATTTACAGAATCCATGCGTGCCTGCAACTCTCTACAGCTTCTTCGATTGTCAGACTGTCTCATCATTCTCCCATCCTCCTTGTATGATTCCATGAATCAAATATGTTACTTCATTTCCAAACGAAGAGAGCAAGAAGAAACGACATTTGTTGTACCTTGGAATTGCGATATATGCCGTCGGAATTACGATCTACGCCGTCGGAATTTACATTCGCTCTAATCAGAGAAATCCCTACTCGTCTGTGATTGCCGGAGAGAAGAAAGAGAGTTTAGAAGAGTATGAGACAGCCACCGTCTCCGCCGATGGAGATACAGTCCTCTCCGATTTCCGAATAGGGGTATTCGCCGACGTCGTTAGAGGTTGGTCGCCATCGGAATCGAAGAACTGAGAATTAAGGTTTTTAATGGATTGTAAAACTGATTCCGCAGTAAATTGATTCCGCAGTAAATTGATTCCGCGGTTGTCGTTAGAGGTTGGTCGTCGTTAGAGGTTGGTCGCCGTCGTTAGAACGTGTTAGTAAAGGAAATTGATTCTGCTGTAAAACCATCGATCGGTAATAAGAAAGAAACTGTTGTTTTTTTCCCTTAAGGGTAAAAGAGTCTTTCTATCAGCTGGAAGTGTCTAGATAGTAAGAAGTGTTTATCTAATGCAAAGTGATAAAAGTGTCTATACATATAATTATTTCTTTTATTATTCATGTCACTATAATCGCACAATCAATAAAAAAACAAAAAAAAGATCACACAAGACATTTCTCCTTGAGACTAAGAACAGTATCTCTAAGGCTTGTTGCTGTAGGAGTGAACTCAATTCCCAAACTTTTCACTTTCTCCACACACACTTTGTATGTCACTAAATCAATCCCTATGTCTTCATTATTCCTAAGATTAAATCATAAGAACAATACTGTTAATTTCTAGGATCAAAACATAATCGTAACTTATAAGTTATAATTAAATACATGAGAAAAAGCAAAGTAAACTCACTTATCATCACCAATGGACAAATCAGGATAGAATTCGCGCAAAACTTTCTCAATGTCGTTTAATGTCACAACCGGACCATCAATGATATATCTACCATTGGCTGATGGAGTCTCGAGAGCCTTGACATGAGCTAGAGCAACATCTCTCACGTCCACAAACCTATAATGTTTGCTATTAAATGGATCCTTACCCTTTATAAGATCCACAATCACGTCTACCGAGAAATTAAGACTTGGCTGCAATATTGGTCCAATTACAAGTCCTGGATTCATTACGACCAAGTCGATCTTATTGGCCTTGGCAAACTGCCATGCTCCATCTTCGGCCAAAGTCTTCGCGAGTGCATACCATTGCTGATAAAGGAAAATAAAAATAAATCAAAAAGTAAGAATTATATTGCGAGTTCTCATGAACTCATTGATGTGTTATAACAATATTTAGAAGACCTTTTTCTCTTCACAAAAACTTGGATCTGAGAAGGTGGTTTCATCTACTAAGTCGTTTGGTCTAAAGGGGGACTCACGAGCAACAACTGCGGCCATGGACGATGTTAAGATGACTCTCTTGACACGAGACACTTTGATACAAGTCTTTAGGACGTTTAAAGTACCCTTGACTGCTGGATCGATCATCTCAGCCTGCAAAATCCAGAATAACGGTTAAGTTTTATGAGTTTCCAACTCAAAACCAATTGGCTATGAGTCACGACTGGATTAACATGAGGATGATCTACATATATGTCATTTATGTATTATTAATTTATTACCTCTCTAATTTCATATGTGGGATTACTACCTGTAAATCATTGATCATGAAAATTACTAAGGATTGTGTTGGTCCGAACAAAGTGATATCGTTGACGAACCTGAGGATCAGCGACAGTGAGTGTAACCGGTGAAGCGGTGTGGACGACAATATCGCATCCATCGATTGCGTGGTCGAAAGAACCTTCTTCTAAAAGATTTGCTTTGAATAATTTGAGTCTTTCTTTTGCGCCATCAAGTGCAAGAAGATGATCTGTTTTCTTTTGATCTTCTGCAGAAAAACACATATATGTCAAAGTGCACTTCAAGATAGCTTCTTTAGTTCTATCCTTCTATGATATACATATCTATATCTGTCTGTATATTGTAAGAAAACGATATTTAATTTAAATAAAGGAAAAGAGAGGGAATTGGAAACAAACTTGGGTCTCGAACGGTGGCCCTTACGGTGTAGCCACGGAGAAGCAAAAGCTTAACAATCCAAGACGCTATATATCCGGAAGCTCCGGTGACGCAGACCACCTTTCCTCCGCCGTTCATATTTCTTCTCTTCTAACGCAACTGTAAGGATGGGAGTGGAATGTTCATTAGAATGTGGTTTTATATTTTTGGTCAAACACATATGAGGAAATATTTTAATATTTACCTCTATTCAAAGTCAATATCTTAAAGTAATTAATTCTCTAAAAACACCACAAGATTACCTCTTTTGGCATCTCATACTTTGACGTGTGTCAACTTTTGTAATCTTCTATATATTAACTAATTAATTTTGAGATCTTGACTTTTGAATTCAAAAGTAAAAACATTTATAACAACAATAAAATTGGGAGTCAATGTAATTACTATCTAATGGTTTTTTTTTTTTGTTTGTATACTCTAATTAATTTAATGATTAAGAAAATACAAACAATAATCAATATTATACAAAAATTTGGTAGTTTAAAAAAAATATAGAGAATTATACTCGCTTACGGATTTTTTTGGGTCTAATAATTAACTACTCGGATCTTAGTCTCCTCACAAACACTTGGATCAGAGAAGGTGGTTTCGTCTACTAAGTCGTTTAGTCCAAAGGGGGACTTAGGAGATAGACTGCTGCCATGGACAATGTAGCCTATGTTATGATGACAGATGACCCTTTAGTGCATGTTTTTAGGACGTTAATAGTGCCCTTGACAGCTCAGCCTACAAAATCAAGAGTAACTATTAAACTTTATTGGTTTTCTAATTCAAAATTATATTGGAAATGACTGAATTCATGTCATTTATGTATTGTTTTAGGCTCTCTCTAATTTTAGATGTGGGATTACTGACAGTAAATCAGTTAAGTGGATTAGTAAGGATTGCGTTGGTCAGAACAGAGTGATATCGTTGACGAACCTGAGGGTCTTCGATAGTGTCAAGTGCGTGCTCGAAAAAACCTTGTTCTACAAGATTTGTTTTGAATAATTTGAGTCTTTCTTTCTGCCGTCAAGTGCAAGAAGATGATCTGTTTTCTTTTGATCCTCTTGAATAAAACACATACATCATACATGTCAAAGTGCACTTCAAGATAAGATAAGAAGAAGGGAAAAGAATGCTCGTTGTGTTTTTTGTTGTGTTTTCTAGTTTCTAGAGAATGTGAGCACTTAAACCAGCTTACTATGGGTAAAGCAATAAACATGAGAATAGAGTAAGAAAATTACTTCCCTTGACTCTTCATTGATCATTAGCTATATAATCATATGCATGAGGCAAAACACACGAGGAAGAAAAAAAAGACGAAGAGAGTTGATTTTATTTACTCATGAAGCAAGAAACAAGACAACAAATATTAATAGCGTGGAGTGTTGCGTTTAAAGAATTCTATCGACAACTCTAAAACAGAGTCGTCTTCTCCTTTGGTTTGAAATCAATCGCACCCGAATCAATCAACACGAAACGAAATTGCAGAAAAGTAAAGATGACACGAGATTTACGTGTTCAACCTCCACGATCAATGTGATCGCAACCTACTCACTCCAGGACTATTCCCGGAGAATCCACTACCACCAGAAAAGAAGAAGTTTACAAGATATTTCTCTCTTGATTACAATTGTGGCTCTCTAGAATGCGATTACAAGAAGATATCACTCATCGGATACACTTAGAATAGATCTAACTAAATCATCTTATACCACTCTCTCGAGCTAAGATCAATCCAAGCCGTTACACGCGAAACAAAGTTTGTTGATCCTCAGCGGGTTGACTCTGGTAAACTATATGTAGTATACATCTTCTTCGATATCCACCATAGACTTTTCGTCTCTTTTCTACACATCCCAAACAAATTTATTCTTTACTAAACATCACGAACTTTGCATTCTCTTATAATTACAACATAGCGACTAGAAATTGTGATTGGTTTAATAAACCAATAATCGCGTTTTAAAAACTCACGATTAAGATAATCCGACCCGTTTAACCCCTAACCCGACTCCCTAACCTGACTCCTTAACCCGAACCCCTAACCCGACCCCTAACCCATGTTTCACATATATAAACGATTAATTTAATCTATCCACATAAGCTATTGACAAAAAATACAGAATAAGAGAAAGCTTAATATACTTGGATCGTGTCAGTTTATCAATACTCCACCAAACTCCAATCAACAAACCTTTTGATAAGTGAAAAGTGTTTGCGTGTCGACTTTCCATAAGATTTAAATTACTAGCTTCTTTAATTCTTCACACAAGTTCGACCAAATCTAAGCAAACCTAGAGTCGAAAAAAGAAAAATCTAAGCAACCCCAGAAAAATGCGAAAATCATAACCAAAATTGGGAGACCAAACAACTGTAACAAAGCAATAAGACTGAAATTGAGTGGACTAACCAGAAAATGTAGAGGATTGGGAGAGAGAAACGAGCAATGAAAGCGATGAAATCTCTGTTTTGAGTTGAGTTTTGTTCCGAGTCGGGCCAGATTACCTTAATCGTGGTTTTTTACACGTGATTTACCGGTTTTCTAAACACAATCACGAGATTAATTTGGTATGTTGCAATTATAAGAGAATGTAAAGTTTGTGATGTTTAATAAATAATAAATTTGTTTAGAGTGTATAGAATAGAGACGAAAAGTCTAGAGTGTATACCGAATAAGCAGTATATTACAGGTAGTGTACCAGAGTCGACCCATTCTCAGCTGCTCAAAACGACACCGTCTTCAGCTGGGCCAAACTCAAAACGCCAAAGGCCCCATAACGTTTGGGCCATTATCCAACATAAAGAATAAGAAAAAATAAATATGAATAGAGTTTATTTATTTACGTGACCCTTCATTTTTTCCTTAGCTGCTAAATTTGATGATAAACTTTTGTTTTTCTATTGAATGCTCATATATTTACTACTATTACTCTCTTAACAGGGCAATGGAGTATAATTTCCCCCAAATGAATATCATGAGCACCCAGCCATCTTCATATTTATCAAATATCATCAAAACCAATATGCTCATAATCATAGACTATGTAACAGAAGTCTTAGAAGCAAGAAATTAAAAAAAAAAAAAAAAAAAAAACATCTATATAATAATGGATGCACTTACATCTTCTGTCCCTTTAAACTTCGTAAAATGGCTTTTTGTTACTAATGGCATTAAGCAATAACTCACTCGAGACAAGTAAAACAACATGAAATTGTTAAAAACATCATCTTAGAGTAAAAGAGGAATGTAGCTAATCTGGGGCACACGGCACACCCATTTAGTATATGCTACATAACAAGTCTAGCAAACAATGATAATTTTCTTAGTTTAAATTTTCTTCTTCAATAAAAGTTATCAAGTCAACTAAAAACATAATTGTTTCTTAAATTTTAAATTCAATTAATTAAATTTTAAAATATTACATAGTCATTTTTTCATCATAGTTGGTTAATCAATAATCCAAAAATTATTTTTACCCATTTGTGTTTAAGGTTTTCTGTTTTACTACATCACTAGTCTAGTTGTGATATAGTCATATACTATATAGGACCATGATTTCTTGTATTCTTCGAAAATAATTAATTTTATAAATTCTAGGACTCGTTTCGTTTGCAATTGCTGCCTCTCGCACTCTCGAGTTTTTGAACGCTTATTTATTTATGTTTGATGTCATTAATTGGTTTCAACTGGACCAAGGAAACTTTGTTAGTAACAGTAAAACAATCAAACATTAATAATCTAATCTTACTCTCTTTTTTGACATCATTTGATCTTACTTATAATACAAAAAATTATGAATATTAGTGCTACTAAATTACAACCTAATAAAGCTAGATAGCTCACATAGAAAAAAAAGCTAGATAGCTCACGCGAGCTGCAAAATTAACCAATCTGATTCCTCAAGTATCAGTGTACTCCTTTTCAAAAAAAAAGTATCAATCTACTTACGTAATTAGATAAGGGAATCAGGTTAAAAGCTTAAAGCTAACATCGGTTGTAGAGTACTAGAGTTGATATCGATGGCCAAATACATTGTCTCTAATGACTAATGAGAATATTGATTCTTTATCCTAACTATTATACTCTGTTATAATCAAACTTGTTTAGTTCAAACTAATAGATGATATTGCAATATACATCTTAGCTATTCGAACACAACTCTCGCAAGTATCCATCACGATATTAAAAGTTGTTCCTTGAAAGTTTTTGCTGAATTTTTTATTTTTGGATTTAATTAGTGTCAACAAAAATAATTAAAACCTATTCTAATCATTACAATATAGCTCACAAAATAGAGAATTAATCCATCAGAATACACAAGAAGAGTCGAGTACTATTATAGCGGAGAAGAAATACAACCAAAATAATTTTAAAAAGCGAAGGTGAAGTAAGCGGCTCTTTCGTCGAGAAGGAGATAAGACGATTTCACATCGTTTTATCAATACTTGCAAGGATCTATAGATGGAATAGAATGTTGATGTGTAGATTCAAGAATTGTGTTTTTTCCATATCGAGTAAATAGTCGTTTGGCGTAGAAGCTTGGTGATAATTCTTGCCATTGCACTAAAATTTCTTAGTTGTCAACTATCTAACACTATAAATTAGTTATAAGTAGCAAAGTCACTTTATGCTACATCACTACCCACAGATTTCAAAAACCATTGGATTATCAATTAAGTACGCTCTAAAAAAGTAGATATGGTAGGAAGGTTCCTCGAGAAGAAACATGGTGCGTCGACGAGTTGCTGCCTCTCACACGCTTTCTTCCTTAGAATAATCAATAATAATCTTAATTTGATTGTCTCTCGTAATGGTCCCCTTCATTCCCTCTACTTTCAAGTGCATCATGACTCATCAAGCTCACCATTAAAACTTCTCTTTTCTTCGTTTTGTTTTTTCTTTCATTTAAAAAAAAAACAAAATCGATGCACGACGGTACCATTTTGTTCAGGGTTTGTTTGTTAGATAACTAAATTTTATAGCAAAATTGGCAAAAAAATATGGTAAAACAAGAAATAAGTAGTGCGTTTTTTCGTGTGTGATTTAAGTAAGTAATGTGTTATCACATTCCTATATATCTGACGAATTTAGAACTCGATTTGATTATTGTGATTTGAATTGTTTTAAGAAAATATGCACTAGATAGCTAAATTTTATCCTTTTTTTTTTTTTTGGCTAAAAACGACGGTTGGCAAAAAAAAGACAATTCAAATCACAATAATCAAATCGAGTTCTAAATTCGGCAGACATAGGAATGACTAAGAAGTCAATTTGATTTACAATAAGATTTTTGCTTGAGTGAGATCAGACTTGATCACCACTAATGAGAAATGTTATCATAAAAAATTACATGTAGGAAACTTTAGCCACGTGAATTAGCTATTAGTAAGGTCACTATCCGCAATTTATTCATCTATAAAAACCCAATTAGAGTGCATCTCATCTGTACCATCAAAAGCCACGAACGAACACATAACCAATTTTCTCTATATATGGCTGGTTTTGTCTATAACCTTCCGTGTGAAAACCCTAATCCAGAGTTCTTTGATAATCGAGTTCCACTTGTAAACTTGTCTGCCACGTCAGATGAGCCTAGCCGGAGTGCAGAGGATGATGAGCGGAAGCAGAGAAGGAAAGTTTCGAACCGCGAGTCAGCTCGGAGATCGCGTATGCGGAAAAGGCGACACCTGGACGAGCTATGGTCCATGCTTGTTCAGCTCATCAACGAGAACAGATGCCTGGTCGATGAGCTAAGCCGAGCCAGGGAGGGTTATAAGAAGGTTGTAGAAGAAAACACGAAACTTCGACAAGAAAATTCCAGTTCGAGGAAGATGATTGGTGAGATAGGGCTTAATACGTCTAACGTAAAATAAAAAGGTTTCTTAACGTAGAGGGCCGTTTGATCGACTCGTAAGCTTTTCTTTTCCATTATTTTCAGGTTTTCTGCAAAATATTCGTTCAAGTGAATCGGATTTGCAATTCAACCATTCACCTCGGAAAATGTAATATAACCCTCAACCGTATATAATTATGAAACCATGTAAATACTATATATAGGTTTTAAAAACTACTTCTTTTTATATGATTGTTTAAAATAACACAATATAAAATGGAGGACTGAATCCATAACTTCAAAAACAAGTACACATACACACTATCAATTGTGCCAAGGTTTTTTTTTGTTAAACTTATAAACATATATAAACACTTAATACAAGAAGTCAAGAACATTGAACAAAATAATCTTAACCACTACCACCGTTCGCTATCACCATGCCAATCACCACCTCTGTTGTCACCCTGACCGCCACCAATGTCGGTTCATGTTCATTGGTTGTCCCATTCGTAATTTGTACATTTGGTGAGCCAAAATCTCAATTTATCATCTATACCATTATAAGCCAAAATCATAAATTCTTTTTTCTTATTTATCGAACTTTCTCTCTTTGGCAAGGTACCTTCGAACCCTTGTGGCATGTGCCACTTTTCAGGAGACACAACCACTTTAGACAGGTTCGATTGGTGATATACAACTAGAGCCGACTCTGAAATTTAAAAGGTTAGAAACAAGAAAAAAATAGGTCGTGCAAATTTTGAACATTAGATGTCACACTTTACTAAACCATATAAACTAATAAATTTGTGAAAAAATTGGTCCTCCAAAAATTCTAAACTCAAAGGCTCCAAACACATGTTTTGGTTTACCATCAGGATTAAATGGAAAATTGGTTCTTGTGAGTTTTGGTTTACTCCCGGTTTTGGACGGTCTGTAATCAAAACCATAATCATAAGAGCATCTTCATTGAAGTATAAAATACTTCAATAAAAAATAATAAAATGAAGAGAGAATGACAAGAGTATCTCATTTGAAACACTATTTTAAGCATGTCTTTCTATAATTGTTTTTTTTTTTATAAATTAAAATTTAATTATATAATAAAACAATATTAAAATATCTAACCTATTAAAACATAGTTACTTTTTGTGTCCAAACAGATTTTACTCTATTCCTATCCTAGATAACTTTTAAATTTTAGATTTTTTTGGATAACTATCCTTGTTTCCAAACAGAATAATTTTATTGAATTAAAAATTCATTTTTTGGAGATAAATTTTTTAACCAATTGGTATGTAAATGTGGTATGATAAAAATTCCCCGTCAATTGGTCAACTCCAGCTTCCATAAAGTTTAAATTATGGTTTGTACTACCGTTGAACCATACTTACGGTTTTGAAGAGAAATAATTAACACAAAGTTTAAAACCATATATCCGATTTTCACTTAGACACAGCTTCAAGAACTTGACAGTATGTATCAAACAATATTGGAAGTTCGATCCTGTGATTTTTACTTCGCCACAACTTGAAGTAAACCTGAAATTAGTCATAAACCAAACTGAGAATGTTTAAGTTAACCAGATGAAATTGATTTGGACCATCTGCAATTTACTTAACCTTACAAATGAAAATCAAACAATATTGAAAGTTCGATCCTATGATTTTTACTTGGGCACAACTTGAAGTAAATCTGAAATCAGTCATAAACCAAACTGAGAATGTTCAAGTTAACCAGATAAAATTGATTTGGACCATCTGCAATTTACTTAACCTTACAAATGAATAAGATTTACTTAGCAAACCGATATTCTAGCAACCGACATTTACTAGCAACCGATATGAATCTGAACATTCCAGATAAATATAATTCAAATCTTATCAAAACTCTCTTAAAAGCAATCTTATCAAATCTCACCAAATCTAATTTTCAAATTGTTATAGCCAATTAAGCTTCATGCGAAACTTCATATATAATTATACAAAATTTTAAGAAAATATTCGAAACCCTTAAAAACCGTATGTATCTACTCTGATATGATTCTTCTCCAGAATATTCCTACGAATTTAAAATAGATTGTAACGAAAATCTATCTTAACAAAAGTTAACGAAAATCTAAGATATTTTGAGATTTAATAATGAAAAAACACAAAATTAATTAATAATTAATCCGATTAACATCCTTAACCTCAGCTATCTCTATAAATATGAACACAAAAAAACTCTTTCTCATCACGCAAAAAAAAACCATTTAGAAAACAAAATGGTTTCTCCAACTACATTTACATACCTTAAAGATGTTAAACCTTACAAAACGAACTGGCGAATTCAAGTGAAAGTCTTGCATTCGTGGAAACAATACACATCCCAAGCTGGCGAATCATTAGAGCTGGTATTAGCAGATGAAAGTGTAAGTTACTATCAATTTCAATACAATTGTGTAATTGTTGCAAACATTTGATTTTGTTTCTTAAAATATACTCTTATTTTGCTTTTGTAGGGTGTTAAAATCCATGCTTCTTGTAAAAAAAACATGGGTTTTACGTCTTGAAAAACAGCTTGTTGTTGGAGAATGGAAAGTTATTGAAAACTTTTCCTTAGCTCCAGCAAATGGCAATTTCCGACTAACTACCCATGTCTACAAAATGAGTTTTGTGAGCACTACTTCGATCATGCGGTCTTTGTTAAAATCAGATGACTACTTTTTGTCATTGACCAATTTTAATCAGATTACAAGTGGTGATCTCAAAACTCAGTGATTCTGTCCTAGAGACCGTTTTAAAAAATCAACAAATGCATAACAACAATGCTAAAACAACAACCATCGTCTTTATAAATAAAAACATACTATAGTGAAAAATGTATTATGGTTTAGTTGTTATATTCATCGTGAATATGAAGAAACTATGGGTTAGTTATGCTATTCTTCTATCTAGATTTTCACCCTTTTTAGTTTCTTTTATAGATGTTAATATATTTTGATCTTTTTACATGCATTTGTAAATTTGCAGATGTTATTGGCCAAATGGTTGATATGGATGAAATCTCTACAGTTCAAGTGAGTGGTAAAGACAAAAAGAAAGTTGAGTTTCGTCTAAGAGACACTGAGTAAGATCTATACTACTTTTATTTGTTTTTATCACGTTTATAATTCGACTACTAAAACATTCCTATTTATTCTTTGGTTTAGGGATAATTGTATC
Organism: Eutrema heterophyllum; assembly: GCA_002933915.1. NCBI lineage: Eukaryota > Viridiplantae > Streptophyta > Magnoliopsida > Brassicales > Brassicaceae > Eutrema > Eutrema heterophyllum. The sequence continues at coordinate 296,175 of PKMM01001464.1, forward strand.
CAATGTTGTCTATGGGGAAAGTTTGCAGATCAAATTACTACATATTGCCAAGCAGCTGGTGATGAAATGGTTATTTGTTTGCTCAGGTTTGCAAAAATAGGCTTCTATCGAGGTTAGAAAACTAGCACCATATTTTTCTGCACTTAGGCGTAAATATATATTGTATAATAACTTACTTATTTTTAAAATCTTCCACTGCAGGTATGGGAGGGTTTATCAGCAGAGACGATGAATCAAAAGCATTGGTGATTTGGATTTCTCCTGCATAAAAGCCAAATAAGTTATAATACTCCATACCGTACGCATTTGTGACTTTGTTCTATCATACATAAGTTGTATAGCAAACAAATATATTTCAGTATCAATCAATATATCTTGCATATTAAGTTTATGTATATTATATTTCCAACAAATTTATATTATCTAAAAATTATGGTATCATACGTGAGTTGTATAGCAAACAAATATATTCCAGTATCAATCAATATATCTTGCATATTAAGTTTATGTATATTATATTGTCCAACAAAATTATATTCTATTTTTAACTGGAAAAGTATATATTTCAAATACTTTGAGATAATCGTATATTAGAAAACAAGAAATATTTGTTAACTGGAAAAGAATAAGTAAGTTAACCCGACAAAAATATGTAAAGTTTTCGGCCCTTATATTTGCACACTAACTACATTATTTTGCATCACAAAAAATCAGGTTACCACAAGATGGTCTTGCTCTAACTATCATCGAACTCAATGATGAAAAGCCAGCTCTTCAGATCAACAAAGAAAGGGGAAAGTGGTCTCAACTTCCCAAAAAATTAGTAGCAGACTTGCTGAATGCCACTGAGGTTTGTAGCTCTAACTATCTATTTTGATTGTTAGTTTATATACAATAATTTACTTATCATTTTTGGCAGGTTGAAAAGTGCAAAGTCATGTGTACCATCTATACTATTGATACCGACTTTGGTTGGTATTATTTTGGCTGTAACAAATGTAACAAAAGGGTCCAAAAAGTTACAGGAAAAACCAAAGTTACTAAACCCACATTCAAATGTGATGTTTGTAATGATTTTGTCACATACGTCTCACCAAGGTATCATAGTCTGAACATTCGTTTAATATGCACATTTGAATGATTTTTACTTATCTTAATATTGTTTTCTTAACTTTTTTATTTGAAGGTTTATGTTGCATCTTAAGGTCATGGACAATACTGCAAAAACAATGTTTATGCTTCTTGACAAACCTGCACAGCATATTGTAACACAATCTGCTGCTCAACTACTTAATGGTTCATTTGATGAGGTATAGTTGCTTATTTTTGTTTAAGTATGTAGTTTATACGGTCATATAACAAAACTTTTATATTATTATTATTATTTCAGATTGAAGATCCAAAAGCATTATCTCAAGCTATCAAAGATTTGGTTGGAAAGACTTATCAGTATTCAATTTGTATTGCAAAGGAAAATGTTTTCTACGGATCTGAAACATACAAGCGTTCAAATGCTTTGAATGGTTAGGATCTAATAAAGTTTGAATCTGTTTCTGAAGAAGGCAGTCAATTAGACACTATGGCCTCAATTATTTCTGGTGACGAGGTAATTTTCCATTGTAACTTAGATTGAAAACAAGAAATATTTGTTAGTTTCCTAATATTTTAACCAGGTCTTTAATTGATACCTAGGTTTCGCTAATTGGAACCTCTGGATCACTTTCTACCAATTCTGGATCATTTTCAACACCTTCTACTAAGCGCTCATCAGAAGAAAATGACAATTTACCTGACCTAAATTCAACATCTAAGAAGCAATGCACCAAGATCATCAAGATGGAGAAGATTACGGACGAGGAGAAAGAGAAAGCAAAGATGGCAGAAAAAGAAGACAGTAATGCATAAAGATGCTCGGATTAGTTTTTTTCTTTGCTTTATAAGTTTAGGATATCCTGGATTCTGAGAGTATTGGCTACATTTGCAATTTATTGGTTTTCGTTTGTTTCATTTCTTTGAATTTTAGATTTTGCTAAGTTTCCAAGCTTAATAATAAATTTGATTTATTCTGGCATTAAAAGTTTTTTGATGTTTTTAGACGAAATGGAAGTCGAAATAAAGTATAGATTAAATTCTAACCTTTTAAATGATTTACGATGGTATTAAACGGTCGCCACTCGCCATTATCAACCTGAAAATTCTAAACTATTTGATCGTTATTCTCATATAATCATAGTAAAGACCAAAGTAGTATAGTCAAAGATATTATTGGAAGGTAATATATCTTTCAACGAAATAAGAAAAGAGATGTGGTTCATAAGATATGAGTGGTAGAGTCCAAAGAATAAAGGAATGTAATGATTGCCTAAATTAATAATCTGAGCTTGAGTTTTTCAACACTAGATGGACCAGATAGACACTAAGTAAAGGAAAACAAAACCTTAGACGACTGCTGAAAAAAAAGAGCCACTAAGAATCTGATCTTGATTTTATAATCAATCCAAAAGTGAAGTTTGTAACTGTTTATTAAATCTATAGTTTATATTTTAATTTTGGCGATTTCATAGTAGATGTCAACTGTTTTTAATAGAAAATCTAAACCAGTTTATATAATCTCAAAGATTTTCAAAGATATTCATTAATTAAAATTTATTATTTACTATATCGTAATACGCAGGTGATTTTCAATATTGAAACTGACGCGCCCAATCTAAACATCCATTTGAGTCCACAAAGAGACACTCATTATTCATAAAACATTTCTTCAAAATCAGATGCAGTGAAGAACAAAAAACTTGTACATGTACCATTGACCTTAATTTTCGATAGACTTATAAGAGATCTCACAAAGAAACCTGCTTTTGTGAGTGGACATTCCCAATCTCAAGGAAATGTTTTCATGCCAAAAACTGTTACAAACAAGAGAAATCCAATCACTGGTAATTTCTTTAAGCTTCTTTCAACTAATATTCATCAATACTATTAAAAGGTACAAACATTTGCATTATTGAATGATGTTTTTTTTATAAAACTATCCAGTTGCTGCTAACAAAGAGAATGCTAAAAGAAAAAAACCACCTACAAACAAAAGAAAAACGATCACTGGTGAGTTTTGGACCTTCTTATTTTTATTAGTTAAATATGTACTAGATAAGAAAATCAACTATATGAGAAATTTAAAAATGATGTGTACACCTGATTTTCTAACATATCTATGCAGTTGTTGACAAAGAGAATTGTGAAATTGCTCGGTTTCTTAAAAAGAATCGCATGAATAATTTGCATTCGTGTAAGTAACTGAAATAAGCTGTGATTTTATAAAAAAAACATAATGAATAAACATCAGAAACAACCTAAACTGATATTCATCTCATATTTTTTCTTAATAGCAAAAGAAAACAGTTCCATAGGAGTAACCACTACACAAATTGGTTTTAGAGATTTAAGAAGGCAATCCAATACAATACTTAATGACATTACAAACATACCTTCAAGTTCATCAATAATGGCTCAAACTTCTAGATCAGTCAAGGATGCATTTGTCAATGCGAATCAGGAGGACCTGCAATCACAAAAAGAAGGAAGTTATTCACAGAATTGTATTGATGAGTCAGAAAATATCTTAAATTTGATTGTATCATTTTTGGAACCTCTTCTATCTATTATAAGATATTTATATCTTAGTATATATATATATATATATATATATATCTGATCATGGAACTTAAATGATATTTGCATGATCAATTGAAAAACATGATGAACAGGTATTTGACTGTAGTAGACAAGAAAGTTCTGAATATGAAACAACTGATTCGGAAACATCAGACACAGATTTACACAATCGTTCAGTGCCAGAGACAGAAAATCAAATGTTCAAATTACACAACGTATTTCGTTATGCAAAAGGTTACTCTAAAAAGGCTTCAAAAAGTTGATGGTACATAGTTCGAACTTTTGTTGAGAGTGTTTATATATGTGATATCATATTAGTGTTATATATAAATTTGTCATTTCCACTAACACCTTAACTATTATACAATGTACTTTGAGGAGGGTGACCTTCGTACAAATGTGATAATTGTGGTGCTATTATGTGGTACGGGGAACGCTTAAACAAGTGCCATAGTGTACGCAATCCTACTTTTACACTGTGTTGTATGCAAGGCCAAGTTAAATTTCTCATTTTAAAAGAATCCCCTGAAATCTTGAAGAGATTACTAAGTGGCAAAGACAAACCCAGTAGACATTTTCAGAGGAATATGAGGCCTTACAACATGGTTTTCTCATTTACTTCTCTTGGTGGAAAAGTTGACCAGTCTATTAAAAAAGGGCGTGAACCACAAATGTTTCAGCTTCAAGGAGAGAACTACCATTTGATGGGAAGTTTAAAGCCAACAATCGGGAATTAAGCAAAGTTCTTACAACTATATATTGTTGACACAGAAATGAGGTCCATAGCAGAGCAACTGCTTTGAGGTAAACTTCATTGAAAATTAGTCGTTCTCTTATCAGTATTCTTGTCTTATTCGTATTAAAACTTAAGTTTCTGACTATGTTTAAAAAAAAAACTATATTGCAGTAAGTCTAAGAAGACTGTACAACAAGGGAAGAAAGATGGTTTGAAAAACGAGATGATTCAGGCTATCATCCAAATGTTAAATGAAGTAAATCCTTATGTTGAAAAATTTAGATCAGCCAGAGAGAGATTTGATACTAATCCAGAAGAAACTTTCCATATGAGAATTGTTAGTGATCGTGTCACTAATGGAAGAACATATAATAGTTCCACAACATCTGAAGTTGCTGCACTCATTCCTGGAGATTTCAACGCTGACATGGATAAACGTGATATTGTTCTAGAACAACAATCTGGAAAACTTCAAAGGATTTCTGAAATCCATCCTTCGTATTTAGCACTTCAATATCCTCTCATATTTCCATATGGTGAGGATGAATTTAGGCTTGGGATTAAAAAAGAGTCCACAAAAGGTGGGAAAACGTTCAAGAAGGAAAAGATATCTATGAGACAATTCTTTGCATACCGTCTTCAGGAAAGAAACAATGAGTCTCATACACTTCTCTATTCTAGGCGATTATTCCAACAGTTTCTGGTAGATGCCTATACGATGATTGAATCTAACAGGATACGTTATCTGAGGAAAAATCAGAAGTGTTTACGTTCTGATAGTTATGATTCCAGTAAAGATTCATAGAATGCTGCTATCACTGATATGCATGAACAAGGGCAGCAGTTTATTTTACCAGCGACTTTCACATGTGGACCCAGATACATGAAGAATAATTATTTGGATGCGATGGCCATATGTAAACATTTTGGATTCCCAGATCTTTTCATCACGTTTACATGCAATCCTAAGTGGCCAGATATCACTAGATATCTAAAGAACATAAACTTAAAGAGTGAGACCAGATATTATTTGCAGAATGTTTAAGATGAAACTCGATGCTTTGATGAATGATTTAACGAAGGAAAATCTCTTAGGAGTTACAAGATCGTGTAAGTTTTCATTTCTTCAAGTTTTTATACGTTTTGTTTTTTTTTAAAAGTTTTTTCAAGATCTTAAAAGTATGCGCTGTTACTAACTTTTTGGTTTTTTTTTTAAATGTGCAGCAATGTATACAACTGAGTTTCAAAAACGAGGCCTACCACATGCTCATATTCTTCTTTTCATGGATCCAAAATCAAAGTTGGCCTCAACTTAAGACATAGACAAAATCATTTCTGCTGAAATTCCAGACAAAGAAAAAGAATCTGAGCTTTACGAAGTTATAAAAGAAACCATGATTCATGGCTCTTGTGGAGTTGCTAACATAAATTCACCATGCATGGAGAATGGTGAATTTTCTAAGTTATATCGAAAGGCTTATGCAGAGAAAACTACAATTAACAAAGAAGGATTTCCAGTTTACAGAAGACGCAACCAACCAGAAAAAATTGTGGAGAAGAATGGTTTTAAGTGCGACAACAGATATGTCATACCTTATAACAAGAAACTATCTATCCGATACCGAGCTCACATTAATGTGGAATGGTGCAACCAAACTGCCTCTGTTAAGTACTTATTTAAGTACATTAATAAAGGGCAAGATCGTGTAAGTGTTGTTGTAGAACCACCTCAGAATGGAACAAACGATGTTGGAGAGATACAAGGAAACATCCAAAAAAAGAAGAACGAAATCAAAGACTTTTTTGACTGCATGAATTAACATCTTCACCATAATTTTTGCTTTTCAAAACATGTCTTTGTTTTTCAATTACTAAACGTGAGAATTTAACAATTTGCAGGTATGTCTCTACTTGTAAAGCTACATGGAGAATTTTTAAATACCCTATACATTATCGATCTACACCAGTTGAGAGGCTTTCTTTCCATCTGTCGGGGAAACAGATTGTAGTTTTCAAGGGTGACGACAAGGTAGAAACGGTGGTCAACCGTAAACTCATCGCAAATACAATGTTCTTAGCCTGGTTTGAGCTGAATAAGGTCAATAAAGACGCTAGAAAGCTCACTTATGAGCAAATTCCTACTAAGTTTACTTTCGATAAGAACAAGAAGATGTTCAAAGAGAGAGTTCTAAAAAAAGTATTTAGCGTTGGAAGGATTAATTATGCACCGCGTAAGATGGAAGATGCATATTATTTGCGAGTGTTGTTGAACTATGTAAAAGGTCCACGCTCTTTTGATGAAATCAAAACATACAATGAAGTGGTTTATGACAGCTACAAAGAGGCATGTTATGCACGGGGATTGCTAGAAGATGACCAGGAGTACATTGATGATATTGTCAGAAAAAGTTTTTCAAGTTCTGCAAGCTTTCTACGGCAGCTTTTTGTTATCATGCTTACTTCACATAGTTTATCTAAGCCAGAAGTGGTTTGGAAAAATACTTGGAAGTTTCTTTCAGAAGACATTGAACATAACATGAGACGCCATTTAAATAAACCAGGTTGAAACTGTATATTTTTATTTTTATATTCTGACTCACGTTTAGTATTATATTCTATTTTTGTTATTTACTTACACTGAAACTTGTGCTTGGTGTTGCAGGACTAAACTTAAATGACGAGGATAAACAGAAATATGCTCTTCAAGAAATCGAGAAGATTATGAAAGGTAACGGTAGTTCATTATCACTTTATAAAACTATGCCACAACCATGTGAAGTGGGTAATGAGAAAGAAAATGTCTTGATAATTGATGAGATAAGCTATGACCGAGATGAATTGAGAGCAAATCATGATAGAGATATTGCAAAGCTGACATATGAACAAAAGAAGATTTATGATGAGATAATGGGAGATGTGTTAGAAAAAAGAGGTGGTGTGTTTTTTGTTTATGGATTTGGTAGAACTGGAAAAACATTTCTCTGGACAATATTATATGCTGCAATAAGATGCTGAAGAGATATTGTGCTTAATGTTGCCTCTAGCGGAATTGCTTCTCTATTGTTACAAGGTGGCAGGACTGCTCAATCAAGGTTTGGTATCCCGCTAAATCCGGATGAGAATTCTTTTTGCTCATTGAAACATGGAACAGATCAATCTGAGTTAGTGAATGCAGCAAATATTATCATATGGGATGAGGCACCCATGATGAATAAGCACTGTTTTGAGGCATTAGATAAAAGTCTAGATGATATTATTGGGAATCCAGAGAATAAGCCTTTTGGTGGAAAAGTTGTTGTGTTTGGAGGTGATTTCAGACATGTTCTTCCTGTAATAAATGGAGGTTCTAGGGCTGACATTGTTATGGCTGCACTTAATTCATCATATCTTTGGAAGCATTTCAAAGTGTTGAAACTCACTAAGAACATGCGACTACTTTCAAACAATTTGACTGTTCAAGAGACAAAGGATCTAAAAAAAATTTCGGAATATATATTAGATGTTGGTGATGGGGAAATTGGATCACCTAATGATGGTGATGCTCTAATAGATATTCCAGAAGAGTTTCTTATAAGTGATGCCATTGATCTAATCGAAGCTATTAGCAAAGAAGTCTATGGAGATACGGCTTCCGTACAAGAGAATAAGGAACCAAAGTTTTTCCAGGAAAGAGCACTTCTATGTCCTACGAATGAAGATGTTAATACTGATTAGTCGTTTTTCAACACATCAATTACCCTAATGTGTAGACTACCGCAATCATAACGGTTTGTCGTTGAGTACTTAAGGATCGAATCCACAGAGAGAAAGAACAGCACAATAAGAATACAAGAAACTACTTAAGCTAAGCTAAATAATTTTTGTTGGTTTTCGTTTTAAGAACTAATTACGATAAAAACTAAAAATAAAAGACAGAGACTAAAATCATGCACGACAACTAAAATTATTGCAAGCTAGTTTTAAGAACACAGAATTAAAGAAAACAAAACACTAAACTCGGTTTTAATCAAGAAAATAAAGATATGGATCGTAGGAAATGACTTTCGATTAGGAGTATTCGATGATTCACTAATGATGTTTCTAATAACTCAATGAGCTGAATTATATGGCAAGGAACACATATAAGTAGTTTAACTCATTCTCATGATGTTAAACCCTTCATTGATAATTCAAATTAGCTAATCTCTCAATTGCTACAAAATTATCAACAAGCATAAAACACAAATCCTTTTTAGCCAATTAATGATCCTTAGTCATGATTCTCATCTTGCTAAGTGATAACACCATAGTTTGCATGTTTTAACCCCTTTATTTTGGTGTGTTTTATTCTCATTCATGCATACTTTGTTACATATTCATGCATAAGTGTCTCATTTAGCGTTAGAAGTGTATTCTAGAGTCTTAAGGTGTATATTTGCATGTACATACCATTTTGAGTCATTTTCAGGTGTTCTTGGAGTTGGAGAAGTTAGAGGAGTGTGGATTGCAACCATAGAAGGTCAATGGGGCAAGAAGAGCAAGGAAAACATGAAGGAGAGGCTGTCAAGCCATTCGATCGGTCAATTGACCGATATAAGGGACCGATAGAATCACATAATGAAAATCCAAAGATGTCACTTCTGTCAAGCTCCTGCCAAGCCATTTTATCGGTCAGTTGGCCATAAAATCTGACCGATAAAATCATCAAGTATATGTGTCTAGATGATCGACTCGGATGGAAGCCTTCCCTTTGGATTTAGCTTTGGAGATCTTCATCAAAGTTGTAGAGAATTGAGTTAGCTTTCCAACGGGAGTGGTTTCAACTAATTCTGGGTTGTATTGAAGAAGTTACAGCCGATTAAGTGGACACATATCAGCTCTGCCGCGAAGGAGGATGCTTCCGAGAATGAAAGCTCCCTGGTGATGGTTTTATCGGCCATATGACCGATAAAGAGGACCGATAAAGAGCCTCACCTAGTGTTGAAGAGTATCAGCTCCTGTGAGAGTTTGTATCGGTCACCTGGCCGATACAATGTGCCCGATAAAACCAAAGATCAAGCATCGAGAACATATGTCTGGAAGATCGACTCCTAAGAAAGCCTTTCCTTTGGATTTAGCTTTCGACCTCTTCATCAAAGTTGTCGGCAATTGAGTTAGCGTTCCCATGGAAGTGGTTTCAAGTCGTTCGGAGCTGTATTGAAGGAGTTACATCCGATTTAGTGAACACATGTCAACTCTGCCGCGAAGGGAATGCATCCGAGAATGAAGGGTCACTGGGAAGGTTTTATTGGCCATATGTCCGATAAAGCAGACCGATAAAATGATAAAATTGTGTTTAAGACTTTTTGGCTTGACTTTGGGTCCCTCCACTTGTGTATATAATCAACACTTAGTGGTGGAGTCTCAACAACTCTACACACACGATTTCTGGGCTTCTTTTTACTGTTTTAAAGTCTTCTTCTTCTCTTTGATCACTTTTGTTCATGTATCTTTCAAGATCTACACCATTTTAGTGAAGATTTTCTTACTTTTCTTCCATCAATCTTCTTATTTTCATTATGTCTTTCTTTTGTACGGTTTATATTTGTGATTTAGCTATGTGTGAGTAGTTCTTTTAGGGTTCTTGGATAAAGTAGATTAGGGTGATTTTAGGTTTGTTCTTGATGTTTAAGAGGTAGATTACTTGATTTCCTTTCTCATTGAGTGTTCTTATTGCTAGATTAACCTTGACAAAGTTGATTTAGAACCCTAGGGAATTTCATGCCCGGAAGGTGTTCGATGAAATTCCCCAATGAATTCAATGAGTGCTTTTCATATCTTAGCCAATGGAAAATTGATGTCTAGGGTGAATTGTGGTTGATTAGACTTGTGCTTATTGCTTGTTAGTCATAGAATCGCGAACGGAAGTTTATGACGATTGATGACTAAGAAAGGGGTTAATACCATTGACATGGATTAAGCTTTAGTAGTGATATAGGGCCTAAGGAGGCAATTGATTGAATGTTTGAGTTTCTAGAATAGATTGGGAATCACCCGAGTCAATTGCTTTACCCAAGAATTCGTTTGTCTAGATTTGATATTAAACGTGTTTAGCTTTCGTTACTTGTTTATTTCTCTGTTTTTGTATGTTTTGATTCGTTCGATAAAAACCCAACCCCAATTATCGCTTAGATTAGATAGCGTCCTGTATTCTTAGTGTGTCGTTCTTATTTCCCTGTGGATTCGATCCCAAAGTGCTGCAATGACATGCCATTAGATTGAGGCATTGTGCACAACGGGTAATTGTGCGGACCGCAAAAAGTCCAACTATCACTAAGCATCAAAAACATGATTAGAAATCTTCTAGACAATTACCAAACATCTTTCAAGTGTAATTTGTCCATGTTCTAGAAATTGAGTAGCTAGTTCAATCATAGCCTTAAGACCACTTCTAAACATGAGAACTTCTATAATTTTGTTCTAAACATCAAGAAATTATCATCTATCCCTCTAAATCAACAATTCCCACAATCCATAATAAAACTACTCACACATAACTAAATCACAAAACAAAACCGAACAAAAGTACCCATTTTTTTTTGCAAATAATTATTAAAACCCCATAAATAATAATAATTAAAATAATTCAATCACTCAAGAAAATTCCAATAAAAGAAAATAATTAAACCTCACAAATTAATTCCCGGTTCAAGATTAAAAATCCGAATAACCATAATCATAAATTATTAATAAAAATCACCAAAATAACGACAAGTCTAGATCACCCCCTCTTCCTCGCCCTGATCCCACGGTCACGCTTTTTCTTTTCCTGCATCAATTAACACATAAGAGATGCATAAGTATTTCGATAAATACTTAGTGAGGCAATCCTCCCATCTACAGGCTAACAAATAATTAAGATAATTAATATAAATTATCACGAAAATACCGAATAAATCAAACATCTCATGAAACACCCGATCTAGACCCCCATAGATCGTAAACGGCCTATAATCACGAAATCACACCAATTATCAAAATTATTTAGTTACGCCTATGGTCATGCACTCACCTTATTCCCGCACAGAAAGTTTCACGAGAAAATTCAGCAATTTTCTAGAACTCCCCGGGATGAATAACCTTCTATTAATCCACCTAAAAATAAAGATAATAAAATAATAATAAAAAAACACCAAACACAATAATCCAATTATGACACCAACGCGTCTTCTTCCTTGCTCTGCAACACCACCGCCGTACGCCATGGCATCACCAGACACAAATGGCTCGCCTCCCGTGTTGCTCGTAGTCGCCCGACGATCCGTGGCTTGCCCCCGCCACCGCTCACACCGCGAAGCTCCAACCACCGCGATCACAATCACGCTCGCCACGCCATCGCCGCATCAAGCCTCAACAAAACTCGACGGCAACAATGAAACAACAGAGGAGGAAACTCTTTACCGTGATGGAGGGGACTCCCGCTTCCTCCGTACGCCAACACCACTTTGCCGCGCACCACCGCCCGAGTCTCCCTCTCTCTCTCTCTCTCCCCTTGCGGCGACCCTAGCCTCTCCCTAGCGTCACCCTCTGCTCGATGACCGCGTTTGAAGTTATCTCCTTCGATGGCTGATGCGAAACGTGAAGGACTGAGGGTTGGGGGCGTGAAGATAAGGATCGAGAGTTTAGGGTTTTATCACAATTCTCGCCATTTGCATTTTTGCCCTCCATCTCTCCGATCTCTCTAAAACAGCCCCACCACTTTTAATTCGATCAGAATTGTCCATCCGAACAACTTTCCAATTGATCAATTTAACCCCTAATTCTGCGAATTCTCAATTGGCCCCAAACTTCCAAAATTATCAATTAAACCCAACCGGAAAAATTGATTTACACGGATTTAACCCCCTAACTTTTAATTAATCAATTTCAACCCAAAAATTGAATTTGGGATGTTACAACATTAACCTCGATCGATTGAGCTATGAAGATTTAAAAACCTCGATTGAAAACCTCGATTGAGCTCCCGTCTCTTAAACATTGTTTTTTTTTCTTAGGTTAGATTCGGTGTCTGCGGGAGACAAACAATATTTTCTTCTTTGTAAAAGATTTGTTGGGGGAAACATCTGATATGCCCCAAATTGTCAAAAGTTAAGCTTCTTGCCCCTCTCCTAATCAACATGCCCCTCCCTCATTTATACTAAGATCATTTCACTCTTTTGCCCTCATATTAAAATAATTTAAAAGTAAAAAAAAAAAAACGTAAAAGACAAAAAAATCAATCAAACTTGGCACGCTCATTTCTTGCATCTGCTTTCCCTTTTTTTTTTAAAAAAAAAAGGATTCAAACCATCGTTCATCTCGATTTCCACGAGCTCATTCACCGCCGCCGAGCAAGAGCTCACCCACCACTAAAGCTGCTTGATTTCAGGTGTCTTTTCCTACAATCCTTGTCTTCTTTTTGTGAACCAGTTTTTGTTTTGTGATTTTGTAATTTTCATTTTTGGATTCAATTAGGGTTTAGAATATTGTAGATTTTAAAATTTGATCTTTTTGGATGCTCATTTGGTTATTAAACATGTTGGGGGTAGTCGATTAGGGTATTATTGGTAATTTATGAATTGTAGTGATTGAATCGTTGGGAGATTGAGAGATTATGTAGATCCCTAATTTGCAGATATGGTACAACTGGTACAAGTGGTAAAACTGGTTCAAATGGTTCAACTGGTAAAACTGGTACAACTGTGAGACGTGGTACAACTGGAACAACTAGTTTACTGAGAACTAGATGGCTAATGTAATTATTTATTAATGTTATTTGTAACTCTTTTTCAGGGGACAATGAGTAGTTGGAGTTGTACAATCATACATTTTGATTATGAGGGATATTATGTAAAGATTGAAGATGAATTTCGATGGATTTCAAGGGAAGCTGAACTTCACACTGTAATGATGAAGGCATCTAAGGAGCATATCACTTTTTCTGGGTTGGTAGAAAGAATACGCAGGGAGATGATGATAGATGAATCTACGAAAAAGCTGAAAATTAGTTACTTTCCATTGGTAGAGACTAAGAAACCATCATATATCATGAATGATGAAGGTGTTTTCTGTTTTTTAATGGAAGTTGACAAAGAGCAACGTAGCCGTGTTTTGCATGTGGAGGAGGTCATCGAGGATGTCGAAAAAAATCAGGGGAGTGAGCAAAATCAGAGGTGTGAGGAAAATGAGGGGTTTGAGCAAGTTGCAAGAGAGGAAGAAGTAAATGGAGTTGTTGGAAGTAATAAAGAGCTGCTTCTTTTAAGTGGTATTAGAGCTACTGATGGTGTCATGATTCTTCACTCAGGGGAACCATTGGGATAATATGAGACAGTGGAAAATGTTGCTAACGATGATCACCATAGTCAATCCGAAAATTATGAGGTCGTACATGCTGTAGATGATGTGGATAACTCTGATAAGATTTTAAATCTTGCATGGGAAGATGGTATTGCTCTGAAAGAGGGACAAGAATTTGAAAGTAAGGAGGCAGTGCAAGAGTTAGTTGAAAAAGCTGCACATAAGAATTGTTTTCAGTTTGATGTAAAAAAGTCGGATAAGAAGAGATACGTGGTAAAATGTTCTGCAGCAAACAATGGCTGCAAGTGGTCTTTACGAGTTGCGAAGACAAAGAAATCAGATTGTTTCTCGGTTAGAACTTACAACAAGATGCATGTGTGCTCTAGGGCAACTACAAGTACAAGCGGAAAAAGAAGAAAAGGTACAAGACAGTTAGTTGCATCTGTTTTGCATGAAGTTTATCCAGGTAAATTTGACACCCTAACTCCAAATAATCTCGTCGGTATGGTTCAAGGAAGACTTGGTGTTAAAGTTTCATACTCTACCGCGTTGAGAGGGAAAAAACAAGCTGCTAGTGATGTTCGAGGTAGTCCAGAAGAAAGTTTCAAGATGTTGTATTCTTATATGCACATGTTAAAGGAGATGAATCCTGGTACAGTTACAGATGTGGAAGTGGATGAGGAACACAAGTTTAAGTACCTATTCTTCGCTTTGGGAGCTTGCACTGAAGGCTTCCAAGCCATGAGAAAAGTGATAATTGTGGATGGAACTCACCTTAGAAATGTTCATGGTGGTGTACTTATTGTTGCTACAGCTCAGGATCCTGATCGTCACCATTATCCAGCTGCTTTTGGTGTTGTTGATGATGAGAAAGATGCAAGTTGGAGTTGGTTTTTGAATAAGTTAAAATCAGTTGTACCGGATGTTCCTGGAATGGTGTTTCTATCTGATAGACACCAAAGCATCATCAAGTCAATACGTGAGGTATACCCATTGTCTGAGCATGGATATTGCATATTCCACTTGTCTCAAAATGTGAAATTAAGCGTTCATAACGTCAACAAAGAGACAGTTACGAAGAAGTTCAGGGAATGCGGTAAGGCTTATAGAGAGGTTGAGTTCTTAAAACTGTATGAAGCTTTTACGAAAAGGTATCCTGCTGCAAGAAATTATCTGGATGAACACGTTGACGTGAAAAAATGGGCAAGATGTTATTTTCCAGGAGAAAGGTACAACATAGGTACCACCAATACTGTCGAATCCATCAATAGTGTTTTCAAGGAATCAAGAAAGTACTCCTTATTACCAATGATTGATGCAATTATTGGGAAAGTGATTGAATGGTTTGACAAATATAGGAATATCATCGCAGATACACCGAACACACAAAAATTGGTGCCTCGTGTGGAACATAAAATGCACACAAGATATGTGGAAGCGAATCTATTAGCGGTAACATCGCTTAACAGTTTGCTGCTTGAATACAGTGTGATTGGACGCGATGGCATTAGTTACGTGGTTGATTTGAGAAGTCTCAGTTGCAGTTGCAAGCAGTTTGATATGGAAAAATATCCTTGTGTCCATGCAATAGCAGCTGCTACTGAATCATGCAAACATTCGGGGATCCAGGTACATGAGGTTCCTTTGCAATCTTTTTCTAACATTCTGTCATGGTATAACTAGGTATAACTGGTACAACTATGTTTAATTCCCTTTTGCAAATTTTGTTACTTTCTGTCCAGATACATGATTTGTGCTCTAAATACTATTGGATGGAGCAATGGGCATTAACATATTGCAGGACGATATATCCAGTTCCCCATAGGTCTCATTGGAATGTTCCCGACGACATACTAGCTTTGTTTGCCTTACCTCCACCTTATGTGAAGAAAAAAGGGAGAACTCGAGAAAAAAAGGTTCACATCAACTGGAGAACATGGACAAAGGAGAAAAAAAAAAAGACAAGGACACATGTATAGCTATTTGGCGGATAATAGTAGTTAATGTTTAATTGCATTTGCACTATGTTTAATTCCTTTTTGCAATGTACTACGTTTAATTTTTGGTGCAATTATGTTTGTAAGGATTTGTTTTTATCAGGTACAACTCTTTGTTTACATGTGGTACAACTAAGTGTGCCTTTGAAAAAAAAAAATTAGAGAAATCATAAATCCATATTATACAATAAGTATTATACAAATTAGACCAACTAAGTATGGTCTATATAAGTCTATATATTGATCTATAAAAAAAATTAGAGAAATCTATAGAAGTCTAACTCAATTATATTTTATTTTTACGTCATCTACCTTATACTTTTATGGTTACTTACAAACTTTGCCCCCATAATTATGAAAGTCAAACAAATTACATATTTTTATTCATATTATTGTTTGAAACTATGTTAAATGTAGTTTAAATACCTAATTTTATAAGTACAACTACGTGAATTTAATGAATATTAGGGTTTAACTACTAACAAGTTTAGACTAGAAAAGTACAACTATGTGAAAAACGAGTACAACTGGTTTCTTAGTACAACTATATATAAACTTTGACGGCGCACGTGTTATTTTGTCGGTGCACGTGTTCTTTTGTCACCACATGTTTTTAGATATTTTTAAATCAGTTAATTTTACTAAGCAGCTGTACCAGTTGTTCCAGTTGTTACAATTGTTCCAATTGTTCCAATTGTTCTAGTTGTTCCAGTTGTTCCAGTTGTTCTTGTTGTTCCAGTTGTTCTTGTTGTTCCAGTTGTTTTAGTTGTTCCAGTTGTACATAAATTGGGTATAGTTTTACATGGTTGTACTAGTTGTACCTAAATTAACTTAAAAGAACACCATGACAAACCGAAAACACAAAACACTATCAGCATCCACTGTCACCCTACATCATCCAAAATAAAAACCATAAAGTTATAGCCTACATTAGCAAGTTTCACCATGACAAACCGAAAACCAAAAACCATCAACTTATACAATATCATCATCAAGTTTCACCATGAACATCTACGTCTTCTGCTTCTTTTCCCCCCTTGTATAAGGTGTTTGCATGTACTTTGAAGGGTTTCTCTTCCTGACACCTGCCATACACATTTGGACATACAATTAATTTCACGAGTTATACAAAATATTAAATCAACCAGTTTTTTTGTTTTGCACCTTTTCCTTCTTGCACAGCCTCATCATCATCGGTTGCATCATCACTGGCCTTCTCGGTCTCCTCATCATCATCGGCCTCCTCGGTCTCCTCATCATCATCGGCCTCCTCGGCCTCCTCGGCCTCCTCATCATCATCGGCCTTTTCGGCCTCCTCATCATCATCGGCCTCCTCATCATCATTGGCCTTTTCGGCCTCCTCATCATCATCGGCCTCCTCATCATCATTGGCCTTTTCGGCCTCCTCATCATCATTGGCCTTTTCGGCCTCCTCATCATCATCGGCCTTTTCGGCCTCCTCATCATCATCCTTTCCACTCTCGTCAGCATCACCACCATCATTTCCAGTCATCCCACCATCATCACCAACCTTGTCAGTCATCCCAGCATTATTATAATCACGCATATCATGAAAAAAATTACGGTCCTCAATATCATCATCAACTCTTCTGTCACCACCCTCCTTAAGCACTTTCACATCATTTTCCACAACTTTCAGTCTTGCATTTATGTCATCAATCTTGTTGTTCAGCTTCTGCAACCCTTCATTCATAGCCTTCATCATCATTTGAAAGTCCACAGCTCCAAGGTTTGGGCTTTCCTGCATGGGTACTTGCTCGGGTACTTGCTCGAGTACTTGTTGTGGTTCTCGGGATTGGACATCTAAGTTGTAGAAATTCTCCCACCATATCCTACCATTTTGTATGGTTAGGATATCGTTCCAGCCATCAACAATAGGGTTATCTCGGTATAACTCAGTTGATGAACAATAGCTATCCTCGTTATCATCCGGTACCAAAGTACTATGAATATCCTTCGAATCTCCAAGTATGTCATAAAGTTCTTGCAAGGTGAATCCTTTCATGTACGACTTTCTGAATTTTCCCTTGCACATTCTTGGACAATCTTCTTCAATCGGTTCTACGGTCTTCCTAAACCTTGACTTCAAAGCTGGAATACATTCAAATGTCAATACCTACACATGAGTTAAACAGTTAAACTAGTTATACCAGTTAAACCAAGTTATACTAGTTAAACAAAATAGAAATTTCAATTTACCTCCAATGGTAATATAAATCCTGGAAAACAATAACTGGCCTTCACTTCATCACTGAAATGCTCCACCATTTTGTACACTTGGGACACGCAATCCTCATAGGTAAATCTTCCCCACGGGAATGATTCACAAACTTCTAGATCATCCACAACCTTTAGTAAAAAATCATCCATGGGTCCATTTACCACCTTTGGCTTTCCTTTTATCACCATGGCTAGGAAATAGAGAACCGCCATCTTCAACCTCCCACAAGTCGGCTCCTCCATTGACTTTAGCTTATCACGCACTTGGTTGACATCCGGTTTTGCATCTTCTCCAAAGTACTTCGCCAAAAATCGCTTGCTTCCTAACTCAGTATAGTTTGGCGGATAATGGTGGCAATGTAATCCGCTTATGAGACCATGCTCTCGTAACGAATACCGGATAGGCACGCCATTGACAACAAACCAACATTGCGTCTTATCACCCGTAGAAACTGTGCGGACAACCAACTTCCAGATTCCCATCAACATTCTATTTTTGGTGTAATCCGTGTGGAATATGTGCTTGAATTGTGGATGATCCCAGAACCAATTCTTCTCTATGTCACTCAACTTATCAATGACTGCCATGGCTTTCTTCATATTACACTTTGTAGATATCTTTGGGTACTGGCCATACTGGTTGGGACTAAAGAAAAAATTAAATGGTCGAATTGCTTCCTCATGCTGCAATCAAAACAAAATCACCATTATCAGTTGTACCAACTCAGAACAAACAGAGAATCGAAAACACAAATCTCACTAGTAAAGTTCATAATTGTAATCTGTTAATCTATCCAAGTAATATAAGAATTTTCAATACCAACTACTAAATTGAACCTAATTCTCACCAATTTTTAAGAAATTACGATTGAGATTTTCAATTTCTAAGAAATTACGGTTGGGATTTGTACACCTAAATACTTTATTCAATAACGAAATCCTCTACCCACATACATACATGTTCTTCTACTGGCTGTGGAGCAGGCGGAGGCGTTGGAGCCCTTGGAGCAGGCGGAGGCGTTGGAGCCCTTGGAGCAGGCGATGGCGTTGGAGCAGGCGGAGGCGTTGAAGCCGTTGGGGATTGCGGAGGCGTTGAAACCGTCGGACATTGCGGAGTCGTTGCCGCTGTCTGAGATGGCGGAGGCATTACAGCCGTCGGAGATTGCGCCGGAGCAGGCTGAGGCGGCGGATGCTTTGAAGACGGCATACCTAAATTCCACAAAAAACCCGACACAAATTCAAAACCACCGCGAAATTGAAATCCAAAACCCTAACATTAAATTCCTTTAAAATTGAAAGAGGAAAACGGATAATCGAAATCCAAAGTCTTACCTTTCGAAATCCAAAGTTCTTGGCCGGAATCGAGAAAAGATTGAAGAGGAAAACGAAACGGGAAAAAAGAAGTTACGGTGGGGAGGGGGGGTTAAAGTTTCGAAGAAGCAGAAGAAGAAGATCCATAATCGAAAATGAGAAATGTTGATTATATGTTTTTTTTTTGTGGATTCGTTCTAATCGGATACGGGTCGGATATGGTTGGTTGGGTTAGTAAATACTGAAACGTTTTAAGGTTAATTACGTATTTGATCGCGTTTTTAATTAAAACAAGTTATAAAAAGAAATTTTTTTTTATAACAGAGGCAAAGCAGCTTAACTTTTGACAATTTGGGGCATATCAGATGTTTCCCCGATTTGTTGTCTTTTTAATTATAATAATCTTATTATACTAAAAATAATAATTTCCCTTTAAATTTTTTTTGATAATCGGATATTTAATGGGCATGAGCGTGTTATAATGTCTGATGGACCTGAGCTGTACATTTTTGTTTGGTTCGTTGGGCCTGTTATGTGTTTAGTTAGTTTTTTTTTTTTAACATCATGCTTAGTTAGTATTATCAACATAAGTTTAGAGCTTATTTTAATTAGTATAAACTCAAAAAAAACAAATTGAAAAGAAACTCAAAAATAAATATATAAACATATTAAAATCAGAAATTAGCATAAAATCAAATAAACATATACAATTTAGTAAACTCAAAAAATAAATTACATGTAATTTCAAAACTAAACATATTACAAAAATTATAACTACAAAACAAATTATATCTAAACACATAAATCATAATTAAACATATAACCATATTACAAAAATAAATATGTGTCTCATATTTATTATCTAATATAAACCTACAAAAATAAATTATATATAAATACAAAAATAAACACAAATTATATTACAAATTTTGATTAAAACAAAAAATTCCAGAATCTAGTTAATATTATATCAGATGGAGATGCTCTAACTTGTGCGCCTTATCCAAAAACCTCCTAAAACCTCTCACCATCCATCCTCAATTTCACATCGAAGAAAAATGCGATCTCCATGCTTTTCGTTTCTAGTCTCGAATCCTCCGTTTCTACCTTCTCTAATCCCTCGTTACAGCTCCAGAAACTCTTTCAGACGAGGAAGAGAGCGCTTCTCCTTTCCCAAGTCCGTTCGTGTTTCTCTTCATGGAATTGGAAGAAACATCGAGGTTGGTTATTCCATGAGAAACAACATCGAGGTAAACTGTTGTGCATTCAATTTTGATTTTGGGTTCACTGTTGTGTAGTTCTCTCAAGGAGTGCAATTCGATGGGCCGATTATGAGTAGAGACGCTCTGGAGGTGAATGAGGATGATGCTTTAGTGGTCCAACTGTGTGTGACTCGTACATTGCCTCCAGCTTTGACTCTTGAGCTTGGCCTCGAGAGCCTCAAGGATGCTGTGGACGAACTCAAGAATAATCCTCCCAAATCATCTACTGGCGTCTTGCGATTTCAAGTACGGATGTTACTTTTCTTGCTTTTTGATTATGTGATTTCGATATCAGCTTGATATTGAGTTTGAATTTCGTAGGTCTCTGTGCCTCCAAGGGCAAAAGCTTTGTTCTGGTTCTGCTCTCAACCTATGTCTTCAGGTGTATATCCTGTGTTTTTCCTCTCCAAGGAAACTGTGAATCCTTCTTATAAATCACTCTATGTAAAGGAACCTCATGGTGTTTTTGGGATTGGGAACGCACTCTCTTTCTTTCATCCGTCTTCAATTGACTCCAAGGGACATAGCACGATAAAAACGTAGGCTTTTTGCTTTTCTACTTAGTTTGTTTAGTTTCAATTAGAGACAACACTAAATCAAGATGAATGTAGGATTCTTTCTCACTTCACTTCAAGTCGTTAAGCTAACAAACTTCTGCAGATTCCTCTCAGATGAATCAGCTATGGTGACGGCCTATGGTTTTCCAGATATTGATTTCAGCGACAACTCTACTGTAAATAGCAAGGATGGCTCTTCTTACTTTTTCGTTCCTCAGGTGAAACGGCTTCGTCTTGATCATCAAGCTGTTGAATTACATCTCTTAACTTGTTTTTGGTATCTCCGGTTGGTTTATGAAATGCTTGTAACAAGCGTTCTTACATTGTACATGGTTTTAATATCGAAATTTCAACAGATTGAGTTAGATGAGCATGAGGAGGTCTCTATATTAGCAGTTACACTGGCATGGAATGATTCTCTCTCTTACAGATTTGAGAAAACAATTAGTTCGTATGAGAAATCAATTTTACAGGTATGCTGATGTTCCAACATTTTCTTTGTAATATCTGCAATTTAAATCAATTAAAAACTAAGAATCTAATAACAATTCCAAGCATTTAGTTGCTCATGTCCAAAGCACCATGTTATATCCTTGAGGACACTAAACAATATATGCAAAACTGTACCTAAGTTGATTATTAGTCTATTGGAATCAGGGAACTAAAGCTTCTTACTCTTCATCTTTGTGAAAAAAACTGTTCCTATATCGATGGAGTTCAACAAAACAAGAGATGACGACATTAGGTTACCAGACTAGGCTATGGTGCTCTTTATATGCACCTGAAAGTAAAAGTTACCTTTAACTTATCTGTGCTTGTGGTTTGGAAGCAACAGTAAACAGTTTAAAGACATTATTTCAGTACAAAATATAATTTCTGAAAGTCTGTTGAATGGAACTTTATCTTCTGATTTCTGTAGTTTGGAATTGATCAAATGAAACCTCTTTAGTGCAGATTTGTTTTACTTATGTCAATCAATTGGAAAGTTAAATATTTTTAGTAATTGCTATTGCTCTTATTTAAGATTTTTTGAATATGTGTGTTTCTTCTTTGTCCTGTTTTACTCTTTAATCTCACTTTTGGTTCATTTTTCTGCAGGTTTCTTGTCATTTCTGCCCAAATTTAGAGGAGCATTGGTTCAAACATCTAAAAATTTCTCTTGCAAAGCTTAGTGTAGAAGACATACATCCAGTTGAGATGGTACATGCTTTACTTCCCGTATTTTAAGTGATTGTTGGCTGTTTTTCCCCTAATTTTTAAGTAGCTGAAGAAGATGCAAGGATTGATCTGATTATTTTATTTATTTATCAAACTGTTTCCTGCACAAATTTACATTCCTCATCTTTGGATAGTCACTTAAACATAATCTGATATCAAAAATCTAGCAATCTGTGGTCCATTTGGATATGATTTAGCTGACTCTCTGGGGAAATTTACGAAGTTTCTTTTACAATATTGTTTTGCGTGTTTGACCCTTAGTTTGTGACTGGACAAAGCATGTAAACTTAGTTTCCTTTTTCATGCCACTCATTATTATGTTTATTTTTGCAGGAGCATATGGGGTTTTTCACATTTTCTGGGAGAGATCAGGCTGACGCCAAGGAACTGGTATCTTCTTTACCCTGGTAATTTTCATCCCTGTATATCAGAATTTAATTATCGTCCGTTGGAATTTCTTCTCTTCAGACCATTTGGATTCTATACGGTTTGATTTGCCAGCTTTTGTTGCAGAAAAGTATACAATCATCATGTCAGTTCCATTGCAAGCTTTCACGTGAAGTTGTTTTCTCAAACAACATGGTATGTAGAGATATAAATATGGCCATAATTTATTATTTTATCTTAGATGGTTAGGCCTACTTTTTGTATTACTTGTAATATTTTTAAGACTGTTCATCATACACTCATGGTAATGATATGCTCCAAAATAGAAAATCGTGACCTGCATGTTGTGAGAGAAACTGGACTTCGACCTGTTTCGGAAGTGGAAGAATCCACATGTAGTTCAAATTTTAAAGCATTCTGATTATTGCCCAACGAATGTTACAAAGATGCTGGGACAATGGTTTGGAAGGACTGTATAGTGGCTGTTAACTTTTGAACCTTGTGGCTTTTCTAGTTATCATAAAATTTTAAGAATCGAAAATAATTATGATGCACTTGATTTTCCGAAATCTTCGATGGTGTGAACTCAAGTTTCTTTTCCTTTGTTTTTCCTATTTTCTTTTGGCTATCAGCTGAATCAGGAGGCTGAGGTTGGCAACTTCTTGACAAATGAGGCTAACATTAATGCTGTATGGGCATCAGCTATAATTGAAGAATGCACTCGTCTTGGTTTGACGGTGAGCTGAACTTTCAATCATCTGATAAAATCTCAAATTTGGACGTCTTTTGTCATAACATACTGCCACAGTACTTTTGTGTAGCTCCTGGTTCAAGGTCTTCCCATCTTGCAATTGCTGCTGCCAACCATCCCCTTACAACGTGTCTTGCATGCTTTGACGAACGATCTCTTGCATTTCACGCTATTGGGTATGCTAAAGGATCCCTCAAACCGGCAGTCATTATAACATCATCAGGAACTGCCGTTTCAAATCTTCTTCCAGCGGTCAGAGTTGTACTTATGCTCCCTAAATTATTTTATTAGATTGTTGCAAGCCACATACGTTGCCGAATACATTTGTGTTCTCTTACAGAGTATTTGTTTTATGATTTTTGACAAATACAGGTGGTTGAAGCCAGTGAAGATTTCTTACCACTGCTACTACTTACTGCAGATCGTCCTCCTGAACTTCAGGGAGTTGGCGCAAATCAAGCAATAAATCAAGTAAGGTCAAGATAAGACCTTTCTTGAAACTATACACTTATTGTATCCCAGTTGGATTTGTTGGCGTGTTCTGGTTCTATATCCTAAAATTTATTTTGTTTCTTTATCCTGTGTCACAGATAAACCACTTCGGTTCGTTTGTCAGATTCTTCTTCAATCTTCCTCCTCCAACTGATCTTATTCCAGTCCGGATGGTCCTTACCACTGTAGACTCTGCTCTACATTGGGCAACAGGTTCTGCTTGTGGACCAGTACATCTCAATTGTCCTTTTAGAGACCCACTTGATGGTAGTCCAACAAATTGGTCACTCAACTGCTTAAATGGATTAGACATGTGGATGTCTAGTGCTGAACCATTCACAAAATATGTTCAAGTACAAAGCCTTAAAAGCAATGGTGTAACTGGCCAAATTACTGAGGTGTTACAAGTAATCAAAGAGGCTAAGAAGGGTCTTCTTCTTATTGGGGCAATCCATACAGAGGATGAAATTTGGGCTTCGCTTCTGTTGGCTAAAGAGCTGATGTGGCCTGTAGTTGCAGATGTCTTGTCTGGTGTACGGCTGCGCAAGCTTTTTAAACCTTTTCTTGAGAAGTGGACCCCTGTTTTTGTTGATCATCTTGATCATGCCTTACTTTCAGATTCTGTTAAGAATTTGATAGAATTTGATGTTGTTATCCAGGTAAATCTATCATCCTTTAATTTTTGCTTCATGCATCTATGACTAAGTAAGAGGGACACAAATACTGTTGGGGATCTTGTGGTACTTCTCAATTAAAAAAAAATCAATTTCTTTTGGTTTGGAATGCCTTGAAGAAGTTTCAATAGTGATAAGGATTTGGAACTAGGTGAAGCATGACTAGATCGTTCATATGCATCTCCTATTAGGGTTCTCTTTTACATATGCTGACTTCAAACCGAGAATTCAGTGAGTGGATATTAATTTTATTGATGTGATCTGACTGAGTTTGTAAAATGAAATCATGAATAGGTTGGAAGTCGGATAACAAGTAAAAGAGTTTCTCAGGTGCTAGAGAAATGCTTTCCATTTGCATACATTTTGGTTGATAAGCATCCATGCCGACATGACCCATCCCACCTGGTCACTCACAGGGTCCAAAGCAACATTGTTCAATTTGCTGATTGTGTGCTTAAATCTCGATTTCCTTGGAGGAGAAGCAAGTTGCATGGTCATCTACAGGCATTGGATGGTGCTGTATGTCCTCCAAAAAAACTCTTTTCTTAAAATGCCTTAAAAGATCAAACATGACCGCTTTCGATACATTGGAAACATATGCTTCCCTGAAGATTGCATAAAAGATAAAGTTAAACACGTACTGCTTTTGATAGTTCCCTTTTTTTATGCAGATTGCCCGGGAAATGTCATTTCAAATATCTGCTGAGAGCTCCCTTACCGAACCATATGTTGCACATATGCTTTCCAAAGCACTAACTTCTAAATCTGCTCTTTTCATCGGGAATAGTATGCCAATAAGGGATGTGGATATGTATGGATGTAGTTCGGGAAATTATTCTCATGTGGTAGATATGATGTTAAATGCAGAGCTACCATGTCAATGGATACAAGTAACTGGAAATAGAGGAGCTAGTGGCATTGATGGCTTGCTCAGCTCGGCCACTGGCTTTGCTGTAGGGTGCAAGAAGAGAGTAATATTTTACCTGATTATTTCCGTCTTATGCTTTCTTTTTCGGTTGCCGAGTCACATTTCTTGTGCGTGCTATTATAACTACACAAATCAATATCTGTGATAATATTGTGGGGGAAATTTTCTTGATTCTTTCTCCAGTTGCACAATTGTTCCCTTTTCTTGTTTCTTTCCTCCATTAGCCATGACATCCCAAATGGAACTCGTAGTTTTATGTCTGAAGTGAAAGAACTAACAGAACCATTTACT
The DNA here is from genome assembly GCA_002933915.1 of Eutrema heterophyllum. NCBI lineage: Eukaryota > Viridiplantae > Streptophyta > Magnoliopsida > Brassicales > Brassicaceae > Eutrema > Eutrema heterophyllum. The sequence goes on from PKMM01001464.1 coordinate 321,986, forward strand.
CATGTGTCTTGTTTACCATGTCATAAATTAATTTCCTGACCAGTCAAACAAATGCATATCAGGTGGTCTGTGTGGTGGGGGACATCTCTTTCCTTCATGATACAAATGGATTGGCGATTTTGAAGCAGAGGTAGCCCTTTTCCTCTGTTTTATTCTTGTAATTTCACTGTTGGTGGATTTTATACACTGAAGATATCCCATGGTAAGTCAATTTGACGATTTAATATTCTGAAGTTTAATCTGACTTGTTAGGATTGCGAGGAAACCAATGACAATTCTTGTGATAAACAACCGTGGAGGTGGAATCTTCCGACTTCTTCCTATAGCAAAGAGAACAGAGCCTAGCGTGTTAAATCAATACTTCTATACATCACATGACATTTCCATTGAAAACTTGTGTTTGGCACATGGGTAAAAAAACATACTAACAGTTTTTACTTTGTTTTCCTTTCCCGATTGCTATTATTTCAATCTGCTCTGGTTATACAAAATGTAGGTTTTGGAGAATGGATACGATTTTTCTGGACGGTTAAGTTTTACAAGTTAATTTTTTTAATATACGCATAAAAAAGGCAGAGACATATATAAAACGTACAAGAACAAGTAATCCAGTATTGGTAGCGTAGATGGTCATTGTTCACTTTATCTGTTTATGATGTCCTTAAGTGTGTAGGGTTTATAATAAGAAAAAACTAAGCCAAATTGCTAAACATGCAGTGTGAGGTATGTACATGTTGGGACGAAAAGTGAACTTGAGGAAACTCTATTTGTACCCAGCGTGGAAGAGATGGATTGCATTGTGGAGGTTCAAAGCTCTATCGATGCTAACGCAATCGTTCATAGGTTGTTTGGGCGTCTTTTTTTCCGGGTTTTACATGTCCTCATTAGGTTTCTCGTGCACTTTGTTGACATTGAATACTCGTTCACAGTACTTTGGAGAGTTTTGCACGTCAAGCTGCAAATAATTGCTTGGGCAGTATCTCGGCCAGTTCTCTTCTTCATCCGATGATCGACAATGTACTTCTTTACCAAGTCTCTGGAATACAATATTCGCGGTACAGGTAAGGATTTCTCCGAAACTATATCTGTATATTACGGTTCTCTTTTTCTTATTCTTTTTCTAAGAAAAACTTTATTTTCAGAGTCGAACTGTGTGACAGACCTACCATATATTCTGGTGAATCCTCTCAATACCATCGAGAAGGGTTCATACTCTCCCTGACTTTGGACGATGGTAGCATTGGCTATGGAGAGGTTGGTGGCTATTTCATTCTTTGTATTTCTCATCACTACGTATTACATTTTTTGCATTTGTACTACTTCTCCCAGGTCCAACTGTCAGAGGATTAGCTTGTATCAAACTTACATGTGCCACTGAGAATCCTGTATTGTTTTTTATGAGCAGGTTGCACCATTGGACAGTAATAGAGAGAACTTAATGGATGTGGAGGGGCAGCTACAATTTGTTCTTCACCGTATGAACGGAGCTAAATTTAGTTACATGCTTACTTTATTAAATGGCTCAGTTTCTTCCTGGATTTGGAGTGAACTTGGAATCACTGTAAGTTTCCCTAGCCTTAATTCTGTCAGAACAAAATTAGTATATCCGTACAGCTGCTCTCTATCAGGAGAAATTGCAAAGTAAATGAAAAGATTCTGTTGCGCAAGATAAAATACTAGTTCTTCATATATTTTTTTCAATCGTGCTAGGTGCAAAAATTTCTCGATCTTTGTAGTCTTCTTTGTTCAAGAAATAGACAACTATCTACAGAAAATAGTTGCCTGGGAATGATAATTGAAGGCCTGTCAATTTCCTTCTTTTTTTCAGGCATCATCAATTTTCCCAAGTGTCAGATGTGGTCTGGAAATGGCTCTTCTGAATGCAATGGCAGTAAGACATGATTCTAGTTTGTTGGGGATACTTCATTGTCAGAAAGAAGAAAATGGTTCTGCTCAGCCATGCTCTGTTCAAATATGTGCCCTTCTTGATTCTGAAGGTACTCCATCAGAGGTCGCATACGTTGCTAGAAAACTTGTTGAAGAGGGTTTCAGTGCTATTAAACTTAAAGTAAGCCAACGTTGTTTAATCATATACACAAGATTACACTCAATTTTTCAGAGTAAGATAGCCGTGGATATATATTTTCTTATGCTGGTTACTTCTTAGAGTAGTTTCATGCATAAATTGAGGTTGTTGGCTTTCTCACTCTGCGGGTTTTCAAGCTATTGATTACTGACTGAGGGATAAACCTGCCTAAAATGACAGGTTGCTCGTCGAGTGAGCTCTGTTCAAGATGCTGTAGTTCTGCAAGAAGTAAGGAGGGTCGTTGGCGATCAAATTGAACTCCGTGCAGATGCAAATTGTCGCTGGACTTTTGAAGAGGCTGTAAAGTTTGGTTTATTGGTGAAAAGCTGCAATCTACAATATATTGAGGTCTGGTACAGTATGAATATTGCAATCCGATTGTGTTCTGAAGTATTACTTCAAAATAACTTATGTCTCTTTCCTATAATACTTGAGTGAAGAAACTTTTGTATATCTCAGGAACCTGTCCAGGATAAAGATGATCTTATAAGGTTTCATGAAGAAAGTGGATTACCAGTGGCACTTGATGAGACTCTTGACGACTTTGAGGAATGTCCTCTGCGCATACTTACCAAATATGCCCATCCTGGAATTGTTGCTGTTGTAAGCCACCTTTACATGAGCCTGAGATTGCCAAAACTCAAATTCTTTTTTGTGTATTACTTTCTTCTTTCATCATCTTATCATGTTTCCCTTTTTTAATTGATTTGGAGATGGTTTTTAGTTTTTATCAGTAGGATCAATAATATATCAGCTCTATCATGTTAAAAATTGGCTTTAGCGTATTTGATTTTTGCTTTCAAATCAATTAGTCTTGACTTTGTTTTATCGTATTTGATATTCGTAGGTTATTAAACCAAGTGTTGTGGGAGGGTTTGAGAATGCAGCACTGATTGCTCGGTGGGCCCAGCAGCATGGAAAGATGGCTGTTATAAGTGCCGCATATGAAAGTGGCCTAGGTTTATCAGCATATATTTTGTTTGCGTCATATTTGGAGATGGAGAAGGTCAAAACAGCTAGAGAGAAAAAGCAAGGGATGGCCTCTCTTGTAGCCCATGGTCTTGGAACCTACAGATGGCTTAATGAAGACGTAATGATGAATAGTTTAGGGATATTTCGTAGTCCGTACAGTGGATTTGTCGAAGGATTTGTTTCCGATGCTAGCAAAAATCTAAAGGATGTTACGATAAACAATGATGTTATTGTTAGAACCAGTAAAGGAGTTCCTGTCCGGAGATATGAAGTGAGGGTGGATGTAGATGGTTTCTCTCATTTTATAAGAATCCATGACGTTGGGCAGAATGCAGAAGTAAGCTTGTCCTTGTTTGTGATTTTGTATGTCCGAAGCTAAAAAGACGTAAAGCCTGCTGTTCTTGGTCAATTTCTCCCATGTTTTTCACCCTTCTGTAATGTATTTCAGGGAGGTGTAGCTTTGTTTCTTCATGGGTTTCTTGGAACTGGTGAAGAATGGATCCCCGTCATGAAGGGTATCTCGGGATCTGCAAGATGCATTTCAGTTGATATTCCTGGCCACGGAAACTCAAGGTTACAAAGTCATGCTAGTGAGACCCAGAAGGTGCCGACTTTCTCAATGGAGATGATAGCGAAGACACTGTACAAGTTGATTGAGCAAATTACTCCTGGGAAAGTTACCATAGTTGGGTATTCCATGGGAGCAAGAATAGCACTGTACATGGCTTTGAGGTTTAGCAACAAGGTGGGTTCCCTTTGTCTGAAAATTCAACATTGTTTAATAAAGTGGATAATGGAATTTGGATGCTGTTCTATAGATCGAAGGAGCTGTTGTGGTATCGGGGAGCCCCGGACTCAAGGATCCAGTGGCAAGGAAAGTTCGGAGTGCAACAGATGATTCTAAAGCACGAATGATGGTCGACCATGGACTAGAAATCTTTTTGGAGAACTGGTACAATGGAGGCTTGTGGAAAAGGTGACTTTCTTAATACAGTGCGGCTTTGTGTAATCTGATGACTTTGTTATCTGGACTTGAATTTCATACTCATATGAGTGAATTTTGCAATGAGTAGTTTGAGAAGGCATCCTCATTTTAGAAAAATAGTTGCAAGCCGCTTGCTACATGATGATGTCCTTAGTGTTGCAAAGCTCCTCTCGGATCTAAGCAGTGGGAGACAACCGTAAGTTCATCTTTGCAACTTTTTTTTCCAATGGATTTGATTCACAAGCGATGATCTTTGATGATGATGCTATGTCCTTTGAAAAATAGGTCATTGTGGGAAGAGCTGGAGGATTGTGATACAAATATCTCGCTTGTCTTCGGAGAGAAAGATGTCAAATTCAAGCAAATTGCTACTAGAATGTACCGCGAGATGAGTAAAAGCAAGAAGAGCGAAAACAATATCATTGAGACGGTTGAAATCCCAGAAGCTGGTCACGCTGTCCATCTCGAGAGCCCTCTGCGAGTGATCCTCGCTCTTAGAAAATTCTTAACAAGAGTGCGCAAAAACTCTGCAGAGACGGAGCTCTCTCGGAAGCTCTTGTTAGCACTGAAAGAAACATAGCAAGCTGCTGGAAATCTGAGAAACGTATAACAGATTTGGAACTTGAACACATTGTTTGATCATGATTGGACCTGTTTCAGGGCATTTAGTACTTAATTATATCAAATTCCAATTGTATTGAGTGGTGCAGAGATAAGTTTTCAAGGGGCATAATAAATTGATGTAAACAATCTTATATATATATATTTGAACTGTCTATTGTTCCTCTGTGTCATATAAGTATAAATTACGGTGGTTTCGAATCTCCTAACACTGACAGAAACAGGATCCAAAATTACACGCATAGACACAGGTTCTTCTACCAGACTTGCAGGCCTTAGGACAGTACTTCTTGCATTCATCAGCTTTATGGCAAACCCCAGTGGTCTCCATTCTAGGTGCTACCGGCGGCAAGCAGTTACAGTTCTTCTTTCCTTGGGGACATTTGCCGCCGATGCAATTCACTTCTTCACATATACAACACCACAAACTTTAATACAAAACCAACCCAAAAATTATATAAAAAAGAAGAATCATACAAAATGCTATGACTGTGAGGGAGAACAAGAAGACAAGCTTGAGAGACGTTTTCTTCATTGCAATCTCAGAATAACATGTTATACAACAAAAATGATCGCAGAGTAAAAGCAGTTTTGGGAAGAATCTTGTTGGTAGACATGCAAGTCTTTATGAAACTTCAAGTGCAGATGATTTGAAATTTATAGTGCATCAATATCCAATGCAAGATCTTAATATATAGTATGATTTGAAATTTACCTCCCAAAAGGATTACATCAGAGGCTACAAAAATTGAAGACATGTTTTGGAACCTGTTTCAGGCCTTCAGTACTTAATTGTATAAAATTCCAATTGTATTGAGCACAACGAGAGAGAGCAGATCGCGGTTACCTGGATGAGCGAAGAAGTGGAGTCGAAAAAAGAAGAAATGAGTTCTTAATGAACTCCAGAAGAGGACCAAATCAATGCGAAGAAGAAGAGATAAAAAAAAAAAAGGCAAGGATTTAACGCAGAAACGACCCAAGAACTTGAGTTCAAGTCTTTGGGTTTGTGTTGACGAAATTCATCAATTCCGACTTCAATAAAGCAGATAATCTCAAAGTTTAGCTAAGTCATCAATTTCGAAGCATAAAGCAATCCACTCAAGCCATAGATCAATCCAGAGAGAGAGAGATATAGAGCGAGAGTGAGAGAGAGGGAGTTCAGAGAGACAGAGACAGACAGAGAGAGAGAGAGACCTGTAACTATTAGGAGGTCACCGGAGAAGATGCCGCCGGAGATGAAGGAGTCCCTGATTCACAATTCTCTGCCAAACCCACTAGCCAAAACTCCTAATCGATATCATGTCTCAACAAGTCAAAATTCTTTCTTCAAACATCATCCATCGATTCAATTTTGTCCGAGCACTGAAACTCGTCGTCTGTAATCCTAAAGGAGAAAACGTCGACTAGAGATTAGAAAGGTGTCAAAACGATGTCGTTTGGTTGTAAAACAATTTGAAAATAAACTTAAACGGTTAAACGGGCTGCCAGAAACCCGTTTATTAAACGGGCTAGCCCATTTAGACCCGTTAAAATTGTGCAATAAACGGGCTGATTTCACAAAACAGGCCTGTTTAAACCCGCTAACAAATGACCCATTTTAACATCCCTACACTCACAGAAACAGGTTCCAAAATTACAGTTAACAATCTTGCAGCCCTTAGGACAGTACTGGATGCATTCGTTGTCTCTACGGCAACGCATTGGTCTCATAAGCGTCCACTTGCCGCCGAGGCAATTCACTTCTTCTTTCACCATCTCTCCCGCATCACCCAAAGATGAACCTTCACAAAAACACACCACAAACTTCAAAACAAGACCAAAGCAAGAACTATAAAACATAGAAGAACTCATCATAGAAGAAGCATACAAAATATTATGATTGTGAGGGAGAACAAGAAGACAAGCTTGAGAGACGTTTTCTCCATTTGTAATTGTAATCTCAAAATCTGTTCTTGTTTATTTTGATTGTGTAAGTGATGATAAGAAGAAGTCTCTTCTTTCTCTTCTTTTATAGAAGAAAGTTAAGCGGAAACAAATCTTTTGTTTGAAGGTTTTACCAAGTTTAGTCAGATACTATTTGATTACACATTGTTACTTAGTCCAGCTTAAGATCTCTCAATTTTAGGAAAAAAAATATTATTGGCTGATTTTGTTTTTGTAGAGGGACATAAACCAACATTTGAGATACATTGCTTGAAATGAATACAAGAGATAATGAGTATTTACAACACAATGTACAAATGGCTAATGATATTGCCAAGAGAGAGACGAGCATATTTTCAAATTGTAGATTTTTTTTCTTTAACAACAGCCAAAGCAAAGAATGAAAGAAACAGCACAAAAGCTGCGGCCAAAACTGGTATGCGTCTCAAATTGCTTGCTCTTCTGATCTCCGTGTTCATGCTACTCTTTTCAGACGTTGAATGGTCCTCCGGTTCAACATCAGTTTCTGGTACTTCCCTTCTTCTCTCATCCCCCTGTTCAAAGAGAGCAAATCCCACATAAGATTAGTACAAGAGATGCTCTGGTTTTCACATTACATAATCATCTACATTTTGCTTCGTCCATCATTCTTCTGAAGTAACAAAGCTTCAGTCTTGCAGCGATTTCCCTACTACACAAGAAATTACTAGTAAAATCGCGTTTTTCTTATGGGGAGAAAAAAACTGAATACCTGCCTGCAGACTTTCAGCAAATGCCTCTATTCCGGGACCATCTGCGTGAAAAGGCGGCTCTTTTTCCCCAGCATAAGGTCCATTTCTTTGGTACTTATTTCCCGCTGAGCATTGATTCACTCTCAATTTTTCATTTTCCTTCGCCAAAGAATGTAGCTGCAAAAAGACATTAATGGTTGGATTGTGTCCCTTTCCTTGTACAAAGAAAACAATTAGGCACATAGCCAAACGTACCTGTTCTTGTATGCGTTCCCTTTCACTTGATAATTGCATCACCATATCCATCAAAAGCTTGTTCCTCATAGTTATTTCTTGTGCATTTTTCTCTTTTTCATCGTTTGCTAGATCCAATGATGCTTCCACGGATTTGGCTCTTTGCCTCAAAAAGGTCACTTCTTTGTTAAGTACAGAGTTGGTGGTAGAAAGCACAATGCATTGCTCCTCAACTGTCTCCGTTCTACTCTCAGCTATAGAGGCTTTAGATTTGATATCTTCGATCAAGGTCTCCATGTCCCATATTGCTGAATACAACATGTTCTGCTGTTCTTGACTTGCTTCTGATGATACCTTGGAGTTTTGTAATTGAACTTCTAATTCCCTAAGTTGCTTCTCGAGCGAATTCACCTTCTTTGTCTTTTTGTCATCAGCATCTTTGAGAAAATTTAGTTCCTCAGTAAGTTCAAGATTTGCAGCAGTTAGCTCTTTAATCTTAGTTTCTCCACTCTCAGCTCTGCTTTCAGCCTCGAAAAGGTTTTCTTTGACCGACTCATTTGCATTTTCCATTTCAGCAAGATGTACCAGAATTTCTTGTTTAGAGGCATTGACACTTTTCAGCTCAAGCTCGGTATTTTTCAGTTTTTGTTCAGCTGACTTCACATTTTCCCTCAAAGTGAGTACTTCTGAAACTATCTCTCTATTTTCTGCAATTCTTCCCTCAAGTTTTTGCACCAGATGATCTTTCGCTTCGAGTTGTACAGTGCAATCTTCAAGCTTAGATTTAAGTTCGGACTCCCGTTGAGCTGACCCATTCTGACTAAACTGGATAATCTGAAGACGACCAACAAGTTCCTTTGAAATACCCATTAACACCTCAGAAGAATTTTCTGCCTCTAAAAACCGTCCCCATATAAACTCTGATGCTTCTTCCATCCGAGTAGATACCTCCTCTGTGTAGTGTAGCTTGAGTTTCAATTGTTCTTCATTTTGCTGGAATTTCATTAACTTCTTCTTAAGCTCTAGCTCTCTTGACAATGACTTCTCCAGCATCCTCAGAGCATTTTTATGCCTTAAATCCGATGGTCTCAACGCATATTTCTGCCTTAAATCTTGACTGTTTCCTGAAAACTCCACTGACTCCTCGTTTTCACCTGCCAATATGTTTGTCAATAATAGCCATAAGCTAAGAGATTCAAAGCACAAAAACTTTAAAATAACCATAAATCATAAGTGATTACTTGTTCCATTTCTTATGTAATGAAGTGTTCTTCGGAGCTGGGCTAATTGCAAAGTGATCTCTGAGACTTGCCCCCTAGACTGCTTCAAGGATTCTGCAGATTCACCCAACTTTCCTTCCATAATGATATAATTTGCGTGTTTGCAAGTAGATAACTTATAAGAAGTGTCAACAATTTGCGATTCCAGCTCATCCAAAACCTTGTCTACCTCTTTTAACTCAGACTCCAATATACCGCATAATAGATCGAATGTCAAAGCCTTTTCAAATGATGCTGCAGAAGAATCAAGTGTCCCCATCCCTTCAAGATCATTATCCGAAGCCAAAAGGTGCATAAGGAGAACATGCAAGTTCAGCAGTTTTTCACTAGTATAAGCCGAGTCTATCTCTAGTTTTGTCAACATCCCATCTATCTCTTGCTCCTCCTCTCTCCTACTACACAAGGCTTCACCATGATTATACACATCTTCCCGAATGATTTCTTCCATTCCTGGTCTGGAAATCAAAATTTCAAAACTTAGCTTAGGAACAAGGAGAAATTTAATCCAGAAAATGCAAATCAAAGACAATTACATCGTGAGTTTGTGACTATATGGGAGAATGGATACTCAAGTAAAGGCACTATCTTTCCAATGGAGTTATCGCCTACTCTTGCCAAAGGAATATAAACACTTTTCTTCTCTCTATAGCAAGCTAAGACCCTCTCTCTCTCTCTCTCTCTCTCTCTCTCTCTCTCTCTCTCTCTGCCTCAAGTTCATATCTTCTAAATGAAACCAATCATTCATCAACTAAAACCAGAACATCCAAGCAAATAAGGAAACTCAATCCCATAATTGAAAATGTTATCCGGGTACTCAAAAATGTCTCCAAAAAAAAACACATTATAGTATATGTGCAACCAAATCAAGATGCCTACTTTAGGACAAAGACTCAACTAGAGATGTAAGTTTCACTTGTCAGATACTGTTTATGTTGCTACATACTTGCAAGACTCAGCATTTCAAAGAGATCCAACAACAACTATTCCTAAGTTACTACCACAAAGATTCAAACTTTACCATGAAAGATCAAAATTTAACAAGAGAAACAACAAAAACAAAATTGTCGATCTCGTTTACTTGGAACAGACAAGACAGAGAGAGTTCGATGTCAAAGAGGATCCGGAAAGAAAAAACCTTACCGCAGAAAATCTGGACGAGCTTTTTCGAATTTAGGTAGATGAATAAACCGATTAGGCAGATAAAACAGAGAGCCTTTCTCCGTCAACGAACTCGAATTTGGGGGTTTCCAAGAGTCCGGAATGATATGCTAAAATGCGCGGGTTGTTTACAGGTCAGCTAACGATAAAGAAAAACGCGCGCATGATAGTTGCTGTAGACTTGGGAGTGGGGTCGTGCGCATGTTAGCAGGGGTGATTTGTGGTGGACGTTGAATTATTGGAGGAAGATGAACAACTTTGTTAGCTTCTTATTTGGTTACAGCCAAAAAGGCCTAAAAATGACATAAATGTTTCTCCTCTCGTGATAACTGTAACACACCTTGAGATATAGTTAGACAATTTAGTGTCAAATTTTAAAACTTTTTAAAAAATAATTGATTTTAGTATATTTTTGTTCTTTAACGTCTAGATATAACATGATACACCTTAAGATTAAGATTTTATTTATAAATAGTGATATTTTGTATTTATAATTCACAATTTTTCTTTTTGTTAAGTACAGTGTTATTAATGTATTAAAGGTAGAGTATGTTTGTAATTTTATTTCACTCTATTTCTAATTTATAAATGGCCAGCCATGTTTATTAGCGTGGTTTAATTGTGTATGGTAAAGATGAAATGGGAATGATTGTCTTACTAAACATTTGTTTTTTTATATAATTTTTTTTGTGGTGAATGTTAAGAATATGCAGAAAGGTAACTTAAATCAGAAATGGTGGTAAAAAAATTTTAAATCAGATATCGCATGCTTCTTAGGGCGTGCCAGGATCGGGTTGGATTCCAGAATACGAATATTGATTGTAAGCTTTCGGGTCAATTTTGTATCATATAGTGTTCGGTTTTAGTAAAGTCTCGACGTCGGGTTTAATTCTAATAAAATGTAAAAAAATGTTAAATAACCTTGGTTTTGATCGAGAAGTAAATTAGTAAATATAGGCCTAACGTAACTCACGAATCAGCACGCCCAAAAACTAGCTCAAAAATGGGACAATTCTAACACCCCACCCATCCTCACACTCAGAATTGGACATCTGAAGCATGAAATTTGTGGGAATTGACATCCACGAGTGTGGCTCACAACAGAGAAATTGGAACATGTGCTATGATACCATATTAGTAAATATGGGTCTAACTCACACCCAAAAACTACCTCAAGAATAGAGTATTGTCACACTTATATATTTTGTCCACGAATCACTCAAAATTTTGATGTGGGACAGTTTTAGGTTGGGTCAGAATGTACAAGTGATATCAAAACCCAAAGTTATAAGACATGATAGATGGGCGTGATCTCGCGTTAATAATGTGTATGAAGCGTAATATTTGATAACTATTTTGTTTGTTGATATTCGGGTGTGAAGATGAGAACTTGATGAGCAAGTTTCTTTATCAAAGACACAAGGGCATTTGCACAACAAGGGCATTTGGACCACAAGGAAAGGAGACAGCTACTGCATCAGACAATAAAGCAGTGTTGCAAGTTATAGCACAAGAGAAGGACAGTTTGTCCATTTGTGTTAAAGGCTTGTTTGCCTAAACAGAAACATGGTTAAAGGAGCTTCTCTTGGTGTGAGAGTTGTTCAAGACCTAGGTGTGTTCAATATATAAGGTGTGCTTTGGGCATGAGAGAGGATAGCACAACACAATGTAGATCAGGAGAGAGAACATCATTGAAAGTGTAAACTTGGTGAGTGGTCTTGGGGAAACAGAGTAAAAGAGTGAGAACCGAGAGAAACCTTTGTAAGAGGGCTTTTGGGGTTTGTGGATCTCTTTGTAAACTCTGTGATCTAGTGGATTCCGGGAAGAAATCCCGACGAGACGTAGCGACCCGAGTTTATGGGCGTGAACTCGTTAAATGTTTGTGTGTGCTCCCATTTTTTTTCCTGCTCTGTTACTTTCTCTTCTACATATCTTTCTTGCTCTGTTTTCTGTGACTGGTGTTTCATGTCGGAGACAGCTTCAAGCTTGAACCTTTGAGAGGTTAAAATCCTAACATCGGGGACAAATGGTTGGGACAAGAGTGATTGTGATTGGGCTCGTGAGTGACCGTGACTAGCTCTATCAATGGAATTGCAAATGTATAGAGACCATGCTAGTTTAATTGTTTACTTAATGTGATCAGTATAGTCTGTGTGTAAACTGAGTTGTTGTATTATACAGCTTGTATATGGATAAGATATTAAGAATGATCGTCTCACTAAGCATTGTTCTGCTTTATGACCGTGTCGTAGTGCATGTTAAGAATATGACGATAATGTTATCACTTGGGCATAACTTTGTGGTAAAGACTATATGCGCACGAGATAACAAAACTATTAGGACGTGTCAAGGTTGTCTCAGATTCCAGGACTTTGAGATCTAGCTGATTTAATTTTATGTTGTACACCAACTCTCTCTATTTTATATTAAAGTTTTGGTTTATGCCTTTATGGTACGTAAAGAAATGTTGCGTTTCTAAGAAAAATGAATGAGAAGAATACGTTAAATGATTACGGTCTTGACATGTTCGGGATTCTCCTAAGCCTTTGCTTTAATTAGTCAGAAAGACTACTATTCGAAAAGGTAATGTTTTCATGTCGGTGTCATATGTTCGTATATACAAAGAGCACTTTTTAACCCAACGATTTGCTCTCCACTTCACTTCAACATAGAAAATAGAAAATAGATGTGTACTCGAAAAAATTAAAAACCAAAATACTAAATAAGAGTTAAACCGTAAACTGAACTATTCAATCCTAGTTAATACTCCCATTTAGAGCATAATTAAAATCTACTTGGTTGTGTAACTTGTGTTTTATAAGAAAAATCTTTCTACACAATTTTATAACAAATGATTGCTGATAAAATTGGTAATTAAAGTTGTTAACAGTGGTTGAATTAGATTCTCGTTAAATAGAAAATATATTTCTTACTTTTAAAAAGCTGATTAAAAAATAGTTATTTAAAAAAAAACTATAATGGTTTGGTCGTTAAATATTAAAAACAAAACTCATACTATATATTTCCGTATGTGTTTTCATCTAAATTATTAATATATGCTTAAAAGTCCAAAATAATAGTACGTATTTAATTAATTTGAAATGGAAAAAGTATTACACATGTGGTGATGATGGATGGAGTTTAGTTCGTAAAATCAACTCGATCAACTCAAATCATTTCGAGCTGAATTATGGCTCATACATGCTGAATTAAAAAAAAAAAAAAAAAAAGGAAGTAGGTACATAGTAGCAATAAACAAACGTATAATATTTGACAGTTAACAATGCAGCATAGTGTTAAACTATCGGTCAAAAAAAAAAAAAAAAAGGGTTAAACTATGATTGATAATTAGGAAATTTAAAATAGAAAATGATAAAGCGAAGGTGTGGGCTGGAGATTCCATTATTATAAGGTTTTCTTTTCTTAAGTCTTTGGAAAAAAATTGCAAGTCCCAAGGCCAACTAATAATGACCTCGATCCTTGTGCTAACCGGACCGTCCATCTACTCTTCCTTATTTTCCTCCTAATATTTTATTTTAATCATTTCCAGTAGTTAATTTAACGTTTACAAAAGTATAATTTGTGTTAGGAAAATATAAAACAATTTGCGTCAATAATCATTTACCTAGTTATTAAAATACATCAAGTTGTTATTTTCTTAAACGAGAGAATTCATGTTACATTTGACCATTGATTGGGTAGTTTTTGGATGGAGTTTCAGAATCGAAACGCCACTTATAGCTCTGGGCATTTTTGGTTCCAGTTCGGTTTCAAGTATTTCGGGTAGAGAGGTTTAAGATCTATATAGGTATCGAAATGATTTCGGTTCGGTTCCGGTTCGGTTCTAGGTATTTCAGGTAGAAAGGTTTAGGAACTGGAATATACCCGAACCATTCAAATCTTAATCGGTTCCGGTTCGGTTCCGGATATTTTTTACCTTAAATGCCTAAAATATACCCGAAAATCCGAAATATATCAGAAAACCTGAAATTTTACCCGAAAACCCAAAAAAAAGTTTTAAGGAAAATATACCCGAAATACCAAAAATATACCTGAAAACCCGAAATTATATCCAAAAACTCGAAAATATACCCGAAAACAAAAAAAAACTAAAAACAATATACCCATAATACCAAAAATATACCAAAAAACCTGATATATTTAATATTTTGGATATATAATTATATTTCGGGTACCCGAATATTTTCGGTTCGGTTTCGGTTATACCCGATACCCATGGGTATCAATGTGTAGGATCCAATGAGTATTTTGACAATTTTGGTTTGGTTTCGGTTCGGGTATTTCAGTTTGGTTCCGGTTCCGGTATTTCGGTTCCGGTTATTTTGCCAAGCCCTAGCCACATAGGTGACTCATCAGGTAAGCTGTGGTGAAATGAGTTAGGGGCGTATCAGACTGTTCAATTCTTTTTTTCTTTCAAAATTAATAATTATTTTCTCTTTTATTATCTGTTCTCTTTAATTTTCAAATTTAATAATTATATTATTGTTTTTTACATCTATTATTATATTATTGTTAGACAAAATAACAATGCATTATTTAGCTTTTGGGACAGATCTTGCTTGTGTGCTTTGATCTTTGACCTCATCGCAAGCTAATTAAGAGATTAGCAATAGTATAAATGCAATGAATAAAATCGTCATCACTTCATTGGTATCACACGCAGGAGCGTTGGAATATGCAATTTAAAATAGAATTGGTCAGGCTAAAATTATTAGGCCATTTATTGTATTTGATTTTTTTCATAGAATATGCATATAAGATTTTTTTCCCTTTCGAACTCAATTTAAAAACACTTAAAGGCACCTAGACTCCATAATAGACACGAAATAAACAGATAAAAAGTTAAAAACACAACACTATCATATAATAGAACTGCAATTCAACAAAGATATCATTACACAAAGGGAAGTGAAAGTGCAGAAGATTCCAATATCGACAACTCCACTAGATATTTTGACTAAACTACAACAGTGATTCAGGTGCCCAACTTTGAGCAGACTTTAAGCTCGGTTACTAAGTAATTGGAGATTGGTTAATTAAGTCAGTCTTCTTAGCGATTACATAGCTACATATACATAACTTAAACTATTCTGAAATATTTTTTTTAGTAATTGGTTAGAAAATTCGATTATATTATTTATTGAATGATAAAAAATGTATGTTATTGGTTTTGTTTTTAAAATTAGTGTTCATTGTCTTTTTGTGTGTGTGCAAAAAAGACGATAATGAAATATAATTCAAAGTAGGTTATCTTATATAATCTCTTTAGAAATTGTAGGAGAAGACGAAAATAGAAAGTTAAGCAGAAAATCAGATAGGAGATAATGAAATATAATTCAAAGTGGATTTTATGTTTTAATTAACCATTAAATTAATTTTTGTTTGAACACTTATATGCTCCAGTCTAAAAAGAATAATCAGTGTGGAAAACGTACGTGGAAATTTTCATTTTTTTAGAAAGCCTAAGATTTTTTATTCCAAAAAAACTAAACTAAGAAATAATAGTAAATGTCGTCCAAAAAAAAAAAGATAGTATTTTTTTTCTTGCCAACAAAATAATTTATACTATTAAAGGGAAGCACTTTTTTATGTCCAAACAAAAAAAAATTCATATAAATATATAATTTATCTAGATAACTATATATGTTGCCAAATAGATTTAAAAAAAAAAAAAATCTACATGATATCTTTATTGTTAGATATAAACATT
>PKMM01001464.1:342506-379592 GCA_002933915.1 Eutrema heterophyllum
TTTTTTTTTTTTCATTTAGTTATACATTATAAAATGTTCTAATTTATTTTTAATTTCTACAGGAATTTCCCCTTGATAAAAAAGGGCGGCGTCGCGGTGGTTTGGGTAAGGTCCCGATTATGGAAGCTAGGGCTTCGGGTTCTCCTTATTTCTCTGAAGATCTCATCCAACAGAATGAAGAGCTGAAGTCAAAACTAACAGCTTTGGAGGTGGCGAATGCGGACACCGAACTACAACTTACCGAGGCAAGGTCGGAAATCGCTACCATGTCGGACTGGATGAAATCGAAGTTCTCGGATTTCCCGGGCACGGGAAGGGGAAGAAGGGAAATGGGAACAGGATCGGGATCGGGAATTTAATTTTAATGTTTTGTAATTTCAAAACAATTTTATTTTATTTCAAAACAATTATTATATTTTAATTTTATTTCAAAACAATTATTATATTTTAATTTTAATTTTCTTTTTCGAATTATTAATTTAATTTAATTTTTAAAAATCATTAATTTAAAGAATTTTTAAAATACTGTTTTTAATAACCCGTCGGATATTGGTCGGAAATATCTGGTCCGGATTTAGTCGGAAATTATCCGGTCCGGAATTAGTCGGAAATTATCCGGTCCGGAATTAGTCGGAAATTATCCGGTCCGGAATTGGTCATAAATTATCCGGTCCGGAATAGGTCGGAAATTTGTCCCCGAGATTAGGTCGGAATATCGTCGGGAATTAGACGGGAATTCGACCCGTCGGAAAATCGTCGGAAATTCTCCCGACTATTAATATTCGTCAGAATCTGGTCGGGAAATATAATGGTCGAAAATTGGTCGGGAATTCCCGACCAATTTCCGACAAATTTTGATTCCCGACGCTCTAGTTCCGACGAGACAAATTGGTCGGGAATTGGTCCGGAAAGGCGTTTCCCGACGGATTCCCGACCGATATGGCCGTCGGGAATCGGCTGTTTTCTTGTAGTGTTGATGGCTGATTTATTGATATTTTGATGGCTGACTTATTGATATTTTGATGGCTGATTTATTGATACTTTGATGGCTGGCTTATTGTTATTTGATGGCTGATTTATCAGTGTTTGTAGGTCTGTGTTAGGAAGATGATTATGAAGTTGGAGGATGAGATATATCCTAAGTGGGAAGGTGAAGATAACTGTAAAGATGATGACGTAGAACTCCATAACTTGATAGTCGACATACTTCAAGATAAGTTTGTTCAAGGTTATTGGGATGTCAAAGAGTCTAAGAAACACAAAATGAAAGAAAGTCATGTAGCTGGTGGGGAAGAAGTGGAGAAGAAGAAAAAGAAGAAAAAGGCCGATGTTAGTGAAAAACTAGCAGATGAGAGACTCACAAGATTTCTACAATAATGTGTATGTCACTGGCCTTCTGCAACTGGTGGAGAAACTATTCACAAGGTTTGAGAATATGGAGAAAAACATTGGTGGAATGGTTGGAGGTATAGAATGTAGGCTTGAGACAAAAGTTGACGAAAGGTATGGTCATAGAATAACTTCTGTTGAAGACAGAGTTGGGACGTTAGAGAAAGAATTTAAGGAGATGAAAGAGCGCATAATAACTGGTGAAATAAACCAATCCATGTCTAAAGATGGAAACTCGAAGATTGGGAAAGATCAATTGGAGGTCACTAGTCTGGTAAGTTAAAAAAAATGCCAAAAATATTTTCTTAATTAATACGAATCCTTTAATTTATTTTCTTTACTTTATACAGCCGATCCGCAATTTGGATAAGGAGTTTCAGAAGCTGAGAAGAAGAAGAAAACCAATGGGAAGAAAGACGCATAAGAGAAGAAGAAGAAAATCAATGGGAAGAAAGAGGTAGAAGAGATCAACAAGGAAACCAATGGGAAGAATGAGGCAGAAATCAATGAGAAGAAAGAGGCAGAAGAGAAATCAGTGGTTGATATAACTGATCAAGTTCTGGAAAAAGAGAACCAGTTGCTAACTGAATCTGATGGATTTGACAATGAAGAGGACATGCTTAGGCATGCATTACTGGGAAATGCACTAGACGCGATTCATGGTGCTGTTATGAAACTAGATGAAAGTGGTACTCCGTCGAAGAAAAAGTTTCCGCCACCACCACCGTATCCGCTTATTGGAAACTATGGATTGACGTGTATGATGAAGGGTCTGGTTCCTTCACCAGCAATCTCTGATCCACTAAAGCCGGTTGATCAGACTAAACTGGAGAAACTTTTAAATTACCTCAGACCATATGAGTATGTACAGTGATTAATTTATGATTGAGTTATCTACCACTATTTGAATATAATTGTTTGTTTGTTTATTCATCAGGTCTACTCCACTTGGATCAGCGCCTGCAGAAATTGAGTTCTACAAGGTTCTCATCACTCCGCGAAACGAGTGGCCTCCCGGCTCTAATTACGGATGGTGTATGATTATGTAAGTAAAAATATTTGATGGCTGATTTATTGATATGTAATGGCTGATTTATTGATATGTGATAGCTGATTTATTGATATTTTGATGGCTGACTTATTGTTATTTGATGGCTGACTTAATGTTATTCGATGGCTAACTTATTTTATTTGCTGGTTGACTTAATGATATTTGATGGCTGACTTATTTATATTGTTTTTACTTACAGCACTTGTCTTCGTATATGAGAGTCCTCCGGAAAAAAGTACCTTCAAGTTCCATGCCCTTTCCACACTGATCGAATTGCGTTTCTCGACCAATGGTTCATCGGTATGTGGATAAAGGAGGATGCGCAGTTCAGCATGAATCCTAAGAACTGGAAATTCAAAGATGGGTATCGTAATTTAGCAAATGGGTTGCTTCCTGCTGACATGCTGACACACAAAAAGTGGATATACGATGTTGATCACTTGTATGTAGTTTACCAAGTTGGAGGCAATCACTGGATAGCGTTGGACATTAATTTGGTGAATGAGAAGATAGTTGCTTATGATAGCATCATTGGAGAAGGAACAGCCGCACAAGACAAGAAAATTATGGAAACAACTAGGCCGTTCATGCGAATGATACCTGCACTTTTGAACGAAATCATTCCTCCTGAAATGCGAAAGGTAAGCTATAAGCAGTTCTTGTTCAAAAGGAAGAAAGGCATCCTTCAAAACCTAAACCCTGGTGATTGTGGTGTGTATTCGTTGAAGTATATCGAGTGTCTTGCGCTTGGTGTCTCTTTTGAAGGCCTCAGTGACAGAAATATGCAGGCCTTACAGTTAAAGAAGGCAGCGGAGATTTTAGATGAGGCACCTGACATGTTTGCACAATTTAACTAATTATTAGAACAAACTAGTTACGGCCGATTTATATATGTTTTTTTAGCAAGTGATGGGCATTATGGCTGACTTATGTATTTTGAACAAACTAGTGACGGCCGATTTATCTATTTCGTCCAACCTTGTGATGGCCGATTTATGTACGTTATTTTAGCAAGTGATGGGCATGATGGCTGACTTATGTATTTTGAACAAACTAGTGACGACCGATTTATCTATTTTGTCCAACCTTGTAATGGCCGATTTATGTACGTTATTTTAGCAAGTGATGGGTGATGATCTCAGGTTTTAACCCTATATGTAACTACCGCAAGTGCACAGCAATACGAAGTAGTAATGTAGGGATCGAATCCACAAGGACCAAGTGTTACGACTATGAGAATGCAGGATGAAATTAAAGCTAAGACGAATGACAGATTTGGTTGGTTTTGTAATTTCGAAACTAAGAACAACAACTAAAACGATGCAAATTCAGATAAAGAAAGCGTTAAGCCTCAGGTGACGTTGCGGAAAATCACGAATAACGGTTAATGCATCTTAAACAGGGGTTTGCATTAAGAATCGTCTAGAACTCAAACCTAATAATATATTAACCTCCTCCCGGAGTATTAATCCCTATGCTTAAAAATATGAATACTAACTCCCGTTGAATTCAAAAGTTCTAAACATGCTTTTCTAGTTCGATTTGATAAGTTCACAAGAACGCCTTAACATCAACTCTCGTTGGATAAAGACGTTTTGCTCATCTAGGATAATTCTGGCATCTAGACAAACACTCCCGTGCGCTAGTGATAACACCATATTTTAGATATTTTTAAGGTTTGTTTTCATAGGTTTTTAATCCCACTTTGTATAGTTTTGGGATCTTTTCATGCATTTGAGTCTCATTTTGTATTGACTTGCATTTTAGAAGTCCTAGAGAGTTTTGTGTCGTTTTTTGCTTGCTGGAGCCATTTTCAGGTGTTCTTGGAGCTTGAGAAGTTAGAGGAGTGTAGACAGCAACCATGGAAGGTCAATGGGACAAGAAGAGCAAGGAAAACATGAAGAAAAGACTGTTAAGTGATTCTATCGGCCATATGGCCGATAAGACGGGCCGATAGAATCATAAAATGAATAAGACGGGCCGATAGAATCATAAAATGAAGTTTTCCAAGACGTCGCTCCTGTCAAGCAATCTTATCGGCCATATGGCCGATAAAGAGGACCGATAAAATGGTTCACCTAGTGTTGAAGAGTACCAGTTCCTGTGGGAGTTTGTATCGGCCAAGTGACCGATAGGATGTGGCCGATAGAATCAAAGATCAAGCATTGAGAATATGTGTCTTGAAGATCGACTCATATGGAAGTCTTCCCTTTAGATTTAGCTTTCACGATCTTCATCAAAGTTGTCGGCAATAGAGTTAGCTTTCCAATGGGAGTGGTCTCATGCCATTCTGAGCTGTGGTTCAAGAGTTATGGCCGATTTAGTGGACACATATCAACTCTGCCGCGAAGGAGGATGCTTCCGAGAATTAAAGCTCCCTGGTGAAGTTTATATCGGTCATATGGCCGATAAAGTGGCCCGATAAACTGCCAATCCGGACCAAAAACACATTTTAATACATTTTTCTATAAATACCCCACTTAAGTTGTAATAAACATTAAGTTTTCTTCCCCACACGAAAAGTCTTCTTTTTTTAGACTTGGGAGAGTTCAAGAACACCTCTTGGTGTTCTTGAATGGATCTTCATGTATATGCCACATAAGAGAAGATTTCTTCACTTCTTTTATATATTATGTCTATTTTATTCTTCTTCTTTCTTTTCTATGGTTTACTTTTGTGATTTGTGTTGTTTTTGTGAGTTGACTTTTTCTGGGTTCTTCATGTTCTTGGTGTTCTTGTGAATAGATTTTTGTTGGATCATGTTTAGGCTTGATTTGGTTGATTGATGGTTAGATGATGGTGATTTAGGATGATCTTAGATAAATCTTTCACTTAGGTTCTTAGGTTGGTTCTTAATGCTAGATTTGATATGATAAACCAAAGTTTAGTATTACACCTAGATTAGGTAGTTCTAGTTTGGCGTGACAAACCGAACTAAAGCTACACCCTAGGATTTTTGGTCTTTTCTCATGCTTTATGGAAGAGATTCAAGTAAGCGGTGTTAGTACTAGATTAGATTTGTTCATTGGAGTCTTGAACTTAGGCATTTCACTCCTGACCCGAGTCTAAATGAATTGTTTGAACCGAATCTTTTGTGAGCTTCACATATCTTAGCCAACGGAAGTTGCTGTCTAGGGTGTTAAGTGAACTAAATGGACTTGTTATTAATGCTCATTGGTCATTGGATCGCGAACGGAAGTTTATGACGGTTGATGATTGATGTAGGGATTGATACCACGGAAGAGGATCAATATATTGCTTGTGTTCCATGTTCTAAGATAGTGTTTAATGCTTCCAAATGAATCATTGTTTAATTATTAATCATCTCGTTGATAGTTTAAGCTATGATCCAACGTTTTCTTTATTTCGTCTTTTGTTTTCTTCCTTGCATTTGTTTTCTTTCTTTTTTCGTATAAACATAAAAATGTTCTGCTCTAGATTAAGAAGTTTCTTGCATTCTTAGTGCTTCAATCTTAACCCCTTATGGATTGACATCTCAAGTGCTACAATGACATGAGTACACTTGGGAAATTGAACACGAAAATATCCCGTATCAGCTAGATATCCTAAGATCATGAACTAAGTGATCAGTTTAATTCAAGTAATAAGAACACCCTAGGCGAAGAATCCACCGAATAAATCCCCGTTTAATCTATCATAAACCGTTAAATCATGAAATCCCTTAACACCCTTGGCTTAACTAAGAAACTACTCACTCATAATTGCAGAACAAATACAGAGAGATGATGAAGAACACATGGTCAAAAAAAACAGAAATAAAAGAGAGATTAAGAAAACTTATCCAATATGTAGAATCAAAGGTTTGCTTTCCAAGCTTACAAATCACCAAGATCAAAGAGAGTAGTACATAGACAAGAGGATATGATACATATGAGATTCTAGCCTTTATTTTCGAGTTTTGGGCGTCAAAAAGAAAGAGAAGTTTGGTGAAATAGTAAGAAACACGTTTTTAACACTATTAATAGAGGATGGATCGATCGATCCAGTGAGGAGGATCGATCGATCCTATCTTTTTCTGCTCGGTTTCGCCGTTTTTCCGTTCTAGGCCTCCAGACTCCGGCCCTGAAATGCTTTTTCACCTGAAATGACTCCTAGAAGACTAAAACAATCGAAAAAGACTCGATTATGTACAAAAAACGTGAATTTGAAAACGTCAAAAACGCAACATATCAATGGGCATAATGGCTGACTTATTCATTTTGAATAAACTAGTTATGGCCGATTTATTGTTTTCAACGCATTCATACAACTTCATGGCCGATTTATAAATATAGTCATAACTAATTGTTGCCGATTTATAACGTTACATAAACAACTTGTACAAAATAACCATCACCACAACACACACAACCATGTTCTTCAAACCACTTAGCTCCATTTTGCAATCTTCTATCTCCTTTTCAAAACTTCTTAACTCTTTCTCAAAACCACAGACCACTGCTTCACAAGTCCGGGTCTCCATTTTCAGAGTCTCAATTTCAGAGTTACAAGCTTGTAATCCCTTTTCGAAGGTGAATGAAGCCCTTTCAAGATCATCAATATTCGGTTTCATATCCTCGATCTCTTCAACCATTGATTCATCCGTCCATTTGAACAAGTGATAATGATTCTTCTACACCATACAAACAACAATTTAAACCCTAAATGGAAAACCCAAATATAAACCCTAAAACGAAACCAATTGCATCATTACCTCATCTCCTAATCGACAAGTATGAAATAGTCTTCCTGGGTTAGTCACCGTTTTTGATGTAAGCAGTCTACAACGTTCACCACATCTACAGTGCGTCGGGAACTCTCTTCCTTGATCACCCATGCTCACAATTTCTGAATTCGAATCGACTCGTCCTTTCCTCACCCACAATTCCCGAACTCTCAAACCCGGTGTGAGAGAAGACCTAGAACCCTAATTTAAGTTTTCCCCCAACTGACCAAAACAACGTCACTTTACAATTGAACAAAACGACGTCACTTCAAATTTTTTTTTTTGGTTTCCAACACATTTATACAACTTCATGGCCGATTTGTCATCTATTATGGCCGACTTATCACATAATTATTTTTGAATTTATGGGATTACGAGTTTTTGAACATATTTTGAAATTATCACACAAGTATTTTTGAACTTATCACACAAGAATGTTTGAATTTATTGTGTTGTTACTACATATAAGGGTTATGGTAATATAGATATGATATGTTTATAACTTACTAATCTCAAGGAAATTCTTACAAATACATGTCAAGGATTATATTGTATAGGGTTTGAGATGAACATGATAAGAATAAACATACAAGAAGTGTAAATCTTACAAATATAATCCATTGTTGATGTAAAACTTAAAATTACTTAATATTGAAAAAAAAAATATTGATTAAACTTTGAAACACAGATTTGAGGTATGGCTGATTTACAACTGACCGACTTGAGGTATGGCTGATTTACAACTGGCCTATTTGAGGTATGGCTGATTTACGAACCATACCAAACACCGTTATGGCTAATTTACGCGAGAAACATAGAGATTCACGCGGTGTCTTGAGATTACAAAAAATGTAGGTGAGGAACTTCAATTTCGTCGATATTCACGTCCAAATTGAATTATAATTCAAATCGTTTGAAAATTCAATTTTTTTTGTTTAATTTTTGCTCGTTCGTTTGAAAATTCAAATTTTTCATTTTTTTTGGTTTCCAACACATTCATACAACTTCATGGCTGATTTGTCATCTATTACGGCCGACTTATCACACAACTATTTTTGAATTTATGGGATTACGAAATTTTGAACTTATCACAACAAGTATTTTTCAACTTATCACACAAGTATTTTTGAATTTATTGGAATTTTTTTTGTTATCTATGATAACATAGTTACTACAAAACATGTAATATAGGATTTAGGGTTTAAGTCTAATATAGTTAGCCATATAGATAAGACATGGCAAGGATTATGTTGTTACTATATATAAGGTTTATGGTAATATAGACATGACATGTTTATAACTTAGTGATCTCAATGAAATAATGATATTATAGACTTATTTCTGAAGTTTCTTACAAATACATGTCAAGGATTCTATTGTATAGGGTTTGAGATGAACATGATAAGAATAAACATACAAGAAGTGTAAATCTTACAAATATAACCCATTGTTGATGTAAAACTTAAAATTACTTAATATTGAAAAAAAATTATTGATTAAACTTTGAAACACAGATTTGAGGTATGGCTGATTTACAACTGACCGACTTGATGTATGGCTGATTTACAACTGGCCGATTTGAGGTATGACTGATTTACGAACCATACCAAACACCGTTATGACTGATTTACGAAAGAAACATAGGGATTCACGCAATGTATCAAGATTACAAAAAGAGTAGGTGGGGAACTTCAATTTCGTCGATATTCACGCCCAAATTGAATTATAATTCAAATAAAGCAAAGAAAATTCAAATTTTTTGTTTTTTTCTTGGTCGTTCGTTTGAACATTCAAATTTTTTCATCTTTTTTGGTTTCCAGCACATTCATACAACTTCATGGCTGATTTGTCATATATTACGGCCGACTTATCACACAAATATATTTTTAAGTTTTACAAGTTTTGGCATTATGCCCAACCTGATTACAACGAGAACAAGTGTGTTGCTATCTAGGGCTTCTCACTTGCCTTTTCCAAACAAGATTTAAATCTTGAGTTCTTAGGTCTTCCAGGTTGTTAACGAACAACTGGGGACATGCACACTTGTTCAGCTACATGTTCTGGAACACGGTGTGTCGAATCTACAGGCATAACTGAAGCAGCATAGGCGTTAACCAAATAATCCCGGTAATAGTATGGGTTACACAGTGAGATACGAGAAACATTCCTCGTCTCGGCAGCTGCGATTGCATGTACGCAGGGTATCGATGTCGAAACGACGGCAACTGCATCTTCTCGCATCCAAATTCACAACATGCAACGATGATCCGTATATAACTTGTACATGATAAGAATCAATCATTTGTACCGTCGCAAGTTTGGCACTACTGACACGGACCTGTTATCAAGAAATTTTAATAAGTCAGCCATCAAATATCACTAAGCCAGCCATCAAATATCAATAAGTCAGCCATCAAATATCAATAAGTCAGCCATCATATATCACTAAGTCAGCCATCAAATGTTACTAAGTCAGCCATCAATTTTTTCTTGCTGATCTATGTAACGTAATTACCTCCATCAATTTTTCAACACCACGGGTAAGTGTTGTTTTCATCGTCCTTGCATCTTCTCGCCGCTCAGCAAGCCATCTCATCATCATTGACCTTATCGATTCTAAGAGTCGAACAATTGGGAAACTTCTAGCATTTGAAAGAACTTTGTTCATTGATTCCGCTATATTTGTTGTCGTCAAATTATATCTATCGCCCAGGAAATGAACACGTGACCACATTCTAACATCCGCTCTTTGGAGGTAGCCATGAAGTTCAGGATTACACGCCTCAATCTCATCGAATACGTCATCAAATTTAGCTCTTGTATAACACTTTGCAGCTTTCTTCACCATACGGAACAAACTACCACCTTTGAACCGTACCAAAATGTTCTTATATAAATGGTACATGCAAATTCCACGAGCCGCCAACGGATACACATACCCAATTGCTTTCCCAATTGACTTATGCCTATCCGAGATGATCGCAAGACCCTTCTCGTCTGAATAACCATTTTTAGTTGCGTAAAAAACCATTGCCAAGAATCATCATTTTCAGTGTCAACCACACCGAAC
This sequence comes from Eutrema heterophyllum, assembly GCA_002933915.1. Classification (NCBI taxonomy): domain Eukaryota; kingdom Viridiplantae; phylum Streptophyta; class Magnoliopsida; order Brassicales; family Brassicaceae; genus Eutrema; species Eutrema heterophyllum. The sequence continues at coordinate 352,743 of PKMM01001464.1, forward strand.
GCTATTGGGAAAATCTGAAAATTACCATCCTGAGATGCTGCTGTAAGTAGTGTCCCTTTGTATTTTCCATGGAGAAATGTACCATCAACAACGACTACTTTACGCATAAAAGGAAATCCATTCAAGGTCGCACCAAATGCAATGAACAACTACTTGAATCTTCCGCAATCATCAAGATGAAGACGCGTAACTGTACCCGGATTTGCCCTTTTTATCATGTGGAGGTAAGAAGGTAAGTCTTCAAACCCCTTCTCAGGAGTCCCAAAATCGATCTCCCTTGCAAATCTTAACGTCCTATGGGACTTCCAGTAATCCATCTATTAACAATCATGAAAAATATATATAAGTCAGTCGTATCGTACAGATAAGTCAGCCGTATAGTACATATAGATAAGTCAGTCGCATCGTACATTTAAGTCAGCCGCATCGTACTAATAAAGAGGAATTTCAAGAAATTGAATGTATTACCTTGATACCAAATTGCTTATTAATAGCTACTCCGACATGTCTAGGTAGAACTGACGGATCAATGTCACCAAGAAAATCCTTGTATAAGACTCCCAAAACATCCGGTGTTGCTTGTCGAGATCGATTAGAACGCTCAGTTACAGAACATGTGTGTTCCGAATCGTAGATACAAACATAGAATTCTGGGGATTTTCCTTGTGTAGAAGCAAGAACTCTCCAGCTACATCCATTTACCCAACACTTCACAATGAGCTTTTCCGGATTGGATATTGGTACATCAAAATCAAATCTTTCCCTCACCGTAAGAAGTTTCAGACGTATCTCCAAATCTTTAGGACAGCGATATTTAGCGAACCCATCTCAAACTTGAGATACTCATCAGATCCTTTCAATTCGTTCATCGCAATATTCTGAGGTCTCTTCTTAGGAGGCAACGTCGGTGAATCTTCATCTTCTTTTCGAGGCTTCCCCAATAAACTAAATTTATCATCATCAGATGACGCACCATCCGGATCGTCAATCATATCAAATTTGATGTTAAATTCTCCATCAACTTCATCTTCAACTTCGTCTTCATTACACACATCTTCTTCATCTTCAACTTTGTCTTTGTAAACACCATCATCTTCATAACTCCCAATGTATTCTTCGTTACATTCTTCTTGAAATTCCTCTTTTGAGACATGATTGAATGGCCGTTTCATCTTGTCCACCGCTTTGTCCTTCTAAATAACTTCGCCATCCTCATTCTCTGTAACTTCTACACAAAGACGTAGTTGATCGCTTTTCCTTAGCGTTTGAAAACCTAGAAATTGTCAAGAATTACAGACATAAACCGGTGGAGTATCGTGCGACATTTTTTCAAAATCTTGTTAGAGAACATGTAGCTCAGTTGAATCTTACAGATTCGTGTATCCAACCCATAATCCTCCATTACCATCTGTACAAGATCGTTGTAGGTTGTTTGTTCGTTAACTTCTAGAACTCTACACCCTCTCTTGTCGGTGTTGAATACATATCTATTTGTATGAACCCATGTCCCGCAAACAATAATCACTGGATCCATTAATAGTCCACTCAAAAGTTTAGATCTGGTATAGGATGAAGAAGGATGAAGAAGGGAGATAAAGAACAACGATGAAGAAGAAGAAGGATATAGACGACGACGACGAAGACGGCGTCTAAACCTAATAATGTAGAGACCCAATAATGTATGTGTTCAGAGCTGATGTAATCTTTATTTTGCTGACATGGAAACATACCATCAAACGAACTTATAAATCAGCCATTAAACAAAACTATAAGTTAGTCGCCACTAAAATACTATTTAAGTAATTAATAAAGTTTCCTGTAATCAGCCATTAAAACACATAAATCAGGTGGAAAACATAAGTTAGCCGCTACATCATATAAGTAAGTCGTCAATAGCATACTATTACAGTAATTAATCTTTCGCTAATTAGTCAGCTGTAATTAGGCCGACTTTTAAGTAAATCGGTCTTATTACGGCTGATTTAAAATAAGTCAGCCACAATTAACCCGCATAAGTATGCCGTTGCAAAATAAATTGGCCAAATAAGTCAGCCGGATTAACGATAAATCAGGCGGGCAACAATAAGTCGGCCATGTCATAGCAATAAGTCAGCCAAAGTTTTCATAAATCGGTCGTCAGAATAAAAATCAGCTGTGTCGTGTACTCCTAAGTCAGCCGATAATTCATAAGTCGGTCGAGGTTCATATAAGTCTGCCATGACCTCTGGCTGACTTATGAATATAAATCAGCCGACCAACTAATAAGTCAGCCGTTATTTTAAATCAGCCGTTCGTCCTGTAAGTCTGCCGTCACTACAACGAGAAATTTCTGCGGTAGGCTTTCATAATACACGTAGGTAGTTTTTGTGCCACGTAGGCGTCACGCCTGTTTTTTCGCTGATGTGAAAAATAAAAGTAATGGCATTCATGTAATTACGTTTTTGTTATCAAATGTTTAAAAAAACATTTTTGATATGGAAAACATTTCAGTAATAGAAAATAGTTATTTACTAGTCTAGTTATTTTACATAATTTCTATGCTATTTAAATAATTTTTCCTAATTATGCAATGCAGAATATCCCAAAAGCGTCCTCTCATTGATCCAAGAGGGAACCCAAAACATAACAAAAATAAATCTAAGTCTCTCTATTATGTCACATCCACATATCTACTCGCATATGTCATAGCCTCGGATGTTAATATCTCTATTCAATTCAAGAGAAATTACCTCTAGGGGGATTCAAAGTCTCCGGACAAATTATATNTCTTTGTACAATTTGTGGTTTTTTATATTAACAGATCGGTCTCCCTCTTCTCTTTTAATTTGCTAAGAGATATTTGCATTATATGTTACTTATTTCAATTTTCTCTAGTTTTTAGACCGTTTGTTTTTTTGTCTCTTTTCATAGGTAAAAGAAAGTTTTGCAAAGATTAGCACTTTTTAAGTTTCATTAGTATTTTAGCATTTTTGAATAGCATTTTGTGTATTGATCATGACAATATTGACCATGTACAGTACGGCGTATACGATTGAGTACGGTACACGGAGAAGCAGTAGAGAGGATAATTTCGTCATTTACTTGCTAAATAACAATAAAGAAACAGTAAAAAACTAAAAGTGATAAAATACTAAGAAAAGTGTAATTAAATGTCGATTCATGCAATATTGTCTAGGTACAGAGCCGTGCCTGGGTAGAAACCCATAAAACATGTGTTTCGGGGCCGGTAAGAATAAAAATAATTTAGGGGCCAATTTTACAAAAAATGAGTTTGTGTATATGGTTTAGAGTGAACATATAGTTTGACTTGGTTGAGAGTTCGACTCCCTAAGGTGACATTTTGTGTGTGTTTTTTTCCTTTTTTGTTTTTTTCTTTCGACACTTTTTCTTATTTCTTTATCTTTTAATTGTAACATGTTTTATAAAAAAGGAAATAGATTAATTAGACAATTAGAAGTAATAAAAATTAATAAAAAAGAAAAACAAATCTAATTACCCTAATTGACTTCTCTGTAACTTTATTCGTTTTCCATTCATCCTCACCGGCAAGCTTTCGATCTCTAATCGTTGCTCGATGTTAAACTATTTTGACATCTTTCACTCTAATTTTCTTCTGTCTCGATATCTTTCACTCCAGTTTTTTGACATGTTTACTTTGTTTTAATATCGGTAAACATTGGTGTTTTTTTTTAACGTTAAAACATTTTTTATATCGATAAACTTAGTTATTTTCCTGCTTAGCATTTCTGGAATGCTATTATAGAGTAACCCAACCTCCAATACCAAATATAATAGCAGTAACAAAAGAATGTGCTATTATAAGCCTTTTTTTTTACTGATATATGAGGTCTCTATTTTTTATGTAGGTGTTATGTCAATATCAACATATGTAGGTACTCCTTCGTCAGCCACCTCTCCGCCTCTCTCCGCAGGAAAGGCCTAATCTCTTCGTCGTCTGTAGATAACTTCTCCAAAGATCCTAAGACCGATACACATAATTTCAAGGCTTTTGTGGTGGTTATCTCTGAGAAGTACGTGTTATCTGCAGAATGCCTTGATGAGCTTGCCGAGATTGTTGATGGCCAGCGGAATAACCAAAACCAGGTGGTCCCGGTGTTTTACTGCATAACTCAATCGGAAGTTGTGCATAAATCGCGATTGGACATATTGAGAGACACATTTCCGCAGGAGAGTTACACAGCCGAGCGGGTAGCCCGATGGATAGGTGCTTTGAAGAAAATGACCGACTCATATAAACCAAGGTAACTATATATATAGATTAAAGACGCTAAATCGTTTTCTTATGTCATCATATCATTATTTAGAAATCCCAGATTTTTTATAAGCAATATAGCTCCGGTAGCGGTAACTAATAAGAATGTCAAACCGCAAGTGAGATGAAATTATAGAGAGATATGAAGAGAATGTATGTTCTTTAATTATGAACAGAGTACAAACGACTCTATATATAAAAAGAGGGGATGGTTCTAGATACTATTGTATCTCCTATTTAATGGAGAGATACTATCGTATCTTCTACACGCCCCCTCAAGATGAGCCACCAGTAGAGAGGCCAATCTTGTCGTTAAGTAGTTGAAGTCGCGGACGAGACAATGACTTTGTGAGAGCATCTGCAAATTGGTCGTGAGAAGAGACATGGGAGACACTGAGGGCACCAGACTGGACAAGTTGTCGAATAAAGTGATAGTTCAAAGCCACATGTTTCATACGAGAGTGAAACACATGATTAGCACTGACATATGTGGCACCAACGTTCAGGGCCGGCTTAACTATAGGGGCGAGCAGGGCGACCGCCCCAGGGCCCCGATTTGTTAAAAAAAAAAAAAAATTTATTTTGTTACTAAAAATGGCCCAATTTTTTTTTTTTTAGTTTTAGGTCCACAATTTTTTTTTTGCCCCAGGGCCCTTAATAGTGTTGAGCCGGGCCTGCCAACGTTGTCACAGTAAATAACCGGTCGAGTGCATGAAGAAATGCCCAATTCTTTCATAAGATAGCTTACCCACATTAATTATAATGATGTATCTGCTACTGCCCGATACTCAGCTTCCGTTGAGGAGCGAGCTACTGTCTTCTGCTTTTTCGAGGGCCAAACTATGGGATGTGACCCAAGATACACAATATAGGCTCCTGTGGAGGTATAATCATCTTTATTTCCAGCCCAATTTGCGTCAGAAAAGGCATGAAGTTGTAATGGATTGTTGCTGCGTAGAAAAATTCCTTGATCTCGTGTTCCCGAAAGATAACGCATCACTCTCTTTGCAGCCCGCCAGTGTAGATCAGTTGGTTTGTGCATAAATTGGGATAATTTATTCACTGCAAATGCAACGTCCGGACGTGTGAGCTGGAGATATTGAAGACTGCCCACAAGGGTACGATACTCACTTCCATCGTCGAGCTCCGTACCAGATGTCAGTTGAAGAACATTATTTATTGCCATGGATGTGGTAACTGGATTTGCTGTCGACATGTTCATCTTGGCCAGTAGGTCGGTGATATATTTCCGTTGAGTGAGTAGCATACCAGCCGGAGATCTGGTGGCTTCCATGCCGAGGAAGTAGGATAGTGACTCCATATCCTTTAGCGAGTATCATAAATTGGGATAGTTTATTCACTGCAAATGCAACGCCCGGACGCGTGAGCTGGAGATATTGAAGACTGCCCACAAGGGTACGATACTCACTTCCATCGTCGAGCTCCGTACCAGATGTCAGTTGAAGAACATTGTTTGTTGCCATGGATGTGGTAACTGGATTTGCTGTCGACATGTTCATCTTGGCCAGTAGGTCGGTGATATATTTCCGTTGAGTGAGTAGCATACCAGCCGGAGATCTGGTGGCTTCCATGCCGAGGAAGTAGGATAGTGACTCCAGATCCTTTAGCGAGAATCGCTTGCTAAGAAGAGCAATAAACTGTTCCACCTTTGTTGGATCACTTCTTGTTATGACAATATCATCGACATAGACGAATATGTATATCGAGATGTTTCCAACGATGCTGGTGAACAAAGAAGCATTCGATTGAGAGTTGATAAATCCCGATTGCAAAAGAAAATTACTTAGCTCCTTATACCACGCATGTGGCGCCTGCTTCAGCCCATAAATTGCTTTGTGGAGCTTGCACACATAGTCTCGTCGGTCTTTATCAACACAACCAGAGGGTTGAGCCATGTAAATATCTTCTTCAAGATGGCTCTGAATAAAAGCGTGATTGACGTCGAGTTGCCTTAGTACCCAACCACGCGAGACAGCTTCACCAAGAACTAGTCGAATCGTTGCAGATTTTATGACTGGGCTAAATGACTCTTGAAAATCAATTCCTTCCCTCTGGTGAAATCCCTTTGCCACGAGACGCGTTTTAAACCTTTCTACATCGCCGTTTGGTAATCGCTTGATGCGAAATATATCACCAACCTACTGGCCAAGATGAACATGTCGACATCAAATCCAATTACCACACCCATCACTACAAGAAATCAGGCCTATTCCGACGGCGGTTTCCGTCGGAAATCCGTCGGAAATACCCATTTCCGACGAATTTCCGACGGATAAAAGCTGTCGGTTCTAGGTCGTCGGAAACCTATATCCGTCGGAAATCCGTCGGAACATTCCGACGGATTCTAGTCATCGGAAACGGGTCGGATAGTTCCGACGGACTTCCGACGGACTATTTTCGACGGAATTCCGACGGATATATTTCCGACGGTGTTTCCGACGGATATTTTGATCGTAAATAATTGTCGGAAGTTGTCGGAAATCCGTCGGTAATATTACCGACGGATTTCCGACGGAGTATGTTTTCGACGGATTTCCGACGGATCTGTGTCGAAATATTCCGTCGGTAGTCCGTCGGGAATCCGTCGGTAAAATATCCGTCGGATTTGGTTTCCGACAGATTTCCGACGGATATATAAATTTTTTTTTAATATTAAATAATTAAATAATTTATATTTAAATATATAAAAAAAATCGATTTAAATAAAAAATAATTTTAAATATATATTTGATTTTTTAAAAATTTATAAAATATAAAATGTTATTACAAAAAAAAACATAAAATGTTATAAGAAAATAAAAAAAAACATGAAATTTAATCCTTAAATAAATCGGGGAAGGCCTTCTTCATGGTCGCCTGCAAAGCGGTGAGCTCTTGACGAGTTAATTCGTGAGCGGTCTGCAACTCCGCGTGTGCGCACTCCAATTCACCAACCTTCTCGTCACGGTCTTTCACCGTTTGGCTGAGCCTCTCGATTTCTTCTTTGTACTCTGAAGCATATCGAGGCATAGAGGAGGAAGATTCCTGGGTTGGAAGCCCGCCTAAGCCCGCGAATCGACCTTTGACTTGTCGAGTTTCCTACGATTGTTTAAAAGTGTTATTAAAGAAAATTACGAGAAAAAAAAAATTGAAACCAAATTAAAACATACCTCGAGAACAAGTTGGTTGATCTGTTCTCGGGATAACTCGTTTGAAGACGACGATCCGTCGAGAGTGAGCTGTGACATCGAAACTTCATGTTCCGTCTTCTTCTTCTTGCACTTCTCGACAAGGTCACGCATCCCCACATCTTGGATCACACCGGATTTCTTGTTGGTGTGCCTTTGCTCGATTACTCTAAGATAATCCGGAGGTTTGCCGTCTGCCTTTGCCTGTGAAATTTGGTTAAGTAAAATAAAAATAAAAATGAAATTAGTAAATTAAAATGGAAATTAAACTTACCATCTCCATCGCCTCGCGTTCGACGGTCTTTGCGCCCCCGTTGTGAATGTAGATCCCCTTCCCTCCTCGGTCGCTCTTCCGGTTCTTCGAGTTTTTCTCGGAGAGCTCCTTCGTCTTCGGCTTACTCCAGTACTCGCAGAAGCCCTTCCACACGTCATCCTCGAGGTCCTTCGGCTTGCCTTTGTTATGCTTCCACTTCTGCTTCCACTCGTGCATGTGCTTCGAGTACGAAATCGCGGCAAACTTGTCGAATTGAACAATAACCTTCGTCGTATGATCATGGTGCCACGTGAACTCTTGCTACAATAAAAAAAACATAATGTTAGTTTTCAAAATAAAAAATAACAAAATGAACTAAAAAAAGTAAAACAGATTAAAAAATGATTTACCGCGAAAGTCCGGTGCCACAAGTCTTTCTCGTCGGTTGGCATGTCCGAGTACTTCTCGTACGGTTTTACCAACATGTTGTGGAGCATCCGCAAGATCGCCTTGTTTATCTCCGTCGACAACTTAAACCTGAAAACATTAAAAAAATATAATTAAATACGTTAAGATTAAAAATATAAATAAATTGAAATAATAAATGAAAATTCACTTACCAAGTCCCGTCCTCGAACTTCGGGTCGAGACGGATGCAATGGTCTCGGTTCGGCTGCTGGACTAGATCTTCGATCCTAATCCGGCTCCGAGCAGCGGATTGCTGGGAGTCCGGGACTTCAGTTCCCGAGCTCGATCCACCTGGAGGCGTAGTACGAGAACCACGAGAACGGCGGCCTTGGGAGCCGCCGCCCAACTGTAGTGCGGCCTCGTTAATCCTGCGGGAAAAACGTAAAATCGTTAGTATATTGAAATCTAAAACTTTCAAAAATTTAAAAACTTCCCAAAAATTTCAAAATTTCCCGAAAATTTCAAAATTTCCCGAAAATTTCTAAATTTCCCGAAAATTTCAAAATTTTCCCAAAAATTTCAAAATTTCCCGAAAATTTCAAAATTTCCCGAAAATTTCTAAATATTATATATATAGTTGTAAAAAAACGTTTTTACTTAATTCTCATTTTCTAAATTTTCTAAATACTAATAAAATCTAAAAAAATTCTCATAAGTTTTTTTATAAAAACGTTTTTTATATAATTATACAAAAGTATTTTATAAAAATATTTTTTGCATAAAATCGTTTTTTATATAAGTTATTTATAAAAACGTTTTTTCCTTTATATATATAATTATAAAAATGTTATTTCTAAAACGTTTTATATATAAGTTTTATATATAATTTTTATATTTTCTCAAAAACGTTTTTATAAATTACTAAATTACTAAATCTAATTTTTTAAATTCAAAAATGTATTTATAAATTATAAATTCAAAAACGTTTTTATTTAATTATAATTTTTTAAATACTAACAAAATCTAAAAACCCTAAATCAAAAATGTTTATAACCTAAATCTAAACTCTAAATTACAAATAATTCTTTTCTAACAATTCTAATCAAACAAACAACCAAAATCTAAAATCCATTCTAACAAACACTAATAATTATTCCAACCTAAAACTAACAAGATTTACACAAAAATTAAGAAGATTTGAGACACTTACATGTTTGGATCCATGGAGGAATGAAGATTTGAGGAAGGATTGAGGTGTTGCTGTGAAGAAATCGCAAGAGAGAGAGAGAGAAATCGAGAGAGAAATCGCAAGAGAGAGAGAGAGATTAAGAAAAAATGAGAAGAAATGGCGACGGTTCGTAAATTTATAACGATTTCCGACGGACTTATCCGTCGGAAATCCGTCGGTTCGTATAATTTTTTTCATTTAGGCGGTTCAGTTTCCCGCGGTTTCGAAAAAACCTAGGTCCGTCGGAAATCCGTCGGAAATTTCCGACGGATTTCCGACGGACAGGTATATTCCTTGCATGTTTGTCGATTGGCCAGTCAACAGGCACGTGTCATAGTTCTTGACTCCGTCGGAAATCCGTCGGCAATTTCCGACGGCTTTCCGACGGACTTAGGGTATATTTGGGGTTTAGGGTTTAGGGTTTAGTTATATGATTTAGGGATCCGTAATCTACATGTTTCACTCATAAAATAGTAAATTCATCAATGTTAAAGCCTTTGAATGAGTTTATAATTTATACAACATCAAAACCTATACATTTCACATAAATCAACTATACCTTATACTATAACTTATACAAACACTTCTATCAAATTTTATAAATTATATATAACACAGTTTTTTGAAATATGAGATGTTTAACCTATTCTATATACATCATACAAGTGTTTGTAAACAATTTCGACAAAAAAAACCTATACCCTATACCCTAAACAACATTTTTCAAATACTCCGTCGGAAATCCGTCGGAAATTACCGACGGATTTCCGACGGCTACGGAGATTGAAGATGTAAAACACGATAAAAACGTGTTTAAAACCTTATACTCAATAATCCGTCGGAAATCCGTCAGAAATTTCCGACGGATTTCCGACGGAATGAGTTACCCCGGCTAAAACTGAAACCCCGGAAACTAAACCCCCCGGCAAAAACTGAACGCCTCGGCTAAAACTTAATCCGTCGGAAATCCGTCGGAAATATCTGACGGATTTCCGACGGATTATTGAGTATAAGGTTTTAAACACGTTACTCCGGCTAAATCAAATGTCTAAATTTTTTTTTTTTTTTTCGGATTTGTTACACATAGTAAATCAAATGTCTAAGTTTTTAGTTCCACATAATTAATATATTACACATTACACTTCAAATACAAGTACATATTTTACAATGCAAATAATTAAAACTACTCCGAATCTGATGATGAGTAATCTGATTCTGCTGAATCGGAAGTTTCACCAAATTCGTCAAATTCTTCCTCTGAATCCTCAAATACCCGATCATCGGCATGTACGGTGAAATCAACAACAAGGTCGACCTCAAGCGAATGGTCGATCGAACCTAAACCAACAGAGTTTTGCTGGAGGGGTTCATGATCGGACATCCCATGAACCCTACCTCTCGGGTTTATCGATGTCACTGTAATCCACGGGTCTTGCTTGTTTGTCACTCGAGGATAGGGAATATAGCATACCTACACCATGTAATAAAGTCATATAACAATTTAGACACGAAAATGCAAATAAATTAACATAAAAGAATAAAACTAACCTGGTCTGCTTGTGAAGCAAGTACAAATGGCTCGTATTTCTGGAGTCGCCTCCTGCTATGTAATGAGGTAACACCAAATTGGTCGTGTCGCACACCGCTTCCTACTAATGGGTCGTTCCAGTCGCATAAAAATGCAACGCATTTCAAACCGAGCATTCCCGGGTACTGAACATCGAAAATCTCACGTACGACACCATAGTATACAAGATCACCGGATTGAGTAGATACACCGTAATCTGAAGTTGTCGCACTCCTATCATCCCGAAGAATCTTAAAAGCGTACCCCCGTGTGCTATACATAACATGTGACTGCACGTTTGCTAGTGGAAAGCGCGAAATTTCTTCTAACCACGTGGGAAAGCTTTGTCCGTTAGCCTTCTCTGTCGTCACCTGCAAGAATAAATTAAAAATGAGTAAAAAAAATCATTCATTATATATGAAAGTTTAAACAAGGCAATTAAAATACTTACATAATCTCTTAACCAACATCCGAACTCTTCCTGTTTGAGCTCGATTAGCTCGTCCTCTGTTTTGTTCGGAAATGAAAAACGTTGATAAGCCATATACAAGCTGTGACATTGAAGCGATCATCACGTTAATATAAATATATATATATAAGCAAGGACCTAATAAGTAATTAATAATTTGGTTCAATTTAATACCTCTCATATTGTTCAATTCCGTCGCAGTTTGTGAGAATATACATATGCAAATGATCCCGCTCCTGCGATGAAAGTCTCCGCTTCTTGCCTTTTCCACTAAGTCGTCCAATCTCTAAGAATATATGAGGAACATCGACCGGATAGAAAGGTACTACGCCTCCGTCATCATGTCGAGCTGCTCTACGACTCTTCGTTTTGACTTGTGATGGAAAGTAGAACTCGGCAAAATGTGAAGTTTCTTCATTGATACTCTGTGCAACAATAGAACCCTCCACTCTGCTCAAATTTTTCACCTTTTTCTTTAGATGAAACATATACCGTTCGAAAGGATACATCCAACGGTACTGAACCGGGCCTCCAAGCTCTGCTTCTCGAGGGAGATGAATTGTTAGATGTTCCATAACATCAAAGAAGGAAGGCGGAAATATCTTCTCCAAATTGCAAAGGATTACAGGTATATTATCCGCAAGATTGCGGATACCGTCTGATGTAAGAGAGCGAGAACATATATCTCGGAAAAAGGCACCAATCCCTGCAAAATATGGATAACAAATGAATAATTAATTACATACTAAAGTATATATTATGTAAAGTATTAACAAAATAATTTAATGATTGTACCTGCAATTGCTTCGTGGACATTACGTGGTAGAAGACATGCAAAGGCAAATGGAATGAGGCGCTGCATCACCACATGACAATCATGACTCTTCATCCCAGTAAACTTCCCTTCTCCATGATCAACGCAGTTCCGAAGGTTAGATGCGTATCCGTCCGGGAATCTAACACTTTCGGCAATCCAGTCAAAAAACGCGGCCTTTGAAGGTTCATCCAAACGAAAAGCCGGGACCGGAGGCTTCCCGTTCCCTGTCACATGTAGTGCTCTACGAGAACAAATGTCTGGCAAGTCCAATCTAGACTTCAGATTGTCCTTAGTCTTCCCTTGGACATTGAGAACGGTGTTCATAATGTTATCGAAAAAATTCTTCTCAATGTGCATGACATCCAGATTATGCCTCAAAAGATGGTCCTTCCAATAAGGCAAATCCCAGAAAATACTTCTCTTGTGCCAATTATGTACGTTGCCACAACCATCAACAGGATGATGCCCGTTACCACCACAATCAACCGTCCTATCTGCACCAAAATCTCTGAACTGATCTAACAAATACTGTCCATCTAACTCAGGAGGTGGACCATCAATTACTTTCCGGTTCTTCCTAAACAATGTGGTGCTCCGACGATAAGGATGATCGCTAGGTAGGAATCGCCTATGACAATCAAACCAAGAGGTTTTGCGTCCGTGCTTCAATTGGAACGCATCTGTGTTATCTTGACAGTACGGACACGATAACCTTCCGTGCGTTGTCCATCCTGATAACATGCCATATGCTGGAAAATCGCTAATGGTCCACATAAGTACCGACCGCATGACGAAATTCTGCTGACAAGAAACATCAAACGCCTCAACACCTTGGTCCCATAACATTCGCAACTCATAAATCAATGGCTGCAAAAACACATCAAGTGATCTCTTCGGATGCTCTGGTCCAGGAACGAGAATGCTAAGGAACAAGAACTCCCGTCTCATGCACAAAGATGGCGGCAAATTGTAAGGTGTTACAATTACTGACCACAAAGAATATTGTCTGCCGTGCTTCCCAAAAGGGTTGAAACCATCGGTACATAATCCAAGGTATACGTTCCTCGCCTCATACGCAAAGCTGGGATACATAGATTGAAAATGTTTCCATGCTCCTGCGTCTGACGGATGGGCGATTTCTCCATCTGTTGTATGCTCTGCATGCCATCTCATTGCTCCCGCTGTACGCTCTGACTGATATAACCTCTTCAATCTCTCTGTTAACGGCAAATACCACATCCGTTTATATGGCACTGACACTCTTCCGCCTGTTTCCTTATACCGAGGTTTGCGACAAAAACGGCATGTCGAACGGTCTGCGTCATCTCTCCAGTAGAGCATACAGTTGTCGATGCATACATCTATCATCTGATACGGCAATCCTAGCCCAGAAACAAGTTTCTGTATCTCATAGTATGATGCCGGTGCAAGATTATCTTCTGGCAAAATGTCTTTCACAAAATCAGCGATTGCATCCACGCACTCCTCACTCAAATTAAAATCCGTCTTTATACCCATCATCCTAGTTGCAGCTGATAAAGGGGAATGTCCACCTCTACACCCATCATATAAAGGATTTTTAGCAGCATCTAATATATCAAAGAATCTCCGAGCTTCTAAGTTAGGTTCTTCTCTTCTATCTCCATACTCAGCAACCGATGGTATACTTTCACGAAATGCATCGTTCACCATCTGAACATGACCTACGGTACTTTCTACTTCCATTGCAGGTTCTTCTAAGCTAGCGTTATCCCCAATATACTGTTCACTAGTACTACCATAATTATCTACCATTGTATCATTTTCTCCGTGATAATACCAAATCTTGTAACCCGGCATAAACCCATGACAATACAAGTGTGACCATACTTCATCTATCACGATTAATCTACGATTCCCACAATTGGTACAAGGGCAGTAGATTTTACCGGTTTTTTTGGCTTTCTTCTGCTTACCCGCAAATGCCATGAATTCCTGCAGACCTTCTTTGAATTCCTCCGTAACTAGGCCCGTGTCCGGAATTTGATGAGGCTTGTCCATCCATGATCGAAAATAATTATAAGGATCTGAAGAAGACATTTTCGTAAGGAATTAGATAAGAGAGGTTTTTTTTTGTTGTTGTGATTGTAAATGAGAGGGTGGAAACGTTTTTATAAGGAAAATTGTTCGTGTTTTATGACGGATTTCCGACGGATTTCCGACGGCTACAACGTAGATATTATCGATGTCGGCAACGATGTCGGCAACAATGTCGGCAAGGTCAACATCTGTCCAATATCCGTCAGAAATCCGTCGGAAGTTGTCCGACGGATGGCCGTCGTCGGAAATCCGTCGGCATTATGTCGGCAACATCAGCATTTGTCGGAAATCCGTCGAAACTCCGTCGGAATTAGTCCGACGGCCATATCCGTCGGAATTCCGTCGGACATTTCCGACGGAATTCCGACGGCAATGGGTTTCCGACGGATTTCCGACGGACGATACGTTCGTCCAAATTCTGTCGGAAATCCGTCGGAAATTTCCGACGGATTTATGGCCGTCGGAAATGGCCATGTTTTCTTGTAGTGCATGTTGATCCTGGGGATTGATGGCGAAGCTGTTGTTTGCTGCCATTGTTAAGAGGAGAAAAAGAAGCATGTCGCTTTAAGAAGAAGAGAACAAAAAAAAAGATTATCACAGTCCTAGAAAATTAGGGCTCTGATACCATATAGAGATATATGAAGAGAATATATTTTCTTTAATTATGAACAGAGTACAAACGAGTACAATTGATAGTATCTCCTACAGAAATAGGATGTAGAGTATATAAGGAGCATCAATCCAATCATTATCAATTCGTTTTGAGTTGGAAAGATATCAGATACCAAACCAAATAATGTGCTGATCCGGATGGAACATGTCGAATAGGTATAGCACTACAATAATATCTAAATAATCTATTCAACCCTCTCGCGTTATAGGAACCAATAGCTGGCACAAACTATGTGAAAGAATTGAAAACTAGATGATTTCCTTCATGTACATAAGGAATACTCATTAATTCTGTAATTAATTATGATTATTACATTTGTATGTCTTTATATTGATGGTCAATACACATTCTCAATCAATATAAAGACATACAACGGTAATAACCATAACTAGGTAAGATTCGCGCGTATGCGCGAAGTCAAATGATTATTAAGTAAATCCAATTTAACTCTACTTACAAAATCTATCGTATTTATCGGGGATTCAAGATCTGCTTGCGTATAATAAAACATGTAATAATTGGTTTTAATGATTGTTTTTTCTATTCTATTCGAATTCACAATTTTTTTGTATAAAAATGAGTTTCACTTGTTAAATGATTAAAAACAACAAATTTTGTTCTTACTTAAATAACAAACAATCATCCCTTATATATTAATTGAGAATCATTTTTAGAAAATAACATCTACCTAACATATGAATGATCAAACAAAAGTGAGAGGATTAATTTATTATATTATAATTGGAGAGAAAATTGGAAGAGGGAGAGTATAATCGATTAACATAAGTGGTTAGTTTTTTTTTTTTCTTACGTCAAAAAAAAAGTGGTTAGTTTAATACTTAATAGAAATATAATGGATTCTCTAATCATTTAATCTAAGTGGCATACATTGTAAATGCTATAGTAATTTAAACCCATTTCTATATTTTCTAAGAGTATCTTTGTGTTGACACGTCATCATGACATGAATCCTCTATACATTAAACATGAAGAATTTGGAAGGCACATTTGCTGATGTGTCACTCCTACAATTTTTCTTAACATTTATTTATTTAATTAATTTTGTGTTTTTTTTCTTATTGCTATTTGTATTGCCAAACACTATTTTCGGAATTAATTTTATGCATATGCTGATGTGTCATTTTATCATTAATTCCTAGCATTTCTGTTTTATTTTTATTTTTTTAAAACCTACTACTCCTATGTCCAAACAGACTTAAAGTCATTACCATTTTTTTCACTATCTACTATATTGTACATTATATATCAATATATAATTATATATTTTAATTAAAAATTCATGAAATTTGTTTGTTACGAAAATAGTATAAGTTTTGATAAAATAATTTTTGTTACTATTTTTCCATTATCTATATTACTTAAAAATAATCCTACTAAATATTTTTGATTGTATATAACTTGGATTTGCATAATAATATAAGTCTAAAATAAATTTAATCACTAAAATTTTGGTAGCATTAAATAAGAATTTCTTAAAATAAATCTTAATAATAAAACTAAACAGAAGATGGATTTTCAATTCGAATAATTTAAAAAGGAAACACATATATTAAATTTGCATATGCTATATGATATTATTAGCGTTTAAAATTAAATTTATGCATTTATTTAATTTACTTTTATTTTAAGACTTATGCATTTGTTAACTAAATGCTTTAAATAATTGTAATTCTTTATTGTTTGAAAATAGTGATACTAATTATTGTATCATATATATAGTTATATAATTTACATTATACAAAATAGTTTGACAACAAAAATATTATGCAAAATATAAATATAAAATAAAAAATTTATCACCAAAAATCCGTTTGCATTAAATGAGAATATCTTAAACTAAATCTTAACAATAAATCTAAACAATATAAATTTGTTTGTTAAGGTCTGATCATGATTTGAAAGTAACTGCAATTAGAATATTCTCCGAATTAAATGCATAAAATCATTGATTTTAATTGATTCATAACTACTATTTCCATAATAGTTTTAGGAAATATTCGCATTCTATTTACCAAAAAAAAATATTTGCATTATAAATGCTTTATCCGCATCTACTATATTCATAGTATTCCATGTCTTCAAAATTTCATGGTGAAAATAAAATAAAAGTTTTCAAAGTCTCACATATAAAAACATTAAAGATAGCAAGAAAGAAACAACTTAGATATTGAAAAACCGGTAAAATGAATGTTGAGTATAAACCCGAGTATAAGCAAGAGACGGCTGACGATATTTGAGTTGAGTTTTTAAACGGTTCTATTGTATAATCACGATACAAGTAAAGATCTAAGCCATTACTTCGAGCTTGATTTATATTTTTCAGCAATTAAAATAGAAGATCAAATTTTTGATCATACGCAATGATTAATACATAATTCACAGATATGCAACGCGCATATATAATTCATGCACTAAACATAACTAAAGTACTATCTTATTTCGAAAATTATTCAATTATATACTTTCAGCAGTTATACAAATAATCTACCGTATCTACTTATGCATCTCATTTGAAAAAAATCAACACCAACACTAAAAATTAGTTACCATCCTAAAAACACAAGCCATTAACAATCCTAAAAAAAACACAAGCCATCTTAATGTATAAAAAACATAATAATTAAATTAACTGTAACAATAAATCCGTGCAAAGCACGGGTACTATTCTAGTGTAGATAATACGTCAAGTGGATAATACGTCAAGTGGATGTTATTTTCTAAAAATGTTTCTCAATTAATATATAATTAATATATAAATGATTACATAATTAACGAAGCTTCTTTATGTACAAGAAAAAAAAGTTCGAAATTAGTTTTCCCACGAAATCAAATTTCAAAACCAGTTTGGTCCACGAAATCAAAATTCGAAATCAATAAACACGCCGACCACCATTTAAGTCGGTTTACTTTATATCAATTAAGTGTTAACAACTACAAACCAAATAAAACCAAACTTAATCCGATTACAACGCGTTTCGTTTCCAAACCCCGTTTTGTTTCAACCCATCACATACGCACTTTTTATATATTTTTTTCATACGCCGGCGATTAGAAGACCCATGGCGGAGAGGATCGTGGCGACGGGGGAGGAGAAGATCATGACTTCGAAAACAGATTCGAAGCTTGGTTTCCTCCATGAACCCAGGAATCGACGGCGTCGATTTCTTCCTCCAAAACCGGAATCCCACACTCCGTCGGCTCTCCGATAGCTCGAATCGCCGATTCCACAATCTCCATCTCGTAGAACTCCACCATCTCTGGCTTTCCCACCGTTAGATCCCCAACCACATGATACAAGAATACCGATGCCATCACGAAAATCTCGATGAAAGATCTAAAGATTTATAATCGAAGGAGGAAGACTGAGAGTTATAAGAGGGAGTGAAGAAAGACGAGGAGGATGTGGAGACCGGTGATTGGTGATCGAAGAAGGATTAAGAGGAGGAGGAGAAGAGAATTCGACATTGAAATCCCATGAAGTGTTCTTGGGAATTTTGGGGAAACTGGGTTTTCGGTCACCGGAATCCACCGGTTCATAGCTCGTCCACACCGATCCAAATCGAAGAAGAAGAATTCAATAAGTGCAGGAGTAGTAAGACCAGATTACATTGGACCCAGGCTTCGAATCCGTGAGTTTCGCGGCGTACGGGAGAAGCAACGACGGGAGGGAGTGGGTGGCAGCCACGGAGGACGATTGTTC
The DNA here is from genome assembly GCA_002933915.1 of Eutrema heterophyllum. Taxonomy (NCBI): domain Eukaryota; kingdom Viridiplantae; phylum Streptophyta; class Magnoliopsida; order Brassicales; family Brassicaceae; genus Eutrema; species Eutrema heterophyllum. Next base: position 371,419 of record PKMM01001464.1, read on the forward strand.
TAAATCGCAATTATGCCCAAAATCCAAGAACCCAGCTTCAATTTCTTCAGATTCCTCAAGTCACAAGCTTTAAATTTCCTGGTTTGATGAGTCGGAGATTGTTTTTACAAATTCTAAGTTTCTGAGTTCTTCGTCATTGATGCTTTGAAGGTTATGAACTTGGATTTTGCTAAATCGGGAATCGGTGTGCAGTATGTGTTGATGTTTTGGCTGGCTTTGGAATCGATGGAGTTTTGAGGATGAATTTCGAGTTTTGATTATGTTCGCTTGGGTTCGGGTTTGGTTGGAATCAAGAGATGTAGTTGGTTTAGGTTACAAACCGTTCAAAACCGATAAAACCAAAATCTATGGGTAAACTGGTTTCGAATTTTGATTTCGTGGAGCAAACTGGTTTTGAACTTTCAAATTATGGGGAAATAGCAGTATGGCTAAACTTTGTGTAAATGTGTTATTATATGATAGTTTTCATGGGGAAATAGATCGTCGACCCAAACGGTAATGTTAAACACGATATCGGAATATAAAATAAGGACGAGGGCAAAGAGAAACGACAACTTCTTCTTCCCGCAACTAGCTCTACACACTTAAACATTTAGCAATTCTTTATTCTTGTTCTTGTAAAATCATTCTTGAGAATCAAAATACCAATTCCAGTTTACTCCGCAAAAACTTTGTTCCAATCGCTTTTCGATCCGTTTTGATCTTCTCGAGCAACAAACTTTTGGTTTATGCTCGATAGCCCCTCGGCTCTTTTGTTATTAAAGATAAGCCAAAATTTTCCATTTATTCCAATTTACAAATTTTGACCATTGTAATTCCAGTTACAAAAGTTTAGCGCTAGAAAGAGGAGGATATGCAAGACTAACTCCAACGCAAAAGAACCACCATGGATCAGGATCATGCAGTCATTTGCGAATTCATGGATAAGGTCACCAGCGACCTGACCACGATGGTCGAAGGGGCAATGTACTCCTTTTGATCCACTTAACCCGCATCCGCAAAACCTGGATCAAAGACCCGTCCTGACCCCGGATTCCAAACGAAGGAACGGATATGGCCAGTTTGGTCCTCAAATGGCAGAGAACCACGATCAGTTCGTTGGCAACCCTAGAAGGGATATAGATCATGCGAAACATGAATTTATAGCTAAGTCACTATCGTGGCACTAACTACTATGCCTAATAACATAAGTATATAAACTATCATTTGACCTTAGAGTTCTACGCACGCATTAAAGTTCATGTTTGATAAGCTCACAAATCGTCTTAGCATCAACTTTCGTTGGCTAAAGACAATTTGCTCATCTAAGTTCTTTCAGAAAATCTAAAACACTTTTGATGAATAGATTAATTCTAAGATCATAAACTAGGTGATCAATCTAGTCTAAGCCTTAAACTAAAAAATAAATGAAGAACTTTATGTAATTCCCTATTCTAACATATTAGTTTCAGTGATTCATGAAAATCTTTTGAAAACCCTAAAACCTAACTATGAAACTACTCAGACATGGAAGCAGAGAAAAAACAGGGAGATGAAGAAAAACTCATGATCAAATAAAATAGAAATCTAAAGGGGTTCATAAATCTTCTCAAGAGATGTAGAGTCAAATATTCGTCTCCCCAAAGCTTACAAATTGCAAAAACCAAAAGTCTGAATAGAAAAGAAAGCGTAGCCACCACAATGGCTGAAAAATAGAATAAATAGGTCTAAAACACGTTTTGGTCAAAATCTCATGCAAAACCGGGTCAAAATAAGTGAAACTGAAATTTCCCTTTCTTCTGATGTCGCTAAACAAGCCGGTCAGTGTGCGGATCGATCATCGAAATAGCTTTTGCCTGGCTTGTGGATAAAGGATCGATCGAATGGAAGGATCGATCGAAATAGCTCGATTGTTTTTTATTTAATCCATGACACAAGCTCGCTAGTGTTTCGTAATAGCCAATAGCGTACCTAGGAAATTGTTGGATTGGGTGTACTAATTGATCATAATATACTCACGCTTTGTTAGTACTTGATATAATATGCAGTTATTGTTCAGCAGATGTATAACTTTAATAATTGCGTTGGTTTCAAGCAGGATGGATTGTGGTGACTGTGAATTTGTGGAAGAGATTGCTAGGGATGTGTATGAAAAGATGTTTCCTACCAGGCGGATTGGAATCTACTCAAGGCTACCGGAGTTAGAAAACTTTCTTTGCAAGCAACCTTGGGGTGTCCGCAGCATAGGAATTTGGGGCATGCCAGGCATAGGCAAAACTACACTTGCTAAAGCAGCATTTGACCAATTTTCTGGTGATTACGAAGCTTCTTTCTTCATCAAAGATTTCAACAAAGAATTTCATGTGAAAGGACTTTATCGTTTGCTGACTGAATACTTACGGGAAACTCTCAAGGAAGAGCTTGTTATAAACAATTATGCTACGAAGCCAGAACCGAAAAGAGTTCTTATCGTCCTAGACAATGTGTGCAAACCTCTGGATGCAGATGCTTTTCTAAATGGGTTTGATTGGTTTGGTCCAGGAAGCTTGATAATCATAACCTCCAGAGATAAACAAGTATTTGTGCAGTGTGGCGTCAATCAAATATATGAGGTTCAAGGTTTAAACGAAGACGAGGCAAAGCAACTATTCACCAGATGCATATTTGGAATAGATTGGGGAAAAAAGAGTGGCTTGGAAACTCTTGCACCTTACTTGATGTCAGTCATTCAATATTCAAGTGGAAACCCTTTAGCTCTGAGCCTCTATGGAAAAATGATGTCACACAAGAAACAAAAGGAAATGGAGACAGAGCTCCTCAGGCTCAAGCAAACTCCTCCGTCTTTGATGGAAGCATTCAAAATCAGCTACTATACACTTAATGACAACGAGAAGACTATGTTTCTAGACATTGCTTGTTTCTTCAGGGGAGAAAATGTAGATTACGTGATGCAACTGTTTGAAGGGTGTGGTTTCTTTCCACATGTTGGAATATATTCTCTAGTGGAGAAGTGTCTGGTGACCATTATAGAAAGCAAGATGCAAATGCACAATCTGATCCAGGTCGTTGCAAAAGAAATTTCCAATGAAGAAACTGTACAGCACAAGAAGCATTTCAGACTATGGGACGCTTCAATCATTCAACCTCTGCTAGAAGATGAGGAAACCGAATCAATTGGGGAATCTACGGTATGTCATGAAAATGTTTGATACTTATATTGATGATTTCTTATAACATTAGATTTTTTGATTAATGATTTTTTGGCCTTTCTTGTGTTTTCAGGGAGTTGAAGATATTGAAGTCATATTTCTTGATGTATCTAACTTGGAATTTTTTGTCGAACCTAATGCTTTCAAGAATATGCATAATCTTAGATTTCTGAAGATTTACAGTTCCAGTCCTGAAAAGCATCAAGGACTTCGCATTCTCAAAGCTCTTGAGTCTCTTCCGAATGAGCTCAGGCTACTCCACTGGGAGGATTACCCTCTACAAGCATTGCCACATGATTTTGATCCTAGGCACCTTGTTGAAATCAACTTGCCTCACAGCAAACTTCAGAAACTTTGGGGAGGAACAAAGGTAAGCACACTTGAATTCGCGTCTTACACCCCTACTTAATACTTGCAATTGTTTTCTTTGTTAGGAATCCCACACCGGATGTGAGATGAAACTTATACTTAGTATAAGGGACATAAGTCAATCTACTCATTGTCAATTTATTATGAGTTGGAAATTAACATTCTTATTATTTACTCTGCAACTTGTTTTTCTTCAGAATCTCAAGAAGCTGAAGACAATCAAGCTTTGTCATTCCCAAGAGCTAGTTGAAATTAACGATTTTCAAAATGCTCACTATATTGAGGTAATTGATGTCCAAGGCTGTACAAGAATTCAGAGTTTTCCAGCTACGAGTCATCTACAACATCTCCGTGTTATTAATCTTTCTGGTTGCGTGGAGATCAAAAGCTTTCCAGAGGTTCCACCGAATATCGAGGCATTGTATCTTAGTGGAACTGGTATAAGAGAAATACTAACATTAAGTACGAGGCTCTTCCCACAATGTAGTAGCTGCAGAGAACTGGTAAAAGTTAGATCGTCTAACCAAGATCTAGACAAGCTTGTTTTCTTGGATTTCAAAGATTGTTTTCATGTCCAAAGATTAGATTTTCTCAGAGTTCTTGATCTCTCTGGATGCTCAGAGCTCGTAGATATTCAGTGTTTCCCAAGAAACCTGAAAGAATTAGATCTTTCTGAGACTGCGATAAGAGAAATATCATCATCAATCTGTGATCTCACTGCACTTGAGGTATTGGATTTAACTAAGTGCAAAAGGCTTCAACACTTGCCCATGGGAATGAGTAACTTGACCTCTCTTGTTAAGCTCATGCTAACTGGCTGCTCAAAACTTGAGGGTATTCAAGATTTCCCAACGAACCTGAAAGAGCTATATCTTGCCGAGACCGCCATAAGAGAAGTGCCATCGTCAATATGTCATCTCAATGAACTTGTTTTATTCGATGCGGAGAACTGCAAAAAGCTTCAAGACTTGCCTATGGGAATGGGTAATTTAAACTTTTTAACTACGCTAACGTTATCTGGCTGCTTAGAGCTCGAGGATATCCACGATCTTCCACGGAATCTTAAGACTTTAAATCTAGCTGAGACCCCCATAAGGAAAATACCATCGTCATTCGAAGATCTCACTGAACTGATGTCACTAGATTTGAATCATTGCAAAAGGCTGCAACATCTTCAAATTGGATTCTTTAAATCTGTAGTCAGGGTTGAGCTATCTGGCTGCTCAGAGCTAGAGTATATTATGGGATTCTCACTTCAAGACATGGGGCAACTTCATATAGATGGGACTGATAAAGTGATGTTATGTGGGCCTCCTCCATGTAATGTCATCTTAATTTGGGAGCACTGGAGAACATTTCATGTCATGCCAAGGAAAAAGAATGACTCCAGATGTTTTCTCAGTCTTACGCCATTTTTAGCCACGCTATATCGATCAAAGCTGCCTTCTTCATTGTTCTCTTCCTTGGTGTCAAGTATGTACGCCTTGGTGTCTTTGTTTCTCAATAATGCATACCTACTGGACAATATACCTCAAGAGATATGTCATTTTCCTTTACTAAAGACATTGGATCTTGGCAGAAACGGGTTTAGCAAACTTCCTAAAAGCATGAAGTTGCTCTGTAATTTGGAAAGCCTTATATTATGTCACTGCAAAAACCTCAAATCACTCCCAGAGCTTCCCCAAAGTCTAGATCTTTTGAATGCACATGGCTGTGTGTCTCTGAAGAATGTTCATAGGAGCTTCGAGCAGTTTCCAAGACATTGCACATTCAGCAATTGTTTTAATTTATCAAAATATTCAGTCATGAGGATTTTAGACGCTAGTGTAGCTCACATGGCCAGAGAGCATACCCAGGTACCTACTCTCTCTCTCTCTGTCCCTCTCTACACATTGTCATATATTATTGTATAACTTATTTCTTTTGCCTTGCTGAAATAGAACCTCATCAAAGCACCAGTATGCAGTTTCTCAGTTCCAGCATTCACTGGTCTGAATTCCATCTTTCACTTGCAACTAGGTTCATCAGTGAAGATACTGTTAACTCCTATCATGAAAAAGATTTTGGGGTTTCGGATATCGGTTGTAGTTGCGTTTTGGGATGACTCCTACAGGGCTGCTGGTTTCGAAATCAGGTGTGTCTGCAGATGGAAAAACAAGCAAGGCCTCTCACGTCGACTTGAAAGAATTTTTTACTGTTGGACTCCAGAGGAAGTTGCTCAAAAAGTTTCAAGAAACCACATTTTTGTCTTCTGTGATGTCTCAATGCATCCAGGTGCTGCTGTTGGGAATGACCTTGATATACTGGATTATCTAGTTGAATTTGAATTCGTTCCTGTTAACGGCCAGAACAGGCTTCTTGAAAATTGGTGCTCTGTTACAGAATGTGGAGTAGATGTAATTACTGCAGAAACAGACAAAGCAAGTCTTAACTTGAGAGCTTCAGTCACACTGCAATCAGATCTAAAGTCAGGGGATACTATGCTTGCAGACAAATATGAAACAGAAAAGGAGCGGAATTCCCAATTAAGAAAAGAAATATCTCAACTTTTAGAGTTAGCAAAGAAACAAAAGCTGCGGGTGGAACAACAAGATTCCAACATTCAAACTCTCGAGTCTAAAGTTATAGACTTAGAAGCAAGACTGAGTGTAGCCCATATGGCTGAAATGCATATGTCTGAAACGGAAAGATTGAGAGATCTCTGGGAATCTCAGACCAGAGCAGCTGGAAACAGAGCCGTCGATAAGCCTGTAGAATGCACGATCACCTGATCAAGGTTTCTCCTGTTGAACGCTTTTTGGAGAAGCCTTATACTGGCCGAACTAGAAGCTCCAGCAAGAGTAGCAGCACAGGTATATTGCCAGTTCGATATTATGAAGGCCAGATTCATGGATTTAAAGTAAATTCAGATGCTACATCTAAAGGATATTTCTGGTACTTTGGCTTCAGAAGAGACAGAAGATGCTGGTCAATTAGCGAAGTTTCGATCAGCTCTCGAATCTGTTGACCACAAAAGAAGAAAGATTTTGCAACAAATGAGAAATGATGCAGCTTTGTTTACCTTTGGAAGAAGGCAGTACTTACCATGTTCGCAGCCGAAGACTCAAGATTAGCTTATCTCATTTCTATAGATGCCATACTGAAGCAAGTCAAGGAAATAACAAGACAAGCCTCTGTCCACGTTCTGAAGAAAGCATTGCTTGAGTCTCTTGATGAGCTTAACGAACGAATGCCGCCACTACATGAATGATCATCCATGAGCACAGAGAGAAATCGCTACGGCTCACCAGATGGTCGAAACAATCCTAGAACAAGAGGACATTCTTCAAGACGAAAAGAGACCTTCATCAGGTTCAATATCCTCAACCGAAACCGATGTGACTCAATGGACCGCTTTACAATTTCGCACAGGAGGCTTTTCAGCTCCACTGATCATAAGAATCGGAGCTAACTCCAACTCAGAGCTCGTGATCAAATGGGATGCCCGAATCATCAATAGTTACCATCTTTGATGGCTTAAAGTCCAAAATCTCTCATAATGTCTTCATTTTCTGTCTTTGGTTGTTTAGTTACTGTATTTTCTCTGTTTTTTTCCTTATCATTTACTCTGTTTTGGAAAATGATAAGAATACGACAGGAACAAACAATTTGCAGCTTGTTCAGTAATAGAATACAGACAAGATCCTTGTTCATCGATTTTGACATGTGACCGCACACGGACACTTTAAAAGTTCCTATCTTTTTTTGTTGCATTATTAACATTGTTGAGACAGACAAGATCCTGGAGCAACCCACTATGTAGACATGAAGAGAGTTATTTACTGTAGAGAACGTGTGAATTTAAAGAAAACAATGTTTCATATTTAAGATAGCTTTCTCCAGGATATCAGACAGACAAGATCCTTATTCGTCGTCCTTTTAACATGTGAAAGCACACGGAGACTTTAAACTTTGTTCTTTTTATAATTTCTTGAACCACTTCAATGTTTCCCACCATACAGACATGAACAGAGTTATTATTGCGGAGAACGTGTAAGATTCAGCGATCATATTAATCAGTATGCTTTCACATGTTAAAAAACGACGAATAAGGATTGAAGTTATTAACTTAATTTTGATTTACCATGAAGTTTAAACTGTGAAGTTTGGGATTTCAAGAGTTAACTTGAGCATTGTCTGATTTCTTGTTTTTAGAATAAACTCTCTATGATTAATGAGTCAAAGATAAAAGAAATAAGATGTTTAGAACTGAGACTTGAATATGTTTCTATTAACTTTTCTTTTCTGTACAAAAATTGTAAGCTTTTTTTTTTTTTTTTTTTGAATAATTGTTAAATTTGATTCAAAAGAAAAACAATGTTTTTACAAAGGGTTTTGTTTGCGAAGCAGAAAGATAGACAATATTAAATATTAAACAGCTACGGAAGATGAAAACCAAAAAGAAAGTGCATCTATGTAGTTTTCATCCCCTGTTTCTCTAATTGAAGAAATTCTGTTTCTGATTGTTTTGTCGATGAGCTTAGTGAGTAGAGCAGTGGTCCTTGCATCAGTACCGTGCCTCCTGCAATTCCTTTCTTGCCATATATGATAGATGGTAGATTGAAGAGTGTACCTTTT
>PKMM01001538.1:0-19415 GCA_002933915.1 Eutrema heterophyllum
GAACACCTGAGAAAGGCTTCAGCAAGCCAAAAAGAACACAAAAATGACCTAGGACATCCTAAATGCAATGTGACTCGATTTGGATCTAAATGCAATATATACGTAATAGAAACTATACAAAACACAAGAAAAACGAAAGAAAATATGAGACTCGAAGTGGTAAAATACAGTGATATCAGCAGAGGAAGAATTTGTGGAATTGATACCGGAAGACGAAACCGGATTTTGGGTTTTGCCGTCGAGTAGAACTTAATTTCCGTCGAAGATTTTGAGAACTGATTTGTTCTTGTCGGTGACTGGTTTGTGTTGGTTAGCTACCGTCGGAGGAGACGACTGTCTGGTCGCCGGAAGGAGTAACATCGGCGGAGATTGTGTCGGCGGCGGAAGAGACATGGATGCAGAGGAAGAGGAGAGAAGAGAAGGTGAAGAAGAACGAAACCATGGGGAGAGCTTAGAGGAAAGAGAAAGATGGAGAGAGATCATATGAAGAGTCTTTGCTTTTTAAAACAGAGATGGAGAGAAAAATAATTTTGGTGGGCCCATTATGTCAAGTTATCAATTGTATTGTAGGGGTTGGTTGGTCTTTTGCTGTGAACAGAAATGACGTGAATAGTGGAAACACCCTCTACCTAATTTCGCTGTTATTTATTAGTACTTTGTGCTATTACTAAAAAAAACTATCTATCTCTCACCCCGAATAAATAATTGATAATTAGATTAACGACACATGATGATTGAGGGCCAGACGAATAAAAAATAATATTGCAAATTGAAAAGGAAAAAAAAAATCATTGGAAACATATACGAATGTAAAAACATTTATATTATATGACAAATATTATCCATTCCCAACTGTCAACGGGGAGGTAGGGGTGTCAAAATAGGTCATGAGTTATGGGTCGCCAACTCGACCCAACTTGATCCATGATCCATGATCCATGATTCTAATGGGTTAACTTTTTTTGATTTTAATGGGTTGATATGTCAAATGGATCATAGATCAAATGGGTCATGGATCAAATGGATCAATTTGTAAATGGATCGTGGGTCATGGGTTAAATAGGTGACCCCGTTGGACTCATTAACTTCATATGATCATTAACTAATCATCATCATCATGACATCAACAACTAAGCACGTTTACCCACCAAAAACACAATTTCACGATTTCCCGCAAAAACGTGATTTCACATTTTCCCGCCAAAAACGCGATTTTACATTTTCTCGTCAAAAACGCGATTTCACATTTTCCCGCTAAAAACGTTATTCTAAGTTTTCTCGTCAAAAACGTGATTTCACATTTTCTCCGCCAAAAACGTGATTTTACATTTTTCCGCCAAAAACGTGATTTCACGTTCTCGCCAAAATGCCATTTCACATTTTCCCGCCAAAAACGCGATTCCGCATTTTCCCGCCATAAACATGATATCACATTTTCTCGCCAAAAAACACGATTTTACGTTTTCCCGTAAAAACATGATTTCACGTTTTCCCGCCAAAAACATGATTTCGCATTTTCCCGCCAAAAACGTGATTCCGCATTTTTCCGCCAACAACGTGATTTCACATTTTCTCGCCAAAAACGCGATTTCACGTTTTCCCGCAAAACCACGATTTCACGTTTTCCCGCCAAAACGTAATATTGTGTTTTTCCGTCAAAAACGGTATTATGTGGTTCCCCACTAAAAACGCTATTCCGCGTTTTCCTGCCAAAAACATTATTATGTGTTTTCCCCCTAAAAATGTTATTTCGCGTTTTCCCGTCAAAATATTATTTTGCGTTTTCCGCCAAAACGTTATTCTGTATTTTCCCGCTAAAACGTAATTTCACATTTCCCGTCAAAGACATTGTTCGACAAATTCATAAATAATTTATGATAATTAAAGAAAATTTTGTCAATTCATAATATAAATACAGCATAATATTATTCACCATTTTTAATTTTCTCATTTCAAAATTATTAATGACATTTACTTAAATAAATTTTTGTGATTCATGGATCAACTATTTGACCAATTGACCATGTATAACAATATCAAAGAGTTAATCAAAAACATTTCATAACTCTTCTCATTCTCTCTCTCGTCTTCTTCCTCCTCTCTTCTTCTACTTCTCTTCCTTTCTCTTCTGAATTCTTCTATTCTCACTCTATTTCTTCATTTCTCTACTCTTCCTACCTTTATCTTCCTCTTGATAGATCGAAGATCAAGAGAATACTTATAGAGAGTTTCGTGAGAGTTTTAATCTTAACAAATTGGTGCGCTTGTGACGAATGAAACTTCGCGGATGTGCCCTCCAATGGATTCGACTCAGATCACGTCGGAATTGCAAGGATCGGTCCAGGAATTGACTCAGAAGGTGGATGTGATCTGTGGTGGTTGGCATAGACTCACTCCCTACGATCGTTTCATGATCGCCTCAATCTGCACCCATAACATCGGACTTGATTTCCCAAAACTAACAGTCAAACGACAAACTTTTGACTCACTAACATCTCCCAGCCCTATTACAAGGCCCAAAAACTCAATCACATACCATCTTCTAGCCCATTCATACATGTGACCCAACCTCCTCATATCCTTCGACCTCAATCTCACCATCCCAAATTTAAATACCACCGCCACAACAAATCCAACCACTCCAACGCCAAAAATTCAATCACTCCAACGCCTTAAAATCACCATCAGATTTTCTTCAAATGCACTCTTTTCCGGCAGGAGGAAAGCTGCACTCTGTGTGCTTTCGTACTGCCCATCCAAAGTTGATTCGCGATCAAGTCGATCACAACTTCATTAAGTTATATGCTTTCACACGGCCAATGTCGTTCTCGATCCAAGTTGATCTCATGTTTAAGTCGTCCATGACTTCCTCAAAATTACATGTTTTTTAATCGCCAAGCTTTATGCTTCCCCACGGCCAATTTCGTTCCACCCTTCACATACTATGTTCTCCGAGGTGTTTTTACTACGGTAAATTCGTCCAATCGCATGGTTCAAGCACAATATTTCTTCACTCCTATCAAATTTGTTATAGATGATTCAATCTCAAACCGTCATTTCCATATTCACTACATCACCACCTTGATCTTAAGGGGGTGTATTAAAAGTATTCATCTATATCAATCATTCTTACATTCAATAAGATCATAGCTCGGAAAATAAAAGAGTGGACTAATTCTAAACTATTGTCTAGTGTAATAAGAAAGAGTCTAGGTTTCAGAGAATCCACATTCTCTACTCATGCGATTAAATGGTTTCACACATTAAAAATCATATATACAAAAACCAAAAATAATAATACTTAAATTACCCAAATTACCCGATTAGTAAAACTTTAGATATGTATCAGGTAGTAATTAAGTTTTGTGTCACGAATTTTCCGTTCCTATTCTTTATTTGTAATTTTTATCTCATATTTTATGGGAATACTTTGGTTGGTATATTTATTTTTCCAAACTGTACCATCCTCTCTCGATACTGGAAATGTCCAGGTCTATAAGGTGGGATGTTAATCGGGTTAGTCCACCTCAAAACCTGCATATATTTGAATATGTTTGCTGGTTTAAACTTTTTTGGACTTTTATTTCAAAATTCGGTTCGAACAGGGTTACAAGATTATTTTGGATTTTTAGAATTTTTTTCTTTAGACAATGTAAATTTTAAATATTCAATAATCTATATGTATATATATGTATTACAAATTCAAGTGAATTGACCTGTAAAAATAAAAAAGTTTCGAATACATCTTACGGGCCTACAGACCATGAAACTCCTAGTCGTCAAAAAAAAGAAGAACATTTAATATCTAGATAGTAGAGTTAAACCCCGAAACTACATTATTGCCATTGAAGATATTATATTAGGATTTTTGGAATATCACACATCATTCGAATTAATTCATCAGCGAGATCACTACACTAAAACTTTTTAGGACTAAGAGATGGACTCATGTTTACATAATTCAGCTACAGCCTTTTATATAATGGGGACATCTAAATTTCAAACCACTCTTTTATTAAGATCCACTGATTTCGATACAACGAGGTTCATGATTACAAGAAAAAGGAGAAAATCAAACACTTGCACATCATTTATTACAAACCATCACATTTTTTATCTTCAAGTTTCCAACTTCACCATTCCCTTAGCCAGAGATGTCAATGGACTTGACCTCAGGCTTCTTCTCCGGCACTTTCGGGACCGTAACCGACAAAACACCATTCTCCATACTCGCCTTCACTTCCTCCATCTTCGCATTCTCCGGCAGCCTAAACCTCCTCACGAACTTCCCACTTGACCTCTCCACACGGTGCCACTTATCACTCTTCTCTTCGTTCTCGCTGCTCCTCTCTCCGCTTATCTGAAGTATGTTCCCATCTTCAACCTCCACCTTCACCTCTTCTTTCTTCAGCCCCGGCAAGTCCGCCTTGAACACGTGCGCCTCAGGTGTCTCCCTCCAGTCCACTTTAGCGTTTGTGAACGCTGCCACGTCTTTAGCGGGTGCGTTTGCCAACCCTGAAGGCGTTACGAATCCTTCGAACGGATCCCATAAGTCATGCGAGAATGGGTCGAACACGTTGGTTCTTCGGCCTCCAAAAAAGCTCGGAATTAGAGACATCGTTTCACTCTTTTTGGAATTTACTATAATACTCTTCGCGGTTGCTTTGTTTTATTTGGCTTTGCTCTTTTGCTACTTTGTTGATTCTGAGGGCTTACGTGCCTTTGCGTATATATTTAGGGAGCGAGAGGATAAGAGAGAGAACGTTCTGCAAGTTTCTTGAAAAATCATGGCTCTTCTTTTCTCTTTATAACTTTTTTTTTAAGCGTCGTTACTCGATTTCTCTCGTGCTTTCAAGAAGTTTCGATGGACTGCGTGCAATCCACCGTTCGATAGGTGAACGCCATGCCGTTTCTGTTGTCTATAAATTTCGCTATGGGCTCCGTTACTGGGCCTTAATACCGTGACCCATTTATGATTTCGGCCTACTTGCACCCTAAATCGATCGTATAGTGAAAATAATCCATCTTTTTCTCCTCAATGATTGGACTTTGGTGTGTAAGCCTAGGCTTGTCCATTTCGGGACGGGTTTTCCTTTCCGACCCATATTTGTTCCGAATTCCCTGTTTCAGTTTCGATCCCGTTCTACTAATTTTCTGTTTGGGACTATTTATTTTATTCAAACGGGTAAGAAAAAGTATGGAAAGGAAACGAGAATAAAATGGATAACCAAATTATCCGTTTTAGAATCCAAATTTCTCGAAGTTGATTCTTACCCAAATTATTGAGAGTTTGAGAAGTCATTTTAACTACCCGAATTCCTGAACTCGTTGCGTTACCAGAATTTCTTGTCCCCTTTCTTTATCAGGAACACTTTGGATAACGTTTTTCAATATATGAATTACATGTTCGGTCATTTTCTCTTGTACCTTAACAATATATGAATCACATGTTCCAGTCATTTTCAATATATGAATTACATGTTGCAGTCATTTAAGCGTCGTTACTCGATTTCTCTTGTGTTTTCAAGAAGTTTCGATGGACTGTGTGCAATTTCGTCGGTAGACGGGTGAGCGCCATGCCGTTTCTGTCTATAAATTTTCGTTATGGGCTCCGTTACTGGGCCTTAACAATGTGACCCATTTACGATTCTCGGCCTACGTGCACCCTAAGTCTTTGGACCGTAGCCCCCAAAACTTCCCTTAACATATGAAAGACCTCATCGTGAGGTTATGGGAAAAGTAGATGATAATAATATGAATTTAAACCAAAAATCCTAAGTTTTCTCTTTAATACTTAGTTAGAAATGTTCTGGCCTTTATCCTCCGGGATCGGACCCAAGATTATTAGGGTAAGAGCCGGCCTATAATTATATAACGCCTAAAGCACACTGATTAACAAAATGATGCAATTTGATCACAACTAAACACTATATCAAAGAAACTTATCTAAAATTGATGCCCCTAAAATTTTAATAAAATTTGGTCCTAAAGTTGGTGCTTTACAAGCTTTAGCCCAGGGCCAGCCCTAGGGCTATGGTTCAATTTTTTCCCCTTTAATACATATAGTTTTTTTTTCTTAAAAAACTTTTATATAAAAATATTGATTATATTCCAACCAAAATATTGATCCAAAATCAAGAAATTTGATTAATATTTTAAGATTTGATTTATAATGATAATTTTCTTCTGTCAGCTATATGATATAGCGTTTCTTCTTCGTTCTCAGTTAATACAATATATATCAAGTTACATATATAAAGATTAGGACCCGCATATAACGAGTTTATAATCAAATATTTTATAACCCTTGAAAAAAACTAAAAACAAAAAAAAACAAAAACAAAATTAAATTATCCATGAAAATAAATCTCTATAATATTATTATAGAAAAAAAAAAAAAACCTCATCGTGAGGTTATGGGAAAAGTAGATGATAAGAATATGAATTTAAANATTATGAAGCAATTTCAAATTTTTATTTATTTTTATTTTTTTAGTGACTTTGCCTTTTAGGATTAGGAATCAATTATAGATTTAATTTTTCTATTTTTTTTCTTTTTTTATTAATTTTACGTTTTAGGATTAGAAAACGATTACATTTTTTTTCCTTTATATTGTTAATATTTTATGTGTCAAAATCTAATTCCTTTTTTTTTACACGTGTCAAAATCCAATTGATTAACTTGACACGTGTTACAAGTGAATTAACAACTTTGAAACATTCTACTTTATATAGTAATATATATTTTTTGGGTCGAACAACCTTCGTAATATTAGATTCAGAAATAACATAAGAAATTTCTTTACCTTTTTTCTTCAACTGACTTAAAATTATTATTTTTTGGTTTTTTTTTGTTGAAATCCGCTTTTCTAGTTGAAATTTTAGATTTTCATATTCATAATTAATAAATAAATTTGCATTTCCTTTTTTTGTAGTCAAAGTTTTCATTTTCCCCCAATCCCTATTTGAATTGAGACTGCTAAGATAATTGCTATATATTGACTTTATGATAGAAAAAGTGTAAAATGTAATTCTCATTAATCTTACTGATTAGTTCATACATTAATTCCCTTATATATACAAACTAACTATAGGGAAAGTAATACATATGCTAATACACCTCCCTCAAACCGAATCAACCTTAGGAAGGAAGAGGTTTGAGATTGACATACGACTAAGCAAAGAATGAAAGGGACCCGGATGCAAAGGCTTCATTAATATATCAGCCAACTGGTTTGAAGTGGACACATGAAGGACCTTCAAGAAACCATTCTTCACCTGATCTCGGGTCGTGTGACAATCTACCTCAACGTGCTTAGTTCGCTCATGGAAAACAGGGTTATTAGCAATGTGCATAGCTGATTTGTTATCACAAACAGCTTGGCTTGAGAAGTAACATGCACATGTAGATCAGTCAACAACTGTTGTAACCAAATAAATTCACCAGTAGCAACAACCATGCTCCGATACTCGGCCTCCGTACTGCTTCTACTAACTGCGTCTTGTTTCTTGGACTTCCAAGTATAAGAGATGTACCAAGAAACACACATAAACTAGTAACTGACCGCCTTGTATCAGGGAAAGTAGCCCAATCAGCATATGCAAATCCATTCAAGCACAACTCTGTGGAAGATGAGTAAAATAAACCATGGCCTGGATTGTTTTTGAGGTACTTGAGAACATGTTGTGCAGCCTGGAAGTGAACATCAGTAGGACATGACAGGAATTGATTCAATTGATGAACTGCAATTGTAATGTCAGGCCTTGTGCTGCAAAGATAGAGTAGCCTACCAATAACCTCTCGATAAGGAGTTGCATCAGAAAGAGGAGTTCATGTATCACTGCTAAGAGGAACCTTTGGATCCATTGGGACTGACTTTGGTTTGCAACCTAAGAGTCTTGAATCGTCAATTAGATCCAAGCAATACTTCCTCTGAGAAACAGATGTTCCAGTGGAATTCCTTGCTATCTCAAGACCTAGAAAGAATCTTGCTAGACCAAGATCTTTGGTCTTGAATTGCGTGGAAAGAGCAGTCTTGATAGACTTCACAGCTTCATCATCATTACTCACAATAAGAATGTCATCAACATAGACTAAGAGAACTATGAATGATGTACCTTGACAAAAGAGTATTGTATGCCTGAGATTGAATGAAACCAGCATCAAGCAGACCCTTGGAGAGACATTTGTACCACTGACGTGCTGCCTTCTTCAAGCCATATATGGATTTATGCAGTATGCATACAACATTAGGAGGAAGTGAACCTGATGGTGGAGTATATCCTTGAGGTAAGCTCATGTAAATCTCCTCATCCAGATCACTATGCAAGAATTAAGCATTAGTAACATCCATTTGTGTTAAACTCCATCCCATCCTTGCAGCCAATCCGAGAATCAACTTCACACTTGCTAGCTTTGCAACCGGAGAAAATGTGTCAAAGTAGTCAACACCTTCTTGCTGTGTGAATCCCTTAGCTACTAAGCGAGCTTTGTAACGCTCAATACTTCCATCTGCCTTGTACTTAATGGTGAAAACCCATTTACAACCAACAACATTTTTCCCTGGAGGTAACAATTCAACACTCCTTGTTTTGTTTATTTCCATTGCAGCCAACTCCATATTACATGCATCAGTCCATTCTTTTGATGCAATGGTCTGCTTAAAGGATTTTGGTTCTGTTTCCATAGAGAATGAAAGAATAATAGACTGATAGGGACTGTTAAAATTTGAGTAAGATAGAATAGATGAAAGAGGATAAGGAGTTGTATAAACCTTTTGTAGAATGGGAAGGAGTAGAAATTTGTGTAAGAGAGCAATAGTAATTGGATAAGTAACCTGGTGCCATTGTGGAGCGTTTTGGCCTAGCAACAAGAAGTGAAACTACAACACTCTCTGTGATAACAAGGTTAGATGTATTTCCTGGAATAGTAGAGGGAGATCGTGATGCAGATGATGCATGAGGTGGAATTGAAACAAGGGAAGAGTTAGATGCAACAGATGGGACTGCTTCATCTAATGCAACATGCACATGCATAGGTAATATAGTGTCATGAAACAAATCAGATGAAGAAGTATGATGTGACACAGTAGTAAAGGGAAATACATTTTCATGAAAATAACATTTTTGGACACAGAGATGATATTATTATCAAGATGAAGAACTTTGTATCCCTTGTAACCAGTGGAGTATCCTAAGAAAACACACTTGTCAGCTCTAGGACTAAACTTATGTCTATCCTTTTGAAGTGTGGAAACATAGCACAAACATGAATAAGATCGTAAAAATGAATAATCTGGCTTTTTCTTAGACAATAGTTCATAAGGGGAAACTCTATGAAGAATATCAGATGGAAGTCTATTAATGAGAAAGAGGAAAATTGGCTTTTTCATACTTGAAGTATTCAAAAATGTTAATTTCATACCCGAATTTGTAACCGGTGCTAAAACATACGTCAACTTCGGAAAATTGGCTATTTCATACCCGAATTTGTACCCGGTACTAAAACATACGTCAACTTCTTAATAATTTGAATTTCATACTTAAACTTTTAATTTCGTGCTATAACAGACATCAGACCAAACGTTGTTAAGGAACCGTGATGCGGTCATCAAACCAAAAGACGAAGCCAAGATGATGCAACTCAACTGGACTATATTCTCACCTCAACTAGAGCAGTCCTCGAAGTGGAATCAGTCCAATCCGAGTTCAGATGAAGATGTTATTCAACTTCCAAGTCAAGTGATTCCCAGCATACACGATTCAGACATACGTGCGTTCAAAGAATTATTCCAATCAAAACCGAAGGAATCAAGCTACAAACCAAATTGTTCTGGAATCTTGATTCATCAGAACAACCGAGAAAATTAGATTCACAAAAACTCCGGTTCAGAGTTGAGAGATATGAATTTTACAAGTCAACCGATCTGCTTCATGCCCTACTGCACATGATTGGCGTTGTAAAATTCATATCTCTCAACTCTAAATCGGCGTTGTTGTGAATCCAATTTTCTCGGTTGCTTTGATGAATCAAGATTCCAGAAAAAATTGGTTTGTAGCTTGATTCCTTCGGGTTTGGTTGGAAGAATTCTTTGAATGCACGTATGTCCGAATCGCGTATGATGGGAATCACTTGACTTGGAAGTTGAATAACTTCTTCATCTGAACTCGGATTGGACTGATTCCACTTCGAGGACTGCTCTAGTTGAGGTGAGAATGTAGTCCAATTGAGCTGCATCATTCTGGCTTCGTCTTTTGGTTTGAAGACCGCATCACGGTTCCTTAACAGCGTTTGGTCTGATGTATGTTATAGCACAAAATTAAAAGTTTAAGTATGAGATTCAAATTAGGGTTGACGTTCTATTTCCCCCCGAGAACTTTCATATAATAACACATCCCCACGAAGTTTACCCCTAGTTCTATTTCCCCATCATTTGAAAGTTCGAATCCTATTTCCCCACGAAATCAAAGTTTCAAACTTATTTGCCCACGAATATTGGTTATATTGGTTTAATGTCGGTTTTGAGCGGTTTGTAACCTAAACTTAAACAACACCTCTTTATTCCAACCAAACCGAACCCAAAAAAAAAACTGACCCGACCCGACTTCTTCTTCTTCACCCACTACAAGAAAACAGTCGATTACCAACGACAATTTACATCAAATTTTGGCCGTCGTAATGTTACGGCGACGTTACGACGACATTACGACGAAATTTAATTTCGATGTAATTTCGTCGTAAATGTTTGTCGTCGTAATATCGTCGTAATCGGACGTCGACATTACGACGATATTACGGCGATGTAAAGAATCGTCGTAATATCGTCGGAAGTTTACATCGATGTTACGAGAACTTATATTCGATGTACATTACGACGAGTTTACGTCAAATGTGTGTAGGTAGGTGGCCACGTTTTAAAGTAGGTTCACCTAATAATTTACATCTCATATATTTGTCGTAAATCCGTCGTATAAGCGATGTAAATTCGTTGTAAATTATTTTTCGATGTAAATNTGTTTTCATTAATATATCTCAAATATCCCAAACTGTTTTCTTAAAGCTAATTATGACATATCATGAAACATAACTTGGTGTGTTATTAACAGAAATAGTTACCTACGTCAAACTTTTATATATATATATATATATTTAATTATGCGGAAAACTTTTAGATGTTATACACTAT
Source organism: Eutrema heterophyllum (assembly GCA_002933915.1). NCBI lineage: Eukaryota > Viridiplantae > Streptophyta > Magnoliopsida > Brassicales > Brassicaceae > Eutrema > Eutrema heterophyllum. The sequence goes on from PKMM01001538.1 coordinate 11,187, forward strand.
AGACATGTATATAAATAGTTCACTATTTTGGTCATTTGAATAATAGACAACTACTTGATCTAACGAAGTTTTGTGGAAATAAATAGTAAGAGATGGTTCACTACGAAAGTTAATAGTTGAAATAATTAACTACAGAGAGTTAACAGTTGACAATAGCTAACTACTTTGTGTCTACATCGTTAAGTTACATTGGTTCAAAGTTATAGCTATTGTTTGCAAACATAAATAGAATCTATATTTCTTTACCGGATTATGGATCCGGTATGACTTGACACTCACCGAAAAACATAAAATAAAGAATATAACAAATACTATTTTTAGAGTATATACGAATGAATAATAAACTACCTCACAAAATAGTTAATTATATATTAGTAAAAACAGCACTGAATCAAACAGTCAACTACATTCACACACATATATATAAACTATTTCACAAAGTAGTTAACTACTCATCTAGTTAAAACAACAATGGGTTTAATAGCCAACTACATTCACAAACATGTACAATAATTATCTCACAAAGTAATTATCTATGCAAATAATTTTTTTTAGAGTATATGCGAATGCTAACTTCTATTGTGTGGTTGTGTTGGTTTGCAAGTAGACGACATCTAATCTATTCAGTGAAAATAGTTGTCTACCTCACAAAATAGTTAATTATTCATTAGTAAAAACACCACTGAATCAAATAGTCAACTACATTCACACACATATATATATATATGAACTATCTCACAAAGTAGTTAACTACTCATTTAGTTAAAACAACATTGGGTTTAATAGCCAACTACATTCACAAATATGTACAAGAATTATCTCACAAAGTAGTTATCTATGCAAATATGTTTTTTTAGAGTATATGCGAATGCTAACTTCTATTGTGTGGTTGTGTTGGTTTGCAAGTAGATATCTAATCTATTCAGTGAAAATAGTTGTCTACCTCACAAAATAGTTAATTATTCATTAGTAAAAACACCACTGAATCAAATAGTCAACTACATTCACACACATGTATATGAACTATCTCACAAAGTAGTTAACTACTCATTTAGTTAAAACAACATTGGGTCTATTCAGTGAAAATAATTGTCTACCTCACAAAATAGTTAATTATTCATTAGTAAAAACACAATTGAATCAAATAGTCAACTATATTCACACACATATATATGAACTATCTCACAAAGTAATTAACTACTCATTTAGGTAAAACAACATTGTTATATAGTCATCTATCAAAAGAATTACTTTGTCTCAAAGTAGTCGATTATATTCTGGGTTATTAGGAAGAAAGAGAAACGAAATAAACATTTTACTTTTGCTGTATTAGAGAGAAACAAATGGTATTTTACTTTGTCAGTTTCTGTAGATGTTTGAATTGAAGAAACAAATGGTATTTTCGACCAAATCTCCTTCTCAAATATAGGGACCACTGCTATATATCTAATTTATATTCTACACCTAATTTTACATCCAAAAAGTAATATTTACCTAATTCACCCAAGAAAAAGGTCATCTCTTCACCGCCTTTTTCGGTGAAAGCATTCGATATAAACATGATACCTAAGATAATTATAATTATGTATTGAAACGTGTTAATTATTCATCAGATTTTGACACGTGTCTATATAATATATTATTTGTTTAATTTTATTTCAAATAAACTTCCATATAAAATAATAATAAAAAATTGATTCTAACATGCGCGTCTGCGCGGAGTAAAATTTTTTATAGATTTAATTTTGTATAACTGGTTTATTAAAAAAAAAATTGTTTGGAAACAGGTTTGCTTATTAAAAAAAATGGTTGTTTGGAAACATGTTTCTTTATTAANATATAGGTCCGTTTTATAGAGTCTTTCTACTATTTTGTAGTGTTTTAGAGTCTTTTACAGGTTTTAGCACGTTTGGAGCATAATTGGAGATATTGGAGCTTTTTGGAGCATTTTGGAGCAAAACAGAAACTCGTGTAGCTGAGTACCTGATTTAGAGTTACAGTATTGATCGACACCGCCTGGTATCGGTCGATACTCACTGCAGCAAAGCACGAAGCGCGACTTTAATGAAGAGTTGAAGAATTGCAAAATTGCCTAGAAGACTTTATTATTTACAATTTAGCCCAGAACGTGTTTTATGAGTTTAAGTTAGGTTTTTAGCCACTTTGGCAAGAACGTTCGATTTACGCTTGATTCTACTTTGGTTTTGGAGAGATTCCTGAGAGAGACAATTCTGAATCTCCTTTCACTTTTTTCTATTTTATTTTATTGGATGATCTATTCAATCATGTTGTTGGTTTCAATCTCCATGTCTGAGTAGTTCTCTTGTTAGGTTCAGGGTTCTCATAAGGGTTTTCTCTGAATGTTAGGTTAATTGATTGATTATGATTCACCATCTAAATTAGTTCTTCACCATAGGTTGTTCCCATAGCTAATTCTAGGTTGACGAATCTAGAACTTAGATCCTAGGATAATTGATTAGGCACGAGAGTGCGATTAATTACCTGACAGAACCTAGGTGAGCAAAATAACTATTCGCAAAGAGATTTGGTTTAGTTGTTTTGTGAACATATCAAACCTGAACTAAAAGCTGGTTTAGACTTTAGGATTCGCAAAGAGATTTGGAATTCTAGGATTTAGACTTAGATAGTTTTTGCAACGAGAGTTGGTTAGCTATACTTTAGTGATTTGAGTTCAAAAACCGCGCTAAATCTGAATCCTGTTAGTTAGTTTATCTACATTCATTGAATTCCTGAGAAATACCCTGAGCCTATCTTCTTTCCCATTGATTTACAACTCGTTTAATTTACGCACTTGCTTTCGTTTACATCTTTTGGTTTAGCTTAATTCTCATCTATATAATCTATTGTGCGATATCTGGAGTTCTTGTGTTCGACCCCTAACTATACTACAACACTGCTTTAGTACTTTTTAGGGTATTAATTTGAGCATATCAAATCCACAGGGAAATAAGAACGACACACTAAGAATACATGACACTATCTAATCTAAGCAATGATTCGGTTTTGGTTTTGTATCGGAGAAATCGAAACATACAAAAACAGAGAAATAAACAAGTAACGAAGGCTAAACACGTTTAATATCAAATTTTGACAAACGAATTTTCGGGTAAAACTAACGACTCGGGTGATTCTCAATCTATTCTAGACGCTCAAACATTCAATCAATTGCCTCCTTAGGCCTTAGATCACTACTAAAGATAAATCCACGTCAACGGTATTAACCCCTTTGTTAGTCATCAATCGTCATAAACTTCCGTTCGCAATTCATGACTAACAAGCATAAATAACAAGTCTAATTAACCATAATTCGCCTTAGACAGAAACTCCCGTTGGCTAAGATATGAAAAACACTCATAAATTTGGGGAATTTCATCGAACACCTTCCGGGCGTGAAATTCCCTAGAGTTCTAAATCAACTTTGTCAAGGCTAATCTAGCATTAATAACACCTAATGAGAAAGGATATCAAGTAATCTAGCTCTTAAACCTAAAATCACCCTAATCTACTTTACCCAAGAACCCTAAAAGAACTACTCACACATGGTCAAATAGCACAAATAAACCATAGAAATGGAAGACATAGTGAAAATAAGAAGATTGATGGAAGAAAATTAAGGAAATCTTCACTAAAATGGTGTAGATCTTGAAAGATTCATAAGCAAAAGTGATAAGAGAGAAGAAGAAGACTTTAAACATTAAAAAGAAGCTAAAATTGTCCAGAATTCGTGTGTGGTGAGTTGTTGAGACTCCACTACTCAGTGTTGATTATATACAAAAGTGGAGGGACCCAAAGTCAAGCCAAAAGTCTTAAACACAATTTGATCATTTTATCGGTCTGTTTTATCGGCCATATGGCCGATAAAACCATCACTAGTGAGCCTTCATGCTCGGATGCATCCTCCTTCGCGGCAGAGTTGATATGTGTCCACTAAATTGGATATAACTCCTTCAATACAGAGTAGAACGACTTGAAACTACTCCCAGTGGAAAGCTAACTCAATTGTCGACAACTTTGATGCAGAGCTCGAAAGCTAAATCCAAAGGGAAGGCTTCCTTACGAGTCGATCTTCCAGACATATGTTCTCGATGCTTGATCTTTGATTCTATCGGCCACATCCTATCGGTCACTTGGCCGATACAAACTCTCACAGGAACTGATACTTTTCAGCACGAACCAAGGCTCTTTATCGGCCTATCCTATCAGTCATATGGCCGATAAGGATGCTTGACAGGAGCGACGTCTTGGAAAACTTCATTTTATGATTTATCGGCCCGTCTTATCGGCCATATGGCTGATAGAATCACTCGACAGTCATTTTTTCATGTTTTCCTTGCCTTTCTTGCCCCATTGACCTTCCATGATGGTTACTCATTCTCCTCTAACTCCAGAAGTACCTGAAAATGACTCAAAATAGTATGTACCTGCATATATACACCCTAAGACTCTAGAACACACTCCTAAAGCTAAATGAGACATTTATGCATGAATATGTAACAAAGTATGCATGAATGAGGATAAAACACACCAAAATAAAGGGGTTAATACATGCAAAATATGGTGTTATCAACTCCCCTAGACTTGCTTTTTGCTTGTCCTCAAGCAAACAAGAAAAGACAAACCGAAAGAGAGGTTTGAAAGTGGAAACTCAAAACCAAAATAGCTTAGCAAGCATTCAATATGATCACCTTGAATAATACTAGCATGTTGCAAAAACAAACACTTAATTCACTCTAACTCATTCAAAGCTTATCGCAACTCCTAATCTTTTCTCTTAACAACAATACCTCATGCCAACAAGTTCTCTTCTCAACCAACCCTCACATTCATTTGATCTTTCTTAAGGCGCAGTCTCACAAATGGGCAAGTGATCAAATCCAATCGGTTTGGAAGAAAAGACTTTTAGCACTAGTTAATGTGAGTGCAAGGAGGTTCATTCTCTTTTTGGGTGACTAACTCTCAAGAAGACGGAATGCTATATGTCATGCAAAAGCAAGGAAGACTAGAAACAATTTATACATACAAAGTTAAGCTCACATTGTTCTACTCTCATAGCAAAGCATTCTACCCAAATGGTGATTCTATTTCTTCTTCTTATTTTACTTCAATGAAGCTCATTAAACCTCCCAAGCCCTTTTGGTTAAATCAAACTCCCTTTTCTTTTCCCAAAACGCTAAACTTCTAGAGAACATTTTTAATTTCACTCGACCCTTTTCTTTTCTTCTCACTCTCTCTAAACATTTCTTTCTTCTAAACTTGGAGAGCGTTTTTCTTTATCTTTTCTTAGGGTCTTTCTTTAGGCTCATTCTCTCTAGAGTTTACTTCTTCAACCATTTCTCATCTCACTTTTCGTGAGCTCATGTTCCCCAAACCAAATACCATTCATTCCATTGATCCCCATCCTAATGCTAGCCCTTTTTCTTTGAACAACTTAGACTAGATAAAAATGAAAGCTAACCTTTGTCGTTCCCAATACTTACAAGATTTTACACACAATAACATTATCAAGAAAAATGCCTCACTCAATCAAACAACGAGGGGGTGGAAAGAAAACGGTTAAGGTGAAAGGTAGGGAACCATTCTAAAGATGATAATGGCCACTCGAGTTATTAGAGAGTGGTAAAAGTGGATAAGATAACCCGAGTGTTTTCTTTAAACTTTGGTTATGTATAACAAGCCCATAAACGAGAAGATTATATTAATTTAAGTCCAATATCAAAGGGGTTGATTTCAAATTAAACAAGTGATTATGAGACAACTAGTTAAGAGTAGAGATATCAAAGCAAGAGTATACGAGTTTCAAAAAGGTTGTTCAAGCAACATGATAATATTACTAAAGGTATCACATCGAGTTCTAAACTAAGCTTTTAGTGGTTTCTATCATTGTCCTCTATGCATATGCAATGCAATCCTATATGCTTCTAATATCAATCCTAAAATGAAGAATGTAATGATGCAAAACTATATGATTTCTTTTTGGATTTTTCAAAAATTTTCAATTTTTTTTTTGGTTTTTTTTATGCAATATACATGAATGCATGAGACTCAAAAGAAAGAAAATAAGACAAAATACACAAAGTTAAATGACAAAGACCTCTCCCCCGGACTTAAATCACACCGTCTCGGTGTGAAATGAATCCAAAGAGAGAGTAAAAATGCAAATCAAAAAGTATGTACAAAAGGTTAAGTTAGGTACCTTGGAGATATGGAGATGAGGGGGTTGATCCGCGGAGGAGGTTTGTCGGTCGTCGCTATTGGTCCAGCGACCGATAGAATCTATCATCAGAACCTTGAATTGCTTCAGCCGGATTCGCCGTTTTATCGACCATTCTTATCGGCCATGTGCCCGATAAAATGGTCGACAGGAGACTTGGGGATTTTCGACGTTTGCTAGCCGTTTTATCGGTCCAGCGACCGATAAAACGTTTTGTCAGCTCAATTTTCCCGTCTTTGTTCCCGAATCACTCCGTTTAAAGCTTGTAATGTTCCTCAAACAAAAACACAAAAACAAAATACTCCAAGCACACAAAAAAAAATCAAAGAAGCAAAATCACACCATCCATATATACATATCTACAAAGTATACCGAGGGATTGCCTCCCAAGAGCGCTTGTTAAACGTCGCTAAACTTGATGTTTCAAACCTTTTTAGGCAGGGAGAGAAGGAGTATTGGAACTCCATGGTGGGTCCTCGAGCTTGAGTGTGAGGACTTTGGTCATGATCTCTTGAATGGCCGCTTGACTTTTCTCCTTAAACTCGGGTGTGAGAAGTGCTCTAACCATTTCAAATAGCTTTGACTTTCCTTTGCACTTCACCTTGTATTCAATCACACCATCCTCATATTTCCAAGGTGTGAGGGTCATGGTAGGAGGTAAAGGATACGTGTGAGGGGTGAACTCATCCTCCTTGGCCTTAGTACCCTCACCCTTCCTTTGCACCTTGCACTTCTGAATCTCATTCTCCATTGTGGTTGAAAAGAGAGATCCCAAACAAGCTCCATCTAATGCCTTAGCTTTTTCAACATCACCATAACCTAAAGCTTTCTCATCATGAAATCCTTTCTTCTTTTCACAAGCTTTTGGGGGTGAAGCTATAACCATCTTCTCAACACTACCCATGTACTTCACTCTCTCAACTTGAACTTTATCATCCTTATATGCAATGACACCACATAACTCGGTGGAGGAAGGTTTGATGGGATAGAAAACCTTGTCATCCACATACTCAAGTACTACCCTCTTATTTGGGAAGTTTATGCTTGCACCAGTGGTGTTTAGGAAGGGGGTCCCAAGAAGAAGAGGAAGCTGGTGGTTTTGCCTCATCTTCATCACTATGAAATCCGTTGGAATAAGACAATCTCCAATCTTGAGAGGACATCACATTCACGCTTGATCCCGAATCGCAAAAGGCGTCATCAATCTTCAAATGACCAAGGGAACAAGAGATTACAAATTTACCCGGATTTCCAAGCTTGGGAATCGATTTGGGCAGGAGTAGAGGAGGTTCATTGCAAGAAACTCCATTCTTTTCAACCTCGAGAGCCTTTACAACCTCCACTTGTGTAGAAACTAGTGGTTTGTTCTTTGCAATGGGCTCAATACCGTCATCTTCAATGACCAAATCATTGACTCTTGAGGGAAGATCTTCATCATTTGGACCATAGAGTAGTTCCATGAACTCTTCAATAGCATGTTCTTCCTCATCACTTGAAAGGATAACGTTACAATACTCCTTTGGATTAGGCTCGGGTTTTCCGGGTAATGTTCCTTGAGGCCGTGAGGAAGAAGAAGAAGAGTCACCTTTACCCTCCATTTGCTTGAACTTAGATGACAATGCCTCGAATTTGTTGTTGAGGTCATTGTAAGAGCAATCCACCTTATTGTGGATTTCCACAATTTTCTTGCTCAAATCCATTGCTCCATTAGCTTGACCTTGAAGGATTTGTTGAAGCATGTTCTTCATCTCAAGATCTTGAGGCGTAGTGTTGCTTGCTTGTCCTTGTTGCACCAAACCGGGTGGTACGAATGGTTGTTTTTGTTGAAAACCACCTTGGTTCCCTTAGTAGTTGTTCTTGGGAATGAAGCTTTGTTGTTGGAAGTTCGAACCTTGAGCTTGGTTGGAAGGCACAAAGGTCTTTTGTTGGACCCCTTGGTTTTGAGAGTTTTGCTGTGGATAGACTTGGTCTTGAGGGTTCTCCACATTGGGGTTTCG
>PKMM01001759.1:0-26354 GCA_002933915.1 Eutrema heterophyllum
AGATGGGCATTCTACCGGTCCCTTTTATCGGCCAGGTGGCCGATAAAACGGCTTCTCAGGGACTCCGACATCTTTTCCTCTTCTTTCTTGCCCCGTTGTCTTTCCATGTCGGTTCTCCACATGCTACTAAATCCAGAAGTACCTGAAAATGACTCAAAATGGTATGTACATGCAAATGCACAGCCTAAGACTCTAAAACACACTCCTAAAGCTAAATGAGACACTTATGAATGGATATGTTACAAAGAATGTACGAATGAGGACAAAACACACCAAAATAAGGGGTTTAAAGTATGCAAAAATGACATATATCAACTCCCCCGGACTATTTCTTTGCTTGCCCTCAAGCAAACGAAGAAAAGGAAACTGAGAGAGATTTGAAAATGAGGACTCATATCCAAAAGAAAACACGTGAAAGCTTTGAACCCTATGTCCTTAGGTAAAAGTATCATAATGCACAAATCGCTCCTAGTCTAGCGAACTTCTCCATACTCATCGCTACTCGAATCTTCTACTCTAGAATCGAATCCAAAGCATCTTCTCACAATCATGCATACCAGAGAGTGACACGCGTCACAGTTGAACTCTAGTCATAGGATGTTAGAACAAGGATGTTCAATGTTGGGAATAAATCATTTCCTTTTGGATCCGCGAACCAGAGAGTGACACGTGTCATATTAATTAAACGATCACTTAACCTAAAAGTGCATCATCTCGAGAGGGTGCGGTTACGAGGCCAGGTGATCGAACCTTAGGACAAGTTAGGGTAGGTTGTATGACGTGTCACCGTAGGTGATACAGTCTCGAAAATACGATTCACATCCATGGATCATTAACAAATGGTTCAATGAAAATCAAGCCCAAAATTCGAATGAGTTTCTAGAAGACAATCAAATCATGGATATATCAACAAAATATCTTGATACAAAGAACCAATCTCCATTAATGTCGATTGATAAAAATCTCTCAAAATTAATACTTGATTGATTTCTGTAATTAATTTGATTTATTTTACATTTATGTTGATTTATTTGATCATTTGTAATTTGAGCCTATATAAGCTCACTTCTCCATTCATTGTAAATATACACATATTTTTGGACTATAAAAGAAAGAGTTTTCTCTTTTAATTTTTAGGCTTTGTTTTTTGTTTATCTAAGTTAGGTGGGATTCCTTTACTTAATAAACATTTGAATCTATCTCTTTTGTGTGCGATTCACTAAGGTCTAGATTTGTGATCTCATCACAAGGGCTTTCACACCTTTGAGTGGCGATCTTCGATCCACCATCAAATCCATCAATTGATCCAATGAGAGAGAGCGACCGCCAACTCGTTTGATCCCATAACTATCTCCGTAGAGATGTCAAAACGGATTGTGGCCCGCAGGTTGGACCCAAATAGACCCGTTACGGGGCGGGCATGGTCATGATTTTTTATGTCCATAATTTAGCGGCTCGCGGGTTGGGCCGCACGGGTCAACCCATTTCGGTTTAGCGGGTCAACCCGTTGCGGTTTAGCGGGTCTGCGGTTTGATCCGCAAAATTCATTTTTTTGTCGACTTCAAGCTTTCCCGATGGCGATGGTGATTCCGCGATTCGTTCCGATCAAGATCAGGATGCTCCCATGCTCACTTCTTCGGCTCTTCATTTGTATCTTCCCTGCTTCAAAATTCATTCATGTTATTGTCCACCGGATTCGCCGATTTGGGTTTTCTAGGTACTTATGAAAACAGCTCCCTTCTTTCGAATCAATTTGTGATGATGAAGATGAATGAAGGAGGGCTTCTCGGTTAAGTTTCTTCTAGATTGGAGTTTTTAATTTCAGTTTCAAATCAGTTTGTTTCAGTTTAAACACTTTGTTTCGATCCGATTCAGGTTCAGTGGGTTATTCGATTGATTTTTAAGATTTTGTTTTCTGTAATTGGATTTTTTAATTTGGGAGAAAGCTGGTCGTTGACTTCTCGGCTTCATGGTGTGGACCTTATAGGATGATTGAGCATGTGTTTATTGCCATGGCTGCAAAGTTCACTAATGTTGAGTTCGTCAAATTGGATGTCGATGAACTCTTTGTAAGTTTTCTCAAATATCTTATTTTCTGCATCTTTCAATTGTATTTGCCTTTTTTTTCTCTTTTACGTGGGCAGAAGATGTAGTAAGCTTATTGGAGTTAATCATCTTATTTGTGAAATGACTCAAAAGATGGGTTGATCTGAAACTTACTTTGGAGTTGTCTCACATTTCAGTTTTCTGATTGGAAGTAGGAACGTTTCTCTTGCCTTGTAAGTTAAAGTTTTGGAATTTAATAATCTAGTCCATGTTATATTGGCTTTGTTGGTATGAATATATACCTAAACATGTTACCAGGTAAAGGTGAAACTCTTCTCATCCATAAACCTGCGGTTTTCATGATTCTAACACAACAAAGACCTCTTGCAGACTTTATCAGCGAGTCCCATGGGTACACTATTAGTAATGATCATTCAAAAATTCATTTCGGAATTATTTGACATGAAAGAATGACAGACCGAGACTATTTTTGCAGGGTTAACAGAGAACAGTAGAAGAAGACGAATGGGAGATGGTGTAGAGGAAAGGGATGCAATTCACACTTAACTTGTACTTTTTCTGCATTTTTCGAATGTTTCTTGAGACTTTGAGTTAGTACTTAAGTCTCCTTTTATATCGTAATTGTCATGTCATGAGACATTATCAAACATGTTTGGTTCGACATCTCTGAAACTCTATTGCCATAAAATTCTCATCAAAACAGGTACACATGCAAGATTATAAAGGTTTTGAGTCCATTATGTTCAAAAATCAAAATAAACTAGAAACCCGTGGGTCAGCCCGCTAGCCCGTAGATTACAGGCGGGTCGGGTTTGGACACTACATTTTGAACCGCAGCCCGCGACGGGTCAGCCCGCGAGGCCCGAAAAAATGGAAACCGCAATGGGTTGGGCTAATTGGACACGGGCTGGCCCGTCTGACATCTATATATCTCGCATTCATCCATTGAACAACAAAAGAGAGCGACCGCCAGCTTGTTGCTTCCCATCCAACCATTCTTTTAATCCTCGGCCTCAATTTTATATCATTTGGTATCAGAGACGAAGGTCATATCTATCCATTTTCAGTTTTGTTTTCATTTTCATAAAAAAATAATAAAAAAAAAGTTTTGATTCTGTTTTATTTCATTAGAAAAAAAAAACCATAAGAAATTTTCATTTGTTTTGATTTTCATTTGGTTTCTTCTTTTAAAATATAAAAACAAAAAAAAATTAGATTTATTTTTTGATTTTTGTGTCTTTTTCCTTAAAAAAATTCTTTTTAATTTTCGTTCATATTTTTATTAAAAAAAAATTCAAAAACAAATAAAAAAATGAAAAATTTGGTTTTAGTTTCGAGGACGAAACCTTTTGAAGAAGGAGAAAATGATACAGTCTCGAAAATATGATTCACATCCATAGATCATCAACAAATGGTTCAATGCAAATCAAGCCCAACATTCAAATGAGTTCTAGAAGACAATTAAATCATGGATATATCAAGAAAGTGTCTAGATACAAATAACCAATCTCCGTTAATGTCGATTGATAAAAATCTCTCAAAATTAATACTTGATTGATTTCTGTAATTAATTTGATTTATTTTGCATTTATGTTGATTTATTTGATCATTGTAATTTGAGCCTATATAAGTTCACTTCTCCATTTTGTAAATATACACATATTTTTGGAATATAAAAGAAAGAATTTTCTCTTTTAAAGCTTAGACTTTGTTTTTTGTTTATCTAAGTTAGGTGGAATTCCTTTACTTAATAATCATTTGAATCTATGTCCTTGTGTGCGATTCATTAAGGTCTAGATTTGTGATCTCATCACAAGGGATTTCACACCTTTGAGTGGCGATCTTCGATCCACCATCAAATCCATCAATCGATCCAGCGAGAGAGAGCGACCGCCAGCTCGTTCGATCCCATAAGTATCTCCATATCCATCCATTAAACAACAAGAGAGAGCAACCGCCAACTTGTTGCTTCCCATCGTACCATTCTTTTAATCCTCGGCCTCAATCGTATATCATTTGTATGATGAGGTCATCAGCACCAGTTCAACCCATGGCAAGCCAAGATGACCCGAGACATTTCAAGGAGGCAAAGGAGGCCAAACCGAAGCAAAAAGAGTTGAACCAAGCCCAAGGAATGAAGATACATTCGTTTGTTTGGAGGCCAGGAGAGCTTATACGACATCTAGAGGATCCTAAAGATGTTCTTATATGAAGCAGAAAGTATTGGATCAGGTGGATCCTTCCTTGCTTCAACCTTCCTGAATTAGATGCTTTCACACTTGGACCATTTATGTGCAACAGCTACTTTCTTTTTAAGCTGAGTGTGGGATACGAATTGAAGAGCTTCCAGTCAAGACAAAGACTTTCAACACATGGGATCATAAAGAAGATATCACGATATAAAGAGGTGTCCAAAATCTTTCCTAATCTTGCCCAAAGCAATCACACTACAACGGCCTCATTCCTTTTACAAATTCTGCCTCTTTACTTCATGTTTTTAATTTAAATCTTTTTGTTTCCTTTTCTATTGTTTTGGAACGTTAGTCCTAGTCTAGAGTCGAGCCTATGTAAGCTCATAATCTCCTTCATTGTAAAGACACCCTTGATCTTGAATAAACCGAGTATTACTCATTCTTAAAGCATTCGCTTTTTTCTCTCTTTTGTTTTGCGTCTTTGGTGGATTCCAATCACTTAGAGAAGCTTGAATCACTGTCTATTGTGTGGATTCACATAAACTTGATTCGTGATCTTATCTCAAAGGCTTTCCGCACCTTTGAGTGGCGATCTTTGTTGGTGGCGAGTTTAGCACTCCCTGGTTTGGCCCGGTTTGAACCGAGACATGCCCAATTGATCCCAGTTGACGATGGTTCGAACTCGGAAGAAAGGTCCACGAAAGGACTGCTAACCTACGAGTTTGGTAAGAATCCGAAGGAATGCCGAACTCGTAACGTTGATTTTGAACCAAGATCGGTGAATTATTCCCGATCGACGACGATTCAAGATCGGTAAAGAAGTGCACAAAGCGACTACCACCCATTGAGTCCGGTAAAGGCCGAACTCATTGTGAATCAGTTTTGAACGAAGACTTTGAATCGAGATCGGCGGGTTGGTCCCAATCGACGACAGTTCGAGATCGGTAAAGAAAAAGACACCAAGCGATTACCGACCAGCGACCTATCGAACTCGTCGGTATCAACCCATCATAATCAAAACCCACTTCCGGGATTCGTGGAGAAAAGCATATCTTACTTTTGCTGAAATTACAGAAAATGAAGATTAACTGGTTTTTTAATCCGGGATTCGCGAAACTTTTCCCGGATTCGGGGGAAAGTAAATCAAGTCTTAGCCACCAAGGAAGCTTATAAATAAGGAAGTCCCGATGACATTTAGAGGGGAGGAGGGATTCACGACACATCTTAGAGAGAGAAAGTGAGAGCTCGAAATCCTACCTCAATTTCATTACAGATCTCAAAACACTTTGTAACTCCGACGAGTTCAACTTAATAAAAACGAGATTCCGATCAATTTATCAAATTCTTATCCTTGTGTGATTTTTACAATCAACAATTGGCGCTAGAAGGAGGGGGGGGGGGNCCGACGATGATCCTTCACTTATTCCGCCAGGTACTGCTACTGGGATCTAGGCTCCAGTCGACCAAACCACTCTCATGATGGCCTTGGCAACACAACTCGCCGAACTCGTCAAAAGGACCGATGAAAGATTCGACTCTCTATTTGCAAATCTGACAGAACTTCGACACCAGCTCGGCGAACTCAGACAGAACCCATCGCCTTCCCGACCCGATGAAGTAACACCCCCTCTTCGCCGAAACCTTATCACCGAGCTAAATCGAAACCAAAGCACAACACCTCGATTTCCCATATTAAGATCCGCCGATAGCCAAGGGACACATATCACCGATCAAGCATCTCTGGATCAAGAGTTCGAGAGCGTCAGAGCCAAACTTCAAGATATGAAATCCAAGTTCCATCAGGCCACCAGCTCGGCACCCGAGATTGATCGTGTAATCCAAGAGACTCAGAAGACACCGTTTACATATCGGATCGTCAATACTCCAGTTCGACGTTTGGAAAAGATAAAAATCCCACCGTACGATGGACATACCGACCCTCGTCATTTCATGACCTCGTTCGGCATCACGATGAATCGTTTTCGATTTGACACCGAGGAAAAAGATGCCGCCACATGCCAACTCTTCGTGGAGAACCTTAACGCAACCGCGCTCGACTGGTTCTCACAGCTAGATGCACACTCGGTCGACAACTATACTATACTGTCTACCAAGTTTCTCAAGCGTTTCACAGTGTTCATCAAGCAAAAAACTCGGAACGCCAACCTATGGGCCCTCGAGCAAAAAAGCGATGAACCATTGCGTAATTTTATGAACCGATTCAAAGCAATAGTGTCCCACTGCACCATTGATGACGAAGCCGCGATCGAAGCCCTCTACAAGGCGACCTGGTACAAGTCGGATTTTCACAAGGAGATCAAATGCAACTGGCCTAACACTCTGGAGGACATATTACACAAATCGCACGTCTACATCCTCGAACAAGAAGAGGTAGTCGCGAAGGATAAGCAGTACGCCCTTTCAAAGCAAGTCGCATCTTGAGACAAGCCAAAAGAGGAGTACCGCTAAAACCGAACTCATTACGAAAGACGAACTGCGACCCAACAAGTCAGTGCCATTCAACCACAACAACATTGGAATACATGGGTCCGGCCCGAGGATCCAAACGAGCCGACCAACAACGGAGAACCGTTCTGCCAATTTCACATAAGAGAGGGTCACAAAACCAAAGAATGTCGACACCTCAAAGACCTCCTCTTGTTGAAATACAGAAAGGGCGAACTTCCTGTCGAAGCCGCGTTCCGGCCTGGTAACAGATTTCGCCGTAATGATAATAACGGAGGTCGTCGGCCGACCACCGTCGGAAATCCAGGACAAACGAATATCAGATCTAACACAGAGCAACCGAAACGAGATCGGGAGGACCAACCCGAAAATCAGAATATCCCGCAAGTCCGGAAGCGCGTTAACATGATTATGGGAGCACTCGAATCCTGCAACTATTCAGTTCGGGCAATCAAAGAGCATAGTAGAGAAGTAATTGCGACACGGCGGCAGAACCGAGTTGTAGCAGGCGGGATACCGGTAACCTTCTCCGAGGCCGATACGAAAGGACTCCACATGCCGCATAACGACCCTTTAGTCGTCAACTTGCTTATCGGAGACGTTGCTGTCGGGAGAATCCTCATCAACACCGGTAGCTCGGTAAACGTGATATTCAAACAGACACTGAGAGATATGGATTTCCTGGACTCTAAGATCAGAGAAAACATTGAACTTCTCACTAGGTTCACAGGCAAACAGACCATGACCGCAGGAACAGTTAAAATACCAATCTATGTCGGTGGACTCGTAAGAATGGTCAAATGTTTGGTCCTCGACAGGCCGGCGATCTACAATGTCATCCTCGAGACACCTTGGACACACACAATGAAGGTCGTTGTCTCGACCTACCATCAATGCTTAAAATTCCCAACGCCATCCGGAGTCTTTACCCTCAAAGGCGATCAAATAATGTCTCGAACATGCTATATCAATGAATGAAAACTTAGGACGGCATCCCGAACATGCGTCATCGGCACGAACAGAATTTCGGCTAATCCATTAAATCGAAAAATGGATCCTGACTTGCCCAGGCGCGAGACAATCATCTAGGTCAATATCGACGAGCTCAATCCTGAAAGATGCGTCGGTATCGGAGCCGAACTGGATGAACAAATTAAAAGTGATATGATCCGCTTCCTTAAAAGGAACGTCTCGACATTCGCCTGGACTCTTACGGATATGCCCGGGATTAACCCAAAAATCGCGTGTCACGAGCTCAGCATTGACACTACCTTTAAGCTAATCAAGCAGAAAAGATGTAAGCTCGGCCCAGAAAAAGCTCAGGCCGTCAACAACGAAGTCGAACGTTTACTCACAGCAGGCTTAATCACCGCGGTCAGATATCCAGACTGGTTAGCTAATCCGGTTGTCGTGAAAAAGAAGAACGGGAAATGGAGAATTTGTGTTGATTACACCAATCTCAACAAAGCTTGCCCAAAAGACAGCTTCCCGGTTCCGCGTATCGATAGACTGGTCGAATCCATGGCTGGAAACGAACTTATATCCTTCATAGATGCCTTCTCAGGGTACAACAAGATACTCATGCACCCTGATGACCGTGAGAAGACATCATTCATCACGGATCGGGGCATCTATTGCTACAAAGTCATGCCGTTCGGACTAAAGAATGCCGGAGCAACATTCCAACAGCTCGTCAATCGCATGTTCGCGATCCAACTCGGTAAAACTATGGAAGTATACATCGACAACATGCTCGTTAAATCTCTTGTCGCTAAAGATCATTTCAGTCATCTCAATACGTGACTCGATGTACTCAACCAGTACGGCATGAAACTTAACCTAAACAAGTGCACATTCGGGGTAACTTCCAGAGAGTTCCTCGGCTATATCGTGACTCAGAGGGGAATCGAGGCTATCCCCAAGCATATCTCGGCAATCATCGACCTGCCATCCCCAACAACAAAATGAGAAGTTCATCGGCTGATTGGCCGTATCGCCTCACTTAACCGATTCATCTCCCGATCAATAGATAAGTGTCTACCTTTCTATCAACTACTTCGTAGCAACAAACATCTCGAATGGAACGATAAATGCGAAGACGCATTCACACAACTTAAGGAGTATATGTCCACTCCCCCGATCTTGGCCAAACCTGAAGACGGAGAAACTCTTTACCTTTACATCGCGGTTTCCACCTCGGCTGTCAGCGGGGTCGTAGTTCGGGAAGATCGAGGCGAACAGAAACCCATTTTCTACGTCAGCAAGTCATTAGGCGAGGCCGAGACTCGATATCCCACGCTTGGAAAACTCGCCATTGCCGTGGTCACCGCAACTCGGAAACTTCGCCCGTACTTCCAATCGCATTCAATCACTGTCTTTACCGACCAACCCCTGCGGACTAATCTACACATCCCAAGTCAGTCCAGCAAACTCGCCAAGTGGGCTATCGAGCTAAACGAATACAATATCGATTACAAAAATCAGACGAATATCTAATCCCAAGTATTCGCCAATTTTCTCATCGAACTGCCACAAGAGTTTATCAATACCGACATCCCAACGACCGAGCAGTGGATCCTTCACGTTGATGGCTCATCATCCCATCGCGGGTCGGGAGTAGGCATCCGCCTTCAATCGCCAACTAGAGAAATCTTGAAACAATCATTCCGGCTGGAATTCAACGCATCGAACAACGAAGCCGAGTACGAAGCATTACTCGCTGGACTACGCTTGGCCAAGGCCATCGGAGCAACTCGTGTACATGCGTACTGAATCTCCCAGCTCGTCGCGAGCCAATATAGCGGAGAGTACAATTCGAAGAACGAGCGAATGGATTCATACCTCAAACTCGTAAAGGAGCTCGCCGCCGAATTCATATTCTTCGAGCTTACCAAAATTCTACGAGTAGAGAACGCGCCTGCCGACGCACTCGCCGCCCTCGCATCCACCTCAGACCCTCACCTTAAGCGAACGATCCCGGACGAAAGCATTCCGAAACCAAATATCGAGAAACCATAGGCATGCGTTGTAACAACGCGCAGACGTAATTACGAAGAACAACCAGTTGAAAAAACCGTAACGAGAACGGCTAGAAAAGCATCATCCCGGTAGACCGACCTGAATGCTGCTCCCAATCCGGATTTAACGCAAAACCCCGATCTACGGGATCAGTCCGGCGATGAAAACGAAGTAAAATCTGAGGGACTTCATGTTCCGATTGACGTTGAGGCCGAAGAAGACGAGGAACCCGAAGATTGGACTATCGAAATCAAAATGTACATCTACGACGGAAGAGTCCCAACGGACAGGTGGGCAGCTCGGTGACTTAAGATGAGAGCAGCCTCGTACATCGTCCTCGATGGGGAATTGTTCCGATGGAGCGCATCGGGAGTCCTGCTGATATGCGTATCGAGCAAAGATATTGACGAAGTCATGAGGAACATACACGAAGGATCAGGGGGAAATCATTCCGAAGGGCACTCCCTGGCTCTGAAAATAAAAAAGCCAAGTTACTATTGGCTGACCATGCTGACAGATTGTGTGAAGTTCGTAGCTAAATGCAACAAATGCCAACGACACGGCCCGATGATCAGTCTACCAACCGAACTGTTAACAACGTCAACAGCACCTTACCCTTTTATGCGATGGTCAATGGACATCATCGGTCCACTACGGCGTTCAACCACACAAAAACAGTTCATCCTCGTTATGACTGATTACTTCACCAAATGGGTTGAGGCCGAATCATACGACGAGATACAAGCTCTTGATGTCCAGAAATTTATTTGGAAATACATCATATGCCTACGTGGAGTATCATATGAGATCATCACAGATAATGGACCACAATTCATTTCGACATTATTCGGCGATTTCTGTGCAAAATGGAAAATTTGACTAAGTTTCTCAACACCGAGATACCCATAAGGCAACGGCCAGGCAGAAGCGACTAACAAAACCGTGATCGACGGACTCAAGAAGAGATTAGATGCAAAGAAGGGACGATGGGCCGATGAACTAGACGGAGTCCTCTGGTCTCACCGAACTACTCGGCGATCTACCGGACAATCTCCCATTTTCTTAGCATACGGAACTGAAGCCTTATGTCCGGCTGAGATCAACATCCCAACCATACGCCGAACAATGCTAACACAGAATCCTGGCCCCAACGACGAAATGATGCTTGACATCCTCGACGGACTCGAGGAACAGTGCGGACATGCATTACTCCGAATCCAGAACTATCAAAACTTAACGTCACGCTATTACAACAAGAAAGTCCGAGGTCGACATTTTGAGGACGATGACCTTGTCTTAGGAAAAGTTTTCCAAGCGACCGAAGAGAAAAACGCTGGCAAGCTCGGCAGTAATTGGGAAGGACCATACCAGATAATGCGGGTCGTCAAACCCGGCGTCTACGAACTTATTGAGATGGACGGAACTCCGATCCCGAGATTGTGGAATTCAATAAACCTCCAGCGCTCATCTACTAAGCTCGCCTTCAATTCTGATGTAACATGAACTACGGATGGCTTGATCCCTTTTTCAAGGGTACGTAGGCAACCCACCACGGGTACAGCTGTGACTTTAATAAAATTTTATCTCCAAAGTATCTTGATAAGCCGAACTCAAGCAATTCGCCGAACTCAATCAGTTTGCCGAACTCGAACAGTTCGCCGAACTCGAACAGTTCGCCGAACTCGAAAAGTTTGTATCTTCAAAAATCGAACTCTAATAGTTCGTATCTTCATAAACTGAACTCGAACAGTTCGTATCTTCAAAAACCGAACTCGAAAAGTTTCTATCTTCAAAAGTCAAACTCGAACAGTTCGCCGAACTCAATTACTTCGTATCTTCCTAAGTCGGTCTCATGCAGTTCGTCGAACTCAAACTGCTCATAATCTCCTTTAAAGCCGAACTTCTCAGTTCGCACTACTGTAAGAAACGACTAAATATTTAAGATGAATTTTGTAGTTCGAATTTAAACCATCGCGGTTTCCCACATCGACGTCCTGGCCAGGCGATCGGTACAAATATATAAGCTGAGCTTTGTCTCGCATGCATCCTCATGGTGCTATGGATAACACACTTTCCATGTTAAGTCGGGACAAGTCCCGCACTATATCCGCTCTCAGATCATCCGAGCTAAATAAGTCGAGTATGTCTCGCACACTCCGATTCGATCTGAGAAGACCTGGAGTATCTTAAGACGAGCTACCAATGCACTCTTATGCTAAGCTTCAAGGTAAAGCTGAACGTTTCCTCTCGCAAAATTAAGCCGATTTCTCAACAATCGCAAAACTAATAAGCCGATTTCTCAACAATCGCAAAATTAATAAGCCGATTTCTCAACAATCGCAAACTAGTATGCCGATCTACGAATAATCGCCGATCTCGAATGGATCGTAGAATCGAGTTCATACTCTACACCCCGGCTAAGACCGTATCTTTTTTATGGCCCCAATTTGGTGTATGATGGACCCGAGATGATCGTATCATTTTACGACCTCACAAAAGCCGAACTCGATTTCACAAATGCAAATTCGACTAAGTATAAAAACCGAGATCGAAACCGAAAATTGAAACAATACAGAAAAGATAATACCGAATTCATTAAAGACTTAACCAGGTCGCAAAAGCCTCCTTAGGCAAAAAGAGTTCACAAGAAAAAAGCCCAATCGGGCAAACTATTACATAAAAAGCCCCTAGGGCATAAACAAGAGTTTATCGAGCTAGCAAAAATGGATAAAAAAAGTACGACTGAGACAGCAATCAGATAGCTTGCTCCCTCATAGCACTCGCCCGGTCAGCCGAGATCGTGGGATGATTCGAACCGAACATGTCAAGACCCGGGGGAACTTCTACCCCAACTGGCGAGGAGATCTCTGGAAAAACAGGCTCGATAAACGGTGATACAGCGATATCCTTTTCAGTGAGTGCGCAAGGCGCGATCGCTTCATATTCTGCCAACTTCTCAGCTTTAGGCTTCTTCAGCTTTTCAATACGGGCCGGCAAAACGACGATGCCGTCTTTCTTTTCAAGGACATCGCAAAAATTGAGAACTCCATGGATTTGGTTAATACCAAGGAACGGTTTCTTCTGCCGATCAATAGCAGCAAGATTGTCCTTCACCTTTTGGAGACGAACACTTCTCGGTCACCTCCTTTCGTTTCATGATTTCCCTTGTACGAGTCCTTCTCAGACGAATCGTCTCGTTCTCCAGGTTCTGGACGACCGCGTCCCTATCTGCCTTAAGCTCGGCGTTCACATTTCTCAAGACAGTTAACTCCTTTTTAAGTACTGCGACGGCAAAATCACCGGCTTCTGATCTCGCCTGCTCAGCAAGCAGCTCTTTCTGCAATTCCTTGGCAGCATCTCCAACTTCGATAGCCTCGTGATGCGCTATTCCGAGCTCACGATCGTATATCCCAACAAGCTCGTTCGTCTGAGCAACCATCTACAAAGGAAATAAAAGAAGACTGTCATTTCAAAACTCTGTCAAAATGAAGAAAAACAAGGCGGTTGGGAGTTCACTTACGTCGGCAGTAGTACGAGCTAACTTTTTATAAGCTTCTGACTGGAAGAGATCGTTAGTTGGAGGCAATTCATGGGTACCGAAAGTCAGTTTCCGATACAGGTCGGCGCACGCACACGCATCATTAATGACGGGCTCATCTTTTTCATAGTGGAACTTGACAGAATGAGCCGAAGGTCCGGAAGTTCGCTATATCTTTGAGGTAGAAGATCGGTCGGAACGACTATCTCCAGCGACCTCAGCGTGCACGGTTAGAATGTTATCGCCCGCGTGGGGGGAGTTCGGTCCTTTGGCTGCTCGCTTTGACGACCTCTTGGTCGAATTCTTCCTCTTCTTTTTCTTTTGCCTTTCGGCCTCCAGTTCGGTTCCGGGATTCACTTCCCCTTCAGCAGGAACCTGCTCCTCTTCAACATCCCGCTCCGCATCGTCGACCCGCTCGTTTTGATGGTTGGGAGAGACCTCAGCAAGGTCCTTGTCATCCTCCAGATCGTAATCAAAGTTGAGAATGTCATAGATCTTCCTCCTCCGACCAAGTGGATTAGCTAAAGCAGAAGCAACTCGAGAATTAGAGAAATGTCGATGTCGAACAAAATAAAAACAATTGCCGAGACGAAACTCTTAGAGCTCGTTTAGCCTTCAAATCAAGTTTTTCCTGGTACGCTTCCGGCCAACGAACCTTCCCAGCCGCACTTAGCCTCTTCTTGTGCTCGGAAGAAAAACATGGGATCGTTGTAAGGATGCTCGGAGTGTGACGAACTGAAAAGACGAGATTGAAAATTATTAGAGAAGATAAGTCAGAAGCCAATAAAGTGAAGACCGGTATCTACCAATGGGAATTCTCCACTGAGTCCGGTAGTTTCCATCGGGCCGCTCTATGGAGAGATCATCAATCCGAAGATAAAAATAGCGGGTACTCCAGCTGTCAACCTTGCTCGGTTTGTTTCTCGTAACAAGGTCGTACTCCGGTTTCGCATTAGCCGACAGGAACCAAGGCTTTTGTTTCGTAATGTTCACACAGAACAACCTCTCAAACACATGGACATCAATTGGAATGTCGCAGTCTAACCCAAGGACTAGAAGCCCAACGATATTGATAATCGTGGCAGGCTGGAGTTGGGAGATCGCGACATGTCGGCGCTTACAATAATTGTAAAGAAGCTCGGGCAAAGAAAATTCAAGACCACAACTTCTAATGTAGTCCTCATACACATAGATATAACCTTCAGGGGCGTCCCAAGGTCTTTGATCATTGTTCGGGATACGAAAGACGATATCGTCAAGAGCTCCGCACCGCTCCAGTATGCGTAGAACGGTGTCTTGTTTTGATCGAGTCGGCCCAACCGAGGCCAGCGTAACAATTCTATGAACTGATAATGGAAAAACCTCGTCCGCCGGACGGACTCTTTCTTCTTCAGCCTCGACAAGCTTGATAGCCAGTTCCCCGTCGAATCGAACTTGTTCGTCCACTTTGATAAGTTGCCTATTTTCAAGATCGGCGGCCAACACTTCATCAGGCCGAACTTGATCATCCTCGGCAATCTGCTCATCTTCGAGCTGAACCTGAGCATCCATCTCACGATTCTCTCCATCCACAAACTTCGGAGCTTGGATAGCAGCTCGAGAACAACTCGGAACGGCAGGAGCAAAGCGCGAGTTGCGCCTGACTAACTCTTGTCTGACCCCACTAAGACCGTCGTCAGATGGATCGTCTGGATCCGACGAACTGGCGAACAACTCGAGATCGATGTCCGGAATTTGTGGAGAGGGAGTTTGATCGTTAACAGAATTCGAAGAAGAACTCGAACTCATCTCGATCAAAGAAAACAAAATCGGAACTATTTGGCGAAGAACAGTTTGAAGATAGATCGGAAATTTTGGAGATAGATCGGAAAGTTTGAAGATCTTCGAAGTAGATCAGAGGAATCACGGCGGCGACCGATCAAAGATTGTAAAGCAAAAAAAAAACTAGAGAGAAGGGAGAGCGCTAGAGAGAGAAAATAGAAAGTGTACCTTTTATAAGCAAGAATGAAGTGAAGAATCGGAAGAGCCTGAGGGTATTTATAGAGAGAAAAGCAATTATGGCGACTCCTCAATTTCCACAACGGTTAGAGAAGCCGAATCGTGGCGACTCCTTGATTTCCGCAACGATTATAGAAACCGAATCGACGCGTCTTTTCAAGATTTGCCGAACTCAAAGGATCTTCGAATTCGAGATTTACTGAAATTCAGGATCAAGGAAAGTGTCGATCTCAATTCCAACCAGACTAAAAACTCTTCATTAACTTCGCCGAACTCAAAAGACTCATTCGCCGAAGTGGGGGGGACTAATTATTGGTGATAGTTTAGCACTCCCCGGTTTAGCCCGGTTTGAACAGAGACCGGCCCAATTGATCCCAGTTGACGACGGTTCGAACCCAGAAGGAAAGACCACGAAACGGTTGCCGACCTTTGAACTCGGAATAAAGGTCCACGAAAGGACTGCTAACCTACGAGTTCGATAAGAATCCGAAGGAATGCCGAACTCGTCGTGATCGGCTCTGAACGTTTATTTTGAACCAAGATCGGTGAATTAGTCACGATCGATGACGGTTCAAGATCGGTAAAGAAGTGCACAAAGCGACTACCAACCATTGAGTCCGGTAAAGGCCGAACTCATCGTGAATCAGTTTTGAACAAAGACTTTGAACCGGGATCGGCGGGTTGGTCCCAATCGACGATGGTTCGAGATTGGTAAAGAAAAAGACACCAAGAGATTACCGACCAGCGACCTACCGAACTCGTCGATATCAACCCATCATAATCAAAACCCACTTCCGGGATTTGCGGAGAAAAGCATATCTTACTTTTGCTGAATTACGGAAAAGGAAAATTAACTGGTTTTTAATCCGGGATTCGCAGAACTTTTCTCGGATTCGGGGGAAAGTAAATCAAGTCTTAGCCGCCAAGGAAACTTATAAATAGGAAGTCACGATGACATTTAGAGGGGAGGAGGGATTCACGACACATCTTAGAGAGAGAAAGTGGGAGCTCGAAATCCGACCTCAATTTTATTACCGATCTCAAAACACTTTGTAACTCCGACAAGTTCAACTTAATAAAAATGAGATTCCGATCAATCTATCAACTTATTATCCTTGTGTGATTTCTACAATCAACAATCTTCATCCCATCAAGCTTGTCAACTCTCGATAGCCTTGTGATCAAAGCATTGGTGGATTCCGTGCTTATATCAATATGCTAGATGGCTACTTGACCTAAAAGAGTACCACTTAGAGGGGGTGCGGTTACGAGGCTAGGTGGTCAAACCATATGAGAGGTTAGGACAGGGAAACGAACCACTACCTTCTCCTAAAACCATTCTCGACTAGCGGGAGTGGGAAGTAAGGAGACGAGTGGTCCCGAAGTGATGAGGGGTTGCCTTTTTCTTAACCCGCCAACTCGAGCCATGTTACCTAGAGAGTGCAGTACTAGGGAGATGAGTAACCCGGNTAACAATTTGTATACTTGTATGAAACTTATAGCTACGGATTGATTGAGATATTTTTGGTAAAAAATTATTGTCGTTGTGATGAGTACAAAGTAAAGGACTTCCTTAAAAAATATGATAATTCATGACTACTTAAAGAATAAATATTTTACTGGCAAAGGAAAGTAACGCTATATATTGGGGTGTTTGCGGGTCTTCGTGATCAACGTTATGTCGTTGTGAAAAAAATCTCTCTATCCAATTTGCGTTTGCGATTGATAATAACGAGATGATAAAGCTTTATGCCTTTGACAATGATTCAAACATTATCCGGTGTTATGGTGTTGAGTACGACTCATATTATATTTATCTTTGTTTACAATCTTGAGAGCTAGAAAAGTTGTCATCAACCATTAATTGCTTTCTATAACTTTTTTTAAACTGTTTTACTGAATTTCAAAAAAAAATTTTAATCTCTAACATATAAATTGGCTACTAGCCAACTAAAGGAGAATTAAATTCCTATCATATCCCAAAAAATGATGGAAAAGCCACGTTTATACACTATTTCAGCATCGGACTGCAAATAAGCATAGGGCGCACTATTAGAGATTGGATATGTTTGTTGACTTAATTTATATCATTAGACAAAAAGAAAAATATGACATTACCGTGATGTATGACATTTTTTCAGCAACCGGGTGAATAAATAATAATGTTTCTTCGTTGTAAATGTTTGCCAAGATGTCGACATCTTTATATGGATGTAGTTATAATATAAAAGAGAACACATCCAAGGAAAAATACATCACTTGCATAACCTTCCCATTTATTCATTTGAAGTTGTTCTATTGCTTGCCACTTCTGGTTATTAGAACTGCAAAATTTATAAAGGCCTTACTGTTGTTTTTAGATAACTTCTCTCTAAAGTTTTGATCATTCAGTATATGAGATCAAACAAACACAAGGAACTTACAGATGACACTCTCACTGGGACGCATGTTGAGGCTCATATCCCCAATCTTTACAATCAAATTCTTCCATCTTAGATATTATAATCACACTTTCATGATTCAAATTCGGATGAATAATTTTTAAACGATGCAAGTTGGCAACACCAAAAATATATTTACGATTAAAAATTATATTATGTGTGTGATTAGATGACCAGAGCATAATAATAATACGACAAACATGTTGCTTATACGAAACATGATTTCGCAAATGTTCACGAACATATTCTAACATTTTTGTCAATTTTCATATATAAAAAAAATCATATTTCGTGTGAAGGTCTCTGATTCTGTGTTTTTTATGGAATATATATGGTGAATTATTGGACTAAAATATTAGACTAACAGTAATAATGTATTTTATGTTTGTATAAAAATGATAATACATTGTGTTTCTTTTTAGTATATGTATGCTTTTAGTCTTATCTCATATTTCCATCTGTCTAAAGAATCTCTAATGATTATGAACTTGATAATTTGGCCATGATTTATTTATTTTCTTGTTCAAGAAAAAAAAAGAGACGTTGGATAATTCAAGGTAAAATTAAAATGGGTGGTCAACTTCTTCAAGAGAAACACAAAAGAAACAAAAGTGTTGTATGTCGAAAAAGAGAGTAAAAATAAAAGCAAAAAGTAAGAAGGGAAAATACATTTGTAAGGATTTATAAACTTGTGTGAAACTTGTATAGCTACGGATTGATTGAAATATTTTTGGTAAAAAACTATTGTCATTGCATTGTGACGAGCATATAGTAATTAAGAACTTAAACAAGAAAAAGATAATCCATAGTTAAAAAGGAATAAATTTACTCGTTGCACATTATATACTTTTTATTTGTTGTCTAAATATAAAACATGGGATTGAAACACCCTAAATTTAGAAGAAGTACCGAAGAAGAAAACAAATGATTATAACCAAACTAAAGACAGAAAAAGACATGAATCATGGTTTCTAAATCACAGTAAAAAAACCTCTCACGATCGAAATTTTTTGCATCCATCGCGGAGATCTTTATCATATAAATGCTTCTTCTTTAACAAACTAAGCCTTATACGTGTGATATTTCTCTTTAGAATAATAATATTCGGCCACCAATAATACCATGGTAGAAAACCGTTTTACTTTCATCATAAGATAACAAGATCTTTTCCTTTGAAAACATATGTTGTAATCTTTGGAGTATAGCGTCTTATCGAAGATGGGTTTTTTGAACATCTCAGCTAATCTCTACCTCAGTTAATACAATGTTTTAATTCTAGCCTCCCCTTATCTTTTTCTTAATGGAATTGTGGACCAATAAAAAGAAATACGTTTCCTACAAAACTTTGAATGCAACACACTGAAACCCATGAATAGATATGTTTGGATTAAAGCTAAGCAGAAAACAAACTTTTAAAATAATGACAGACAGATAGGTTCAAAAAAATAAATAATAATAATAATAATGACAGATTACGAAGAAAAAATAAACCTAAAATCCGATAAAAACAATCCTCCGAAAACAAAAATCCACAAATCGAGAAAAACAGAGATACTCTAATTGAAAAAATATCTAAACATGGGACATATAAACAAAAGGAAGAAATGGGCAACCGACATCACGTAAACGCCGTCACCGCCAACAAATATAAATGGCAGCTATATTTTTCGGAAGAAAAAAGAGAAAGCAAAACCCTAATTTTCAGCTCCGTTGATATAAGAGGTGCACTTAATACTTTAAGACTTGTTATTTATTTATGTCGTGTATTGTTTTATCAAAAATATATAATCAATTTTACTTTAGAATTTGTTTTATTTCTCGTATCGTTTTATCAAAATTATCTATTGGCGTATCAATATACTATATTTGCATATCGATATATTAGGGATATTTCCATATTAATTATTATAATGTATATATTCTTCTCTTGTAAGTGAGGTTAAAATTAGAATGCATATAAATGTTCTTGTAAAGACGTTAAATAAAACACACAGAAACTATTCTTCTACTTTGTGTTTTGCTATTTATCAATTTGACATGGTATCAGAGTCAAAATTGTTCTATTGATTTATTGATTATTTATTTGTTTGATAATCATTTGCTATGGCGACGGAGGCATCGAAGAACTCGATGGTTGTTGAAGCGAAGAATTCCGCTGCGCAGGGGTTTCGCAAAGACGGACAATAGATCCGTATGATTTGACTTCGAGTGATAATCCATGATGTAGTATCTAAGTTGTATTGAAAGGTGACACGATCCTCGCAAGAATTATTCACTCTTTAGTTGGTAAATGGATAGGCTTTGATTCAATGAAACCGTGAAGCTTCAAAGAACAAAGTGGTGAAACGAATGGTCGCACATAAGTTGCGGAAGACTTCTGATATTCCGGTGATCCTTTGGATATGACGCACCAAAACGGATCGATTGTGATTGTTTGGATATGACACATCAAGCAATCGATTTGATCAATTGATATTACATGATCGAAAGTTCACAAGGAACTCGAAATGAGAATCACTCTCAAGTTTTTCCAAAAATAATGTTTAATCTCTTATTTTCTCAAATGAGATTACATGAGTATTTATATAACTATTTGTGGTAAAACTAGACAATAAATTGTCTTGAAAATAGAATAAGACTAAAAACTAATTAAATGAAAGAGAATAAATAGAGTTGAGTAACTCTTGGCCTTCAAATGACTAATCTTGATCCCCAATTTTCGTCACTCATTTTGGCAAGAAAATAAAGTGATTATTTTGTGCTCTTCTTATATTTGTAACATGCTTAAAATGGGATGGACTTGATAGCTAACATCTTAAATGGATTTTTGAATGTTCTCTTTGTCCAAAACTTCATAAATCAGCCCGTTAAGTACTTCCTTGATCCTCTTAGCCTTCGCTCTCGTGACTGGTCCAACTGGTACAAGCGGTACAAGCATTGCATTCTCTTGATTTTGCTTGATGCTCATGGTGATCACATCAAAAGGTGACAATTATAATGAGTGGGCTGATGAGATTAATGTGGCTCTTCGAGCTCGCAAAAAGTTTGGATTTGTGGATGGATCGATTCCAGAACCAGGAAACGATTCATCTGATTTGGATGATTGGTGGACGAATAACTCGCTCATCATCTCTTGGATACGAAACACAATAGGAATGGAGATTCAAATCACTGTCTCACGAACTTGAAGTGCAAAGGATTTATGGACATATATATGTGAAGGAGCGTTTCTCTGTTCCTAATGGTGCAAGATATTAACATGTCATGGCTGAAGTTGTGACATATAAACAAAGAGGTTTGAGTATTGCTGGGTATTATGGAAAATTGAAGAAATTGTGGGAAGATTTGGATCATATCGATCTGATTCCAAGGTGCTCATGTAGTGGTTGTACTCAGGGGCGGAGCTACATGTACGGTAGTGGGGTCATTTGTCTCCGGTAAAATTTTAAAATTACATTTTAATTATAGTCAATTCTAATTAATGCCCCCGTGATAATTTTTAATTTGCCCTTAGCTCTTTTCTTTTCTGCCTACGGTTTCCTATTTCTAAATGCTTGATAAGTTTTCTTCCCTATTTTAACTCTATTTGTTTAAATTTTTCCTTTTTTGTTTACCAATTCTATAAATGCAAAAATATCAAATGCAAAAATCTCGTTCTATCTTTATTAAATGCAAAAATTTGGTTATAACTTTTTCTTTGGGAAACGATAGTTATGGAAAAAACATTTTTTCATGATTTTATCTTCTTTCTTTGAGAACCAAGATTTTTTTTTTACATACAAATTTAAATTTATGGTTCTACATTATCTTTTTGTTATTTTTCAAAATACAATTGATTTTGCTTTTAGTTTTTGAAAAATAGATTTTTTTAATATATGTCAAACTTTTAATACTCGTGAAATATTGAAAGATAAGACTTGCAAATATATATTTATATAATATACTGGTTTTTATATTTTAAACTTCTATATAACTAGTATTCTAATATATATTTTTGCCCCCGGTGAAATAAGTTTATGGATCTGCCACTGGTTGTACTTGTGGTGGTTGCAAGTGTGAGTTGATTAAAATTATCGAGAAGAAGAATGAAAATCACAAAGTTTTTGATTGGGCTTGATGAAGATATGTATGGATCTCTGCGTACTACTTTGCTTGCACAAGATCCTCTTCCTAATCTAAATCGAGTGTACAACTCTTTGATTCAAGAAGAATCGATGAAAAAAAAATCACATTCTTCTGATGGCAAAACAGAGGTGACGAGTTTTGATGTTCCAACAGGACAAAGAAAAGGATGGCGTGATGAGAAAGGCAAGAGTGTGATCTATACCCACTGTGGTCGTATGGGACACGATGTTGACATATGTTTTCAGAAACACGGGTATCCTGAGTGGTATCATGAACAGTTCGTTGGTGGTCGAAGTACATGTCGCGGGTTTGATGCAGGTCATGGAAATAACTGTGGAAGAGGAAGAATGAATGGATCTGGTCGTGGATTTGGAAGAGTTAATACAGTGCAGACCGTATCCATTAAGGAGAATCAAATTATTCCTGAAGCAACACAAGAATCGGTTCAGACTTTGATTAATATGTTGAATGCGAGTAGATTGAAGGTGCAGAACGGTTGCGTGGTAAGAAAATTTGGATTCTTGATACATGAGCTTCTAGTCATATGACTAGACATTTGGATATTTTGAATAATGTGAAATCGAGCGGACCTTGCGTAGTTGGTTTAACCGATGGTAGATACTCGTATGGAAACAAGAAAATGCAAATCTGAGCGATAAGTTTAGGGTTGATGATTTGCTCTATGTTCTTGAACTGAATTGTAATTTGTTGTCGATATCACAGTTGGTTGATGAAAAATGATTGTGATGCTTTTTTTACTAAAACATGCACATGACCAAAGTTTGAAGACGGTGATTGGTAGTGGGGAACGCCGAGACGGACTTTACATCTTGAAAGGGATTGGCCATCATGCACCCATAAGGTCCTCACATCACTATATTTTAAAAGTACTAGGTTTATTTGAATTGATGATAAGATTTGAAAGTAACAAATTGGGCCTAACCTCAAGGGCTTTGAATATGTGAAGGCCCAAAACCTAACATCATTTTCGGACCAGCAAATGTGTATATGGAACATGTGTGCCAAACACTTAGAAAAAGAAGCACATAGTAAAAGTAAAAATGGTATAGCAAGCCATAGTAAATTCAAGTGCTATTATGGTATCCATAAGAAAATCAATAAAATAAATAATGGGTCCCTCTAAAAAAAAAAATTTCTATTGTAGTTTACGTTTTATATATGGGGCAAGCCAAGCAAGGTGTTACGGTAAGATCAAAATATATCAATTATTCCAATTATTATAGATGACAATGACCTGGCTGATAACGACGGTAAATGAGGTTGACCAACAATATAAACAAATCTTATATAATTTATATACAAACTTAATAACTTGAATACTCATAATTAAAAAAATGGTTTTACTTACCAATTTATATATAAAATAAAGAGGAATCAACTAATCACCAATGTAGTTATTTTTCTGTACCACTGTTTTTATAGGACAGATAAGAAGGATACACACAAATATATATTTGACATATTATATATAAAACTAAAAATGTCCACGAGCCACGGAATTATTTTCTCGACGTGATATTATTGTCAAATGGAATAAAGTGGTTTCGCTATTTTAAGGAGTTTTTTTATATTTCTTTTTTATTGCTCTCACATGGTTTGTTGGTGGAATAAAGCAACTTATTTTGGACAGAAGAAAAAGGCTTGAAAAGTCCACGTAAGCGAAGAAATTAATATCCTACGTTGCAAAAATCACATCGGAGCCGCGATAAAACGTTACACGTGCCTGCCAAATCATTTACGTACGACGTAGAAAGATCGATCGCACAGCCCTTAATTTCACACGTCACACTATTTTTAACGGCTACGAATGTGTTTTTTTTTGGTTAAATAATGTGTTTATTCTTCTTATAAGAGGTTAAAGCAATAAAGCCTCTCTCGATTTTTGATGGTCTTATTTATAAATTATATGTACATAGTACATACACATTAATGAATTATAATACGAATACTTTGTTCGCAGTAAATAAAATTAAAAGTATAAATACAAAAAATAGAAGAAGAAGATAACAGCATTTAATTTGTTGGGTCCAGGAGAGTACAGGTAATCTTTATGGAGTTGGAATCATTGGTACCATCCTCGAAAAATAGTAGTCGATCGGTGACAAATCGCATTTATTGAAAACAATTGTTTTATTCATCGGCCATTTCGGTGAATACTTTTCTTTTTTTTACTAAACTGTAAATATCACATAAATGGAAGTTAAGTTTTACAAAAAGCTTAACCCAAGTACTTTTTACCATGACAAAAATAAAAAAATAACAAAACATGGTAACAAATGTTTAACTATAAACAGAACCTACACACTAATTAAACGAAGCCATAAAGACATTAGGTTTCCGAAATGCTTTTGATGTTCTCTAGTTGTGATCATCTTTCGAATCTGTCTGATAATAACTTTGAAAATTTGTGAAGGTGGGATTGATTGGAGATTGAATAACGTATTATTTCTCTCCTTCATCGTTGCTTGCGTCGCTATATTCTGTAGAAGAGGAAATGAAATGTCTGTCCTGAGATTTACTCATGCTATTTCAGTGAATGACCAAAAAAAAGAAAATATAATATATAAATTTATGTAATAAATAGTCTATCATAGAAAATTAACTCTATTATAAGCCTTTACTGTATACTTATATGTATACTATTACTACGTATACCTACTACTTTTGTGTGTATATAAATATAAACGGCGTATGTATACACATACGTAGAAAGGGATCAAGTTGGGGTCACTTTACAGAACCATACGTAGTGGAAATACATCTGAATCCAGCTCATTGTAACCACTGCTTTTATCTCCTCTCTTTTTATATATTTATTTATCTATCCCCTTATTATAGATTAGAAAGGAAGTTAATATATAATTCGAATATAAAATATATATATATTTTCTTTTAAATAAGTAAGCGATAAATAAAATGAACAGAACTTAACCAAATACGAAAAAAAAAAAGAGAGATGCGAAAAAAGTGGAGATGAGTTTGGTGTTTCAGACAAAAAACGAACTGCCAGTAAGATTGTCCATTCTCCTATTAATGTTTTGTTATGCTTAAACAAAACATCTCCATAACTAAAATGTGATTGCTTTCCTAAATGTTTATACAGTTTTGTCTCTTTTTTTTTTTCTTTTTTTTTTTTCTCCCATGGTTATATATAAAAAATACCCATAACTACACAAATTCATAATACAAATGCCAAACTTATGATCTCACAAGTGTATTTTTTCATGTTAAATTGAAAATAAAAAACATAAAATAGATGGAGCTATAGAATTTAAATTATAAACTATTTTGAACCCGTCAATAACTACAAATTATCACAATATTAATAAGTTTATCGTTGTAAGCGCGTGTAGTCTAAAATTGACCAGTGAAAATCAATTTAGTAAAAAAAAAAAAATAGTTTTAATCTGACGTGTTAGGCTTGAATCATTGTTTTACCATATATGTTACCAATTAAGATATATGTTTACGTTATTCAATTTTATTTGTATAATACAAATGTGTCTACAAACGGAAAACACGTTGATCTTTAGTGACATGATATGCTTTGAAAATACCGGTAAACTTTTAAAGAAGAAAGCAAGAGACGATAAAGAAATAAAAAAGTGAAATTAAAATCAGTGGTTGTCGAAGAAACAACAAAATATTTACGTAAAAATAGATACATTATTTACCTATTAGGCACCGGAATATTTCAATATCATTAAATAAGGTAGGTCATAAGCTAACTAAATCATGTCTCTACTTGCTTTTTCTCATAAATGCGTTGATATGCGCCTAATAACCATATATAACTTAGACATTTATCTAACTCCTCGTCTAATTTAATACCGTAATTTGATGTTACATCAAAACTTCCACATATATTAATTACACCCACACCGCTTTCTATCTCAAATCGTCAAAATAAAAACAATAATTAAGTGTAATGTTTCGCCATTTAGATATTCCATAAAAAAAAAATCATGACTCATAAATATATAGACGGTGAACAATGACGTGTGTTTTATTGGTTGATAAACTAGTTGCATGATTAGATTAGAGAGGTCAACATTTGGGGGTAAAAAGGTAAATTCTAGTCGGTGTCGTGACCAATTTGCGGTTTGATCCAGCGGCGGTGAGAAGCTAATCTGGGCCCACGTGGGCCCACACTACCCGAATATTATCCCTATCGTCTCTATCTGCAGCTGTTCTTGCTGATTACCTTTGATTATTTTTTTTCCACTTATATAATAATTTAAACGAAAAGCATCCATTATGATGTCAATCATTTTAAACAGAGTAATAATATTCCTCGGCTTCTCCACAGCTCACAATCTTATACTATTGTTATTATTGAATCATCATTTTGATTATTTATTAATTATTTTACTGTGAATATACTATATACTTGTAAGTTGTAACCAAATATAAAAGTCTCTCCAATAATTATATAAAAAAAAAGACGTAATAGATAAAATTTTCTAACTCACAGGTCACACAAGTGGC
>PKMM01001764.1:0-12532 GCA_002933915.1 Eutrema heterophyllum
T
Organism: Eutrema heterophyllum; assembly: GCA_002933915.1. NCBI lineage: Eukaryota > Viridiplantae > Streptophyta > Magnoliopsida > Brassicales > Brassicaceae > Eutrema > Eutrema heterophyllum. The sequence continues at coordinate 2 of PKMM01001764.1, forward strand.
TAATTAGCAAATTTAAACAAACGAATTCTCGGGTAAAGCAATCGACTCGGGTGATTCTTTAATCTAATCAAGATGCTCAAACATTCTACTAAATATCTCCTTAGGCCTTAGAACACTACTAAAGATTAATCCACGTCCATGGTATTAACCCCTATCTTAGTCATTAATTGTCATAAACTTCTGTTCGCAATTCTATGACTAACAAGCAATAAGCACAAGTCTAATTAACCACAATTCCCCATAGACATCAATTTTCCGTTGGCTAAGATATGAAAAGCACTCAATAAGTTCGTTCAAGAATCTCTTAAGAACACATTTCGGGTGACGGGATTCCCTAGGTTCTAGATCAACTTTGTCAAGGCTAATCTAGCATTAAGAACACTTAATGAGAAAGGATTTCAAGTAATCTAGCTCTTAAACATCAAGAACAAACATAGAATCACCCTAATTTAACATACCCAAGAATCCTAATAGAACTACTCACGCATAGCTAAATCGCAAAAGTAAACCGTACAAATGAAAGCCATTGATATATCATGGTTTTTACCCCTTTTTAGCCATGATATAGGTCCGTTTTATAGAGTCTTTCTACTATTTTGTNCTAAAAGAGTTACAAAAGATAATGTATATAGATTTGGTGATTTAAGTAACATATACAATGATTGATAAATGTAAAATATTTGTATTTCTTTTTGATGTGCCAAATATCATTTAAATTTTTATAGTTTTTATTATCTTCAGATATTTTAGTTAAATATCTTTCAACAAATTTCCTTAACAGTTTTAAAAAGATTGTTTTTTTACACCGTGTAATGTAAGTTCAAGAGAGCATTGGCATATATAAACACTATTAACCAACCCCTAGAATAAGCTCGATAGAAAGAGAGAAACAATGATGTTAAGGCAAACTGCAAAAAAGGCTCTTTTAGGGCTTTTTTCACGAAATTCTACACCGATCCCTATCGCTTCTTCTCGATTGTGCCATTCGAATGTGATCGACCATTATGAGAATCCCCGAAACGTTGGATCCTTCGATAAGAATGATCCTAACGTTGGTACAGGATTGGTCGGAGCTCCTCAGTGTGGAGATGTAATGAAGCTTCAGGTTAAGTTCGATGGTTCCGGTCAAATCGTTGATGCCAGATTCAAGACCTTTGGTTGTGGCTCCGCCATTGCCGCTTCTCCGTTGGTATGTTTTGAAGAATAAATGTGTTTTAGTTATTAATTATTATGTGTCGTTTGACTAAGTCTAAGCTAGAATAAGTTTTCTATTTGGTAGGAATAAGAACGACTAGTTGAACTACTAGGTTGTTTCAGATGAGTTTGTTGCAAGAGTCTCAGGTCTACCTGTTTGTTTCAGTAAGAAATAAAGCGAAGTATTCAGCTCTATTAATTGTCTACTTCAAAATAGAAGACTTATTCTTCGCTTTATTCCTTACTGAAACAAACAAGTCTCTTATATAGATCTGACACTAATTGCAACAAACTCATCCGAAACAACCTCACAACTAGTCATGCTTGTTTCTACAAAATAGAAGATTTATTCTAGCTTAGACTTAGTCAAACGACACATAATAATTAATAACAAAAACACATTTATTCTTCAGATCCTCCCCTTAGAACACTTTTCTTCCAGTTTAATCTTCTAAGAAGGAGACATCGAAGGACATATGGGATTCCATGAAAACGAAATATCAAGGAAATTTAAGGGCGTAGAGCGCGCAATTACAGAGACTGCGAAGAAATTTTGAGATACTGGAGATGAAATAGGGAGATACTATCACATATTCTTGATCTCAAAAGTTATGGTAGTGGCGAATGACATGCAAAATCCCAAGAGAGGTGCGACATTAAATGTTTGGATATGGAAGTCCTAGTGTAATAATTAATGTCTCCTCCAAGTCCTCTCCATTCCCAAAGTATTGGAATTTGGAAATACGGAAGTAAAAGGAAAAATTAAAAAAAGTCATTTTGACCATCATCTCCGCATTCTCTATATAACTCAATCAAGTTGAAATTATCAATATCATATTGCTATGGATAAACAGACCAGCCTAGCCATTTTCTCTGGTGGATTTGCAAATGTCTTGGAAGAACAGTGGCAAGTCGATGTGCAGCTCAAGGCATGGAACAGTAATGAGGGTGCAACTATCCCCGCCCACAAACTTGTTCTGGTCTCTACTTTTTCTTTTTCTTCCTATTTATTCCTCTTCATATCGGGTTCATGAAACAATTCTTGAAACGCTATAATTCTTTATTTTGTTAATTCTCTCTTCTTCCTTGAAGTTACTATCTATGGCTAATTAATGATGTTATTTTTTTTTTCAAATATGTGGGAGTCTGAATAGGCCGCAAGATCTAAGGTGTTTAGAAAGATGCTGGACCAGGAAGAGTGCAAGGCTTCGTTAGAAATGGAGATAATCACTCTCTCAGAGTTGAAACACGAAGAGGTGAAGGCTTTAGTTGAGTTCATGTACAGCGATGGCACCATGCCTTGTGAAAAAGTGCATGCTCGGTCACTCTATCTCGCAGCCGACAAGTATGAGATTCCGCATCTACGAGATCTATGCAGAAACGAGCTCATATCTTCTTTAAATTCGTCTAATACTCTTGACGTTTTTGAGCTTGCCCAAATCCCTTTCGACAACGCCCTCAATGAGGCTGCCTTAGGGTGTATCAAAACGAATATAACTAAGATTGTTGGCTCTGATGAGTTCAAGTTTTTCCAGCAAGAAAACAAATGTTGACGAAAAAAAAATAGAAGGGCTCGTGAGGAAGCTTTTAAAGAAATTATTTGCGAGTTGAATGATTTTAGAAGGTTAAGAGGTACCCACATTTATAAGTGCTCACATATATCAGTTATCACGCCCATACTGGAAGCTTTGATGATATTTTTATTTTTTGTCCCAACATTATCTTTTTATGTTGCAGGTAAATTCAAGCCTGCATGTTATCAAGAAAGCTATGGTCGAACTTGAAGGTGAAGTCTTTTAGCTCAAAACTTTATCTTATATTCCGGCCGGTCACTATTTTTTATCTGTCTCACTCATCACTTCTGATCAATCTCAGGCGCACCGTTCAAGAATTTCGCATCGCAGCGGGAAGAATGGGCTTTAAAGAATCGATACATTAGTCCTGGTTTGTTCACATACACACATGCCTCTGCATATAAAGTAGTGACTGATTTCTTTCTTTTGGGGGTTTTCATGTTAACTCTCATGCTTTCTCTTGTTGTCAGGTCCGATTCAGTTTAAGGGACCGGGATCTGATGCGATAAATCACACCTTACTGCTCGAACTCGGGGCTCAAGCCTAAAGTGTTTTGGTACTGTCAGATTCACTCACTCACTTTGTTGTTGTTAGTTTGTCTTTGCTGTAAAATCTTTGTAGTAAGAAAGTTACTGTGAGTTAAGTGAACCAACAGGTGATCATTGTGTTATTAAATCAGATTTTGATTTTACAAACAAAACCATGAACTTTTAAGCTAATCACCATTGTTTCTGTGTCTCTACTTCCAACGGCGTCGTTTTCCCTCTCTTATTCGAAAGAGACCTTTTACTTATGGTCAAATAATATTAATCGGCTCACGAAGATTAATAGAAAGAGACCTAATAATAAACGAGCCCATTTTAAGTTGTTAAAATGTCCCACATTGCTCATGTAAAAAGAAGAAGCTGCTTATATATATCGCTAGAGTCAGGTACATGATTGTCGCTTCGGGGACGTTCGGGTCATCCGATAAAATTGGAACGATACAGAGAAGATTAGCATGGCCCTTGTGCAAGGATGACACGCTTAAATCGAGAATGGTCCAAATTTTTTTTAAAAAAATTTCCAAATCGATTATGAAACCCTAGAGCTCCTAATTTTTGTTGTTGCATCTTTGATGCGCGTTGTTAAACGGATTTGTTCCCATTTATGGTAAGTCATTACATTTGATTCAGTATAGGACTAAACAAACTTTTTTGGGGGTTGAATTTGCCACAATTCTACAACAGAACTTCTAATGGGTTTTATGAAATTTTTGTAATTCTGCCAACGCTTGTATTGGTTTGGTCAGTCTCTTAACATTTGTCATGTGTTTATGTGTATAAACGATTACGACTTCTTTGACCTTGTTCTCGTTGAATCTTCCCTCACGACGAAACCTTTCATCATGTCTAACGAATCTTCTGCAGTTGTTTCGAAAACTCGAGAACCACTCGAAACAACAAGAAGGACAATATCTCCTTACGATTTTTTATTATATAAAATTGAATGTTTCAAAGTTTTAACACATGATCATGACACGTGTCAAGTTCATTGATCAGATTTTGAAAGTTGTGAAAAAACTCCAATTAGATTCGGACACCTAATATCAACAATAAAAAGAAAATTTATAATTGATTCCTAATCTAAAAAGTAAAGTTACTAAACAAAAAAAGAAAAATAGAAAATGTAAATTTATGCCAAAAGCCAAATTATTTTTTTTAAAAAGGAAAAAATANAAATTAAATTAAAAATATCAATATTTTATTGTTAAGAACCATGAGAGATTCTTAACCAATGCAGATGCTTTTAATGTCTATTTCATTTCCAAGTCTTGGAAAACGAAAGTAGAAGTAAAGAGTAACTTTGACCGTCTAGGCTCTCTCTCTCTATATAACCTACAATCGTTTCCCAGAACAAATCCAGGTTATATGATAAAGCTATGGGGACACAATCAAATAAATGTTCTTTCCTTGACATATATGTGGAATTTTTATAGTCTGCAAGATCAGAGGTGTTCAAGAAGATGTTTGAATCAGACAAATGCAAGGCTTCGTCCAGGCTGGAGACAATCACTCTCTCGGAGCTGAAACAATTCGTTGAGTTCATCTATAGCGACGGCTCTATGCTTTCAAAGAAAGCGAAGAAACACGTTAGGTCACTCTATCGTGCAGCCGACAACTATGAGATTCCGCATCTGCGTGACCTATGCAGAAAAGAGCATCTCTTAACTGTTCGAATGCTCTTAAAGTTGTTGAGCTCGCCAAAATCCCTTTTGACAAAGCCCTTAGTGATGCCGCCTTAACTGTTATCAAAACCAATAAAAGTACGATTACTAGCTCTACTGAGTTCAAGGTTTTCGTCGTCGATCACCCAGATCTTAACGTAGAGATAGTGAAGGTTATTTCGGCGAAGAGTTACTACTGTATTTGTGGTCGCTATGTTTAGTTTCGTTGTTTCATCACTTTCGTAAACCCTTAAGCTCCGTATTATCATTTTCATGGGATTTGACTTCCTTCGTTTTCTCTCAAGCTTGCAAATCTTTGAAAATTTGTTTCAGTTTTTCGATCCGTTTTCGTTTAATAAAATCTCTCCAATTAATGGAAACATAAACAAACGATACAAATACTAAAAAAACAAAAATAAAAAAAACAAAAAACAAAAAAGATTTCTTCTCCAGCAAGTAAAACAAATGTTGACGAAAAAAAATAGAAGGGCTCGCGAGGAAGCTTTTTTAAAGAAGAAATTATTTGCGAGTAAAATGAGTTTGGAAGGTTAAGAGGAACCCACATTTACAAGTGCTCACATATCTTGATCGGAGCTTGGAGATGAAATGAAGCTTCAGGCTATGTAATTCGATGGTTCCGGTCAAATCATTGATGCTCAATTCAAGACACTTGGTTGTGGCTCCGCCATTGCCGCTTCCTCCGTTGGTATTTTTTTCCGACATTATATATCTTTTTATGTTGCAGGTAAATTCAAGCCTGTTATCAATAAAACTATGGTTGAACTTGAAGGTGAATTAGCTCAAAACTTTATTTCGTATCTCACTATTTTTAACTGTCTCACTCATTACTTCTGATCAATCTCAGGCGCACCGTTCAAGAAATTCGCATCGCAGCGGGAAGAATGGGCTTTAAAGAATCGATACATTAGTCCTGGTTTGTTCACATACACACATGAGAGTTTCTTCATGAGTGTTGTGAATCTTGTATTTACTAATCAATGGAGGTCCAATAAACCGTACCAAACCAATCGGATCTGTAATTTTTCTTCTTACAGCAACGGATATATATGTCACTTACTGAAATGGCAGAGAGATAAAGACTCAGCTTAAAATCCTATCGGTCTAATAACCAACACAATATTTCCTTTTGTTGTTATAAAGGGATAGTATCTGATACGAGATGTGTTTGTTTGTGTTTTTACTATAAAGGTTCACATGCAAAATTATTAAAAACTTAGTTTGTATTTCAAAATCACTAATTAATTAATAACATCAAGTTTCAATTCGTATTTTTATATCACTTATGGAATAACCAATGCTCCCAACTACGTAAAATCCTGGTCAAATACTATTTTGAAGTTCTTATTTGATTATTATAAAATCAATAAAAATGCATAAAATTTTCTTTAAAGAAAAACATAAATGCGAATCTGAATTTCATATAGCAAAACAATGGACGAAATCCTCACCATCAAGAATACGTAAGTGACGGTTTTGGTCGTCTCTTTACTTTTATTTTTGTTTTCTTGTTACAATGTTCATATTTCCATTAACGATCGATGACAATCTATATATATATAGACATTAATATTACTACTTTGTTGTGGTGATTAATTTTGCAGCGAAATAGCAAAGCATCTATCGTTGCCACTTGTGAAGCTACATTTAACATTGCAGTATGCTTGCAGAAGACGCTATCAAGGCAGCAGTAAAAGACTACATGATGAAGCCTTCGAGTATGCTTACACAAACCTAAACGAGTTACAAAAGATAATGTATATAGATTTGGTGATTTAAGTAACATATACAATGATTGATAAATGTAAAATATTTGTATCTCTTTTTTATGTGCCAAATATCATTTAAATGTTTATAGTTTTTATTATCTTCAGATATTTTAGTTAAATATCTTTCAACAATTTTTTTTAAAAAGATTGTTTTTTTACACCGTGTAATGTAAGTTCAAGAGAGCATTGGCATATATATATTAACACCATTAACCATTTAATCGTCTAGTAGAAACCCTAGAATAAGCTCGATAGAAAGAGAGAAACAGTGATGTTAAGGCAAATTGCAAAAAGGCTCTTTTAGGGCTTTTTTCACGAAATTTTACACCGTTACCTGTCGCTTCTTCTCGATTGTACCATTCGAATGTGATCGACCATTATGAGAATCCCCGAAACGTTGGATCCTTCGATAAGAATGATCCTAACGTTGGCACGGGATTGGTCGGAGCTCCTCAGTGTGGAGATGTAATGAAGCTTCAGGTTAAGTTTGATGGTTCCGGTCAAATTGTTGATGCCAGATTCAAGACCTTTGGTTGTGGCCGCTTCCTCCGTTGGTATGTTTTGCTCTTTATATGAGAGATTGTGAATCGATTTGTCTCTTTTAATTGCGTAATTAGGGCTTTTCGTAATCGATAGATTTGTTAAGTTGTGGATCTGTTGAATGTCATGTTCAATTTTTTGTTTTGGTAAATATGTATTTGATGTGTTCATCCATTAATTTATAAAAAAAAACTGCAGTCTTCTTCAAATGCACCATTTGCACATGCTAAAACATATGGTCATTTTTTCTTTGACATGCTAAATTATGGTTACATATTGCTCACGGATGTGAGGTTTCTGATTGTTAACATCCCATGTGTCAAAATTCAAACGTCAAATGTTTGTTTAATTCAGTTCAAATGATATATCTTGTGATAGCTAGATATAGTATATTCAGTTTTTGAAATTATCATCTTGTGTGGTGAAACATCACTGAGCTCTCCTCTCAATGCTATGTTCATAATTTCGTGGTGTTCGTTAATGTTTCTCTTTTCTTTTTTTTTAGCTAGTGAATGGGTCAAGGGTAAATCCATGGAGGAAGTTTTAACCATAAAGAACTCTTAAGTGGCGTTTTCGTTTTGTGGTTTCAGTTATTGGAATCAAAGTCTAATTAATGATTTGATTGATTAGTGTGATTGCATGCCTTGAATCTTGACAATTATTTATAAAGAAGATTGATGGTTTTCTTTTTTGGAAATCACTCAATGTGGTTAAAATTTTGCAGGCAAATCGCGAAGCATCTATCTTTGCCACCAGTAAAGCTACATTATTGCAGTATGCTTGCAGAAGACGCCATCAAGGCAGCGGTTAAAAACTTCAAGGAGAAGAAAGCCGAGGCTAATGGAGAAACCATCGAAGCCTAATTCCACTAATCTATACCGTATTCGAATCATGGTGAAACTAAGGGATCGATGAAAGAGAAGAATAGTTTTAATGTTTGGTACGTTCTAGTTTTGAATTTCACTTGTTAAGTACTTTTAATCACACATCTGAGGATGTTTTATTTGATGTTGACCCTACTGAGAAATCTTCTTCTTCCTCTGTGATCTTAATAATTTTATATTGGAACCGATGAACCCATATAAATTCTTATTTCCAAGAATACTGCTGATGGGTCCTCTTACTTTGGTAATTCGTTACATATAGATATTCCCAAGAGAGGTGTGACATTAAAAGTTTGGATTTGGAAGTCCTAGTGTATTAATGTCCCCTCCGAGTCCTCTCCATTCCCAAANNCATGCGAGTTACTAATTTTGAAACATTATGATTTATATAATAAGATTTCTTTATTCTAAACTGAAATATGATTTTTTCTTTATTTTTTATTCAAATTCTTTTGCTTTTATTCATTTTTTATGATTGTTATCAATTGTTTAATTTCTTTATTCTAATCTAAAATTTTTTTTTTTTTTTTTATAACTTTGATTTTTATTTATAGGTTTTATTTAATTTTTTTAATCTAAACATAACTAACTTTTATGTAACTCAACCTCCCCGTATTCGATTTGAAAAATTATAGACAAACTGGTAAGTGCTAAACATATTTTAATCTCAAGAGTCTTATTTCACTACTAATTATCTTTCTTTTATTTTATTTTATTTATAAAAAATAAAATAAAATAAGGATCTAAGTATTGGAGGATATTTCCATATTCCATATTTACTTAGCACATATATGTAATTGCCTTTTTCTCTTGTAATTACCTTTCTAGATTATTAGACTAAACTCTCGTGTATTATATATATCGGCCTTTGAGCTAATGAGAAAAACACTTCCGCAAACTCTGTTATGGTATCAGAGCATTAGGGTTTTCAAAATCGATCCTTTGCTAATCGCCATACTTTCTCATTTTCTTGCTCTTTCAGTGTTCTAGAGAACCGACGAGGTCTCTTTGTTTCTGCTTTCCACATCTCGCCGTGAGTCTGTGAAGATTGTTGTTTCCTTTTCTCCAACAATGTCGGGAAAAGATGATTCTATTGATGCACCTTCTGCGACGACTACGGTTAAGTCCGATTCGGGCAAAGAGAGCTTGATACTATCCGATTTCTATCTCCATCCATCTTCTGATCCGGGGCAGATCATATGCTCTGTTCTTCTGAACGAAAACAACTATGAACGGTGGTCCAAAGTTATGAGAAACGCACTCAAAGCGAAGAATAAGCTTGGGTTTATTGATGGAGTCATTAAGAAACCTCAATGTGGTGATGAATTGAAGTTATGGGGTATGATAAATTCGATGTTGGTGGCGTGGATATTGAATACGATTGATGAAAAGATCAGAGGTACAATCTCTTGTACCGAAACAGCGTTTCAGCTTTGGGAAGGTTTGCGTGAACGGTTCTCGGTGGGGAATGAACCACGGATCTATGAACTTCACGCCGGTGTTGTCTCTCTTAAACAGGGAAATCAATCGGTGCAAGATTACTTTGGGAAGTTAAAGCTTATGTGGGATGATTTGATGGAATATGAACAGATCACAGAGTGTTGTTGTCAGAACCCAGAATGCAAAGTCAACAAAGATCAACTCGCAAAACGTGAACGTATCCAGCGTAATGAGTTTCTTTTTGGTCTTGATAATGTTCGTTTCGGCACGATACGTTCTAATATTCTATGTATGGTGCCGCCCCCTTCGTTGAATACGGCCTTCTCGATGGTGATCCAAGAAGAGCGACATCAACGCGTCGCTACTGTTTCAATCTCACGACCTGACGCTGTCGGCTTCTCGGCTCAAGGTCCTTCGACGACTTCGTCAACGAACCGTTCACGTTCTGTTATCACTTGTGATTATTGTAATCGGACTGGTCATCTCATGAAGGATTGCTACCAATTACATGGATTTCCAGAAAATCGATTTGATGGCTTAAATAATCATCGTGGTCGTGGTAACTCAAACTCGAGCAATGGTCCAACAAGGGGACGAGGTGGTGGCTGGAATAATGCATCAAGCAGAGGACGTGGTGGCAGAGGATACGCAAAAAACGTTGCGTTCACTAATGGCGATTTTTCAGGATCGTAACATGTTATCTCCAATGAAGATGGTCAAGGATTGACGTTGAATAAGGAACAATGGAACAATCTCGTCCATCTTTTGAATGCTCCGAAATCTGGTTCCTCCGATCGATTGTCTGGTATGGTTATAGATACTGGTGCCTCTCATCATCTTACAGGTTCATTAGATCTCTTATTCGATGTGTCTCTTATCTCACCATGCCCTATCGGACTACCAAATGGAGATGTCATTATCGCTACACAAAGAGGAAAACTCACCCTTGGGGGATCTGTCGTTTTATCATTTGTTTTCTTTGTTCCCAATCTAACAAACACTTTGTTGTCTGTGGCCAAATTATTAAAAGAGAAACCTTGCATCGCAGTCTTCACTGATAAGTTTTGCTATTTGCAGGACTGTACAACGAGGACAATGATTGGAGCGGGTCTTCACTGATAAGTTTTGCTATTTGCAGGACTGTACAACGAGGACAATGATTGGAGCGGGTGAAGAGTGTGATGGGATCTATTACTTTCGGGAAGTTTTTGGAGTTCGTGCTAATGCTGTTGGTCCAGTTCGTGGTCATGAGTTGTGGCACAAGCGTCTTGGACATCCTGCTGATTCAGTGATTTCTAGTTTATCAAGTTTTGTTGATTTAGGCGATGTTAGTTCTAAAGCGAGTGGTCCTTGCGACATTTGTATACGAGCTAAACAGCCTCGGCTTTCTTTTCCAGATAGTGATAATAAAGCAGAAAGGATTTTTTCTCTTATTCATTATGACGTTTGGGGACCTTACAACACACCAGCGATGTGTGGTTCCGTTTATTTTCTTACCGTCGTTGATGATTTCTCGAGAGCTGTTTGGGTATTTCTGATGAAATTCAAGAGTGAAGTCGCAAATCACTTACAAAAATTTTGCGCTATGACGGATCGCCAATATGGTCAACGTGTACAAGTTGTTCGTAGCGACAATGGAACAGAGTTTATGTGCTTGAAACAGTTTTTCACCTCTCAAGGTATCATACATCAAACATCTTGTGTTGGTACGCCTCAGCAGAATGGTCGAGTGGAACGGAAACACCGACACATTCTCAATGTTGCTCGTTCTCTTCGTTTTCAAGCCTCATTGCCACTAGAATTCTGGGGTGATTGTGTACTTACGGCCTGTTACTTGATGAATCGAACGCCCTCGCCTGTTCTAGGAGGAAAAACGTTGGAGGATATTTCCATATTCCATATTTACTTAGCACATATATGTAATTGCCTTTTTCTCTTGTAATTACCTTTCTAGGTTATTAGACTAAACTCTCGTGTATTATATATATCGGCCTTTGAGCTAATGAGAAAAACACTTCCGCAAACTCTGTTACTAAGCATCAACGAGTCAACAGAGGAAGCTTCAGTCAAGTTTCATCGGAAGAATCCTACAAAATACTCATCGGAAGGGATTTCCTCTCAGACGTCGACGAAGGTAAACGAGCCCTTTACGTCTTCTTTAATTGGAGTCTCATAATCTCAGTCATAAGCATCTCTCCATGGCTCATTCTTCTTCCTCTTCATCATCCTCTTCTCACAATTGGGTATACGACGTCTTCCCGAGCTTCAGCGGAGAAGATGTCCGCCAAACATTCCTCAGCCACTTTCTCAAGGAGCTAGATCGGAAATTGATAATTTCTTTCAAAGATAACGAGATCGAGAGAAGCCAATCGCTCGATCCCGAGCTTAAACGAGCGATTAGGGATTCGAGGATCGCCGTCGTTATCTTTTCCAGAAACTACGCATCTTCAAGCTGGTGCTTGAACGAGCTGCTTGAGATTGTTAGCTGCAAAGAAGAAATCGGTCTGTTGGTGCTTCCGGTTTTCTACGGGTTGGATCCTTCTCATGTTAGGAAACAGAACGGCGATTTTGGAAACGTCTTTGAGAAGACTTGCCAGAATAAAACTAAAGATGAGCAAAATCTGTGGAGGAGAGCTTTAACTGATGTAGCTAATATGCTCGGATATCATTCTTCGAACTGGTACGGTCTTTTGCATATTTGATTGTAGTTGTTGTTGTTGTTTCTTTGCTTTGTGTATCGATTATTTTTTATTGTTGTTGCTAGGGATAATGAATCAAAAATGATAGAAGAAATCGCCGATGATGTTTTGTTTAAACTGAATTTAACTCCATCAAAGGGTTTTGAGGAGTTTGTTGGCATCGAAGATCATATAGCAAAGATGAGTTCACAGTTGCGTTTGGAATCC
>PKMM01001901.1:0-16677 GCA_002933915.1 Eutrema heterophyllum
AAGAATACGCCGAGTATCGACCGACACCAGTTGGGTATCGATCAACACCGTTGAACTTAGTCGAAATTCTTAAGCTGAAATCTAATGGCGAATTTATAGTCCCCGGCAACGGCGCCAAGTTTGATAAGCTCAAATGTAATACCCTAAAGTACTAACAGCTTTGTCGATTGTAGTATTTAGGGGTCGAATCCGCAGAGACTCAAGAATCACACAATATATTTTAAAGGTTCGAGTTAAGCTAAGTGATCAATGTAATTGAAAGCAATAATCGTAAATTAAATGGTTGTAAATTCGATGGAGAAAAGATAGGTTCAGGGTATTTCTCAGGAAATCAGAGAATGCAGATAAACTAACTGGTCAGGGTTCAGGTTAAGCCCCGTTCTTGAACTTAAATCACTAAGCTATAACTAACCAACTGTCGTTGCGAGAGTTATCTAAGTCTAAATCTTAGAATTCAAAATCTCTTTGCAAATTCTAAAGACTAAATTAGCTTTAAGTCCAGGTTTGATCTGTTCACAAAACAACTAAACCAAATCTCCTTGCAGATAGTTATTTTGCTCACCCTAGATTCTATCAGATTATCAATTGCACTGTCGTGCCTAATCGATTAACCTAAGATCTAAGTTCCAGCTGATCAATCTAGAATTAGGTTTAAGAACAACCTAAGGTGAAGAACTAATTCAGATTATGAATCCTAACCAACTAATTAACCTAGCATTCAATGAAATCCCTTATGAGAACCCTAAACCTAACATGAGATCTACTCAGACATGGAGATTGAAACAATAAACATAACTGAATAAATCTCTTAAATAAATAAATAAGATGAGAGTTAACAAGGGTTCGAAATCTTCTATCGGACAAACAGAGTTTCAGACTTGTATCTCTCAGAAAGCTCTCTCACAGAAAACCAAAAGTAAAATACTTGCCTCCAACAAAAGTGGCTGAAAAACCTAATTATAATCCTAAAACACGTTTTTGGGTTTCTTGTAATTATTAAAGTCTTATGTGCCAATGTGCAATTTCATCAGACTTGTAAAAAGTCGCGATCCTTCTCTTCATGCGATGGGTATCGACCGACACCATAAGTGGTATCGATCGATACCAAGCTTCTGTGTCGACTCTTCATGCTGGTGTCGGTCGACACCAGGACTTCAACTCGATCCTTCAGCTACATGATCCTTGCTTGGCTCCAAAGTGCTCCAATTTCTCCAATTGAGCTCCAAACGTACCTAAACCTGTAAAGACTCGAAAATACTCCAAAATACTAGAAAGACTCTATAAATAAGACTTATATCACGGTTAAAAACGGGTAAAAACCATGATATATCAATGTCATAGCTCACCTTATGCAGGCCATTTCGCTACTTTCAAAACTGTCTCTAAAGTTCTACAAGCAGGTTTTTGGTGGCCTACCTTGTTTAAGGATACACAAGCTTACATCTCGCGCTGTAATTCATGCCAACGTATGGGAAACATAAGTAAGAGGAACGAGATGCCTCAAAACTTTATTCTCGAAGTTGAAATTTTTGATGTTTGGGGGATCGACTTCATGGGACCGTTCCCGACTTCCTTTGGGAACCAATACATCCTAGTTGTTGTTGACTACGTCTCTAAATGGGTGGAAGCAATTGCTAGGCCCACGAATGACGCAAAGGTAGTTATTAAGATGTTTAAATCGATCATCTTTCCACGTTTCGGAGTTCCTAGAGTCGTGATAAGTGACGGGGGATCTCACTTTATTAACAAAGTCTTCGACTTATTGAAAAAGAATGGAGTTACGCACAAAGTCGCCTCTCCATATCATCCTCAAACAAGCGGCCAAGTGGAGGTCTCCAACCGAAAGATCAAGTCGATTTTGCATAAAACAACTGGAGCTAATCGCAAGGACTGGTCCATGAAACTCGACGACGCACTTTGGGCGTACCGAACAACATTCAAAACACCTTTAGGCACAACACCATTCAACATCGTCTACGGAAAAGCGTGTCATATGCCTGTGGAACTTGAATACAAAGCACAATGGGCTATCAAGGAGATGAATCTGAACATGAAGACAGCTGGAGAAAGGAGACTACTCCAACTACACGAACTAGATGAAATTCGGCATAACGCCTATGAAAATTCGAAGATATACAAAGAAAAGACAAAAGCGTACCATGATAAGAAGATCATACACCGATCCTTTGCTACAAACGACAAGGTTCTCCTGTTCAATTCCCGTCTCAAACTCTTTCCCGGGAAGTTACGATCAAGGTGGTCCAGTCGTTTCACGATAAAGGAAGTTAAGCCATACAGAGCCATCGTTCTTTGGGATAAAAGTGGAAACACATTCACGGTTAACGGACAGCGTATCAAGCCATACCTCGCGGAACCAGAAGAATACGAGAGAGAAGTAATGGCTTTGATTGACCCACCATCCGCTTGATCCAACAACAAAGTCGAGCTAATAACTTAAAACACTTAGTGGGTGATAGTAGGTTTTTTCCTAATCAATTACTCAAACCCTACTCATATCATTGTAGTAATTTGAGGATCAATCCAAATGGGTTTTAGTATCTCAAGCACCAAGAATACATAGAACTACTTAATTCAAGCACGACAAGTTGGTTTTTGTGTTTAATCTAATTAGCTAATCGAATTTAAAACAAGTAACAAGAACTAGCAATATTAAACGAGGCTAAATGCAAAGTTAAAAGGCAAATTCAAGGATAAGGCAATTGAAATAAGGTGATCCATGGCTAATTAATGATGTCCAAAACTCAAGCAATACTAATCCCTAGGCAAAAATCACTAATTATGACTAATCCTCTCTCAAGGCTTTAATCACCTTTGCTAATCACTAATTCAAGATCAAATTCTCATTTGTGGATAATTAATTAGCAAGCATGAAGTTCAACAATCAAGAGCAACCAATAATCACTCTAGACAACTCCTTTCATAGGCTAAAAATGAATATCTCTTAATTAGTTCATCAAGGCATTTCATCAAACACCTTGTGGGTGTGAAATATCCATTTATCTAAATCCACTTTCTCAAGCTAGATTTAGCATTAAGAGTACTAATCAAGAAGGGAAATCTAATAAACTAATCATAGACATCATTAATCATCCATGGAATCACCCTAAATCTACCAAACCCTCAAACCATAAATAACTACTCACTAATCATGGAGAATCCCACAACTCCTATGAAGAATATGTTTAATCCCATTATTAGATGATGATTTGATTAAGAAAGAAGAGATTGAAGATAGAAATCAAAGGATCAAAACTTAAATTGCATAAATCAAGAAGGTATCTCTTACAAATTACTTAGAACACACTTAGAGAGGTTTTTAGCATAAGAAAAGAGATAACTTGAGAAAAATTAGGTTTAGGTCTTAAATAGTGAACACTGGCCGAACCAGGTCGACCCGGGACAAACCGGGTACCGACCCGGTCGAGATGGGTCGTGGGCTTCTACACCGACCGGACGGTCCGGTGTGGTGGTTCGGTGGGGAACGATTTGCCTTGGACGAGGTGAGATGCGCGCCGGACGGTGGCTCGGTGTGGAGTGATGGACCGGACCGGTGCTTAGCTTATGTCCCTGCACCGAACTGTGGCACCGGACGAACAGGTCGGTGCAAATGTCCTGAAGATCGACACCGGACGGTGGCTTCGGTGCTGGGCGAGAGAAAAGGGGCAACACCGGACGGTGGGTCGGTGCTGGACGAGGGCTTGGTCCGGTGCTTAGCACCAAAATAATATGTCCTTGCACCGGACGGGACACCGGACGGTGTGGTCGGTGTGCTCGCCTTGTCTTCCTTTTTGCTCCTAACTTCATTTCCTTTTCTCCATAGTCAAATGGTCTCGAATCCATGTCTCCAAATCACCTCCAATGTGTCACAAAGTACATAGATACACTTCCAAAACATGCATAGACTCTATAGGACCTAATGCAACATCCTAAACTCTAATAAAGACCAAAATGCTAGACAAACCTATGATTATGCATGCAAATGACAAGAGAATGTTAACTAAAATGCAAGTTGAAACATGTAAATTATGAGAATATCAATTCCCCCAAACTTAATCCTTTGTTTGTCCTCAAACAAACAAGACTAAGAAGGGGAAAAAGGTATATGGGAGTGGGAGCTCAAATCCACAAGTAGCACGAAAGGAAATCATATTCAACGTCCAAGTTTGTAGTTCTAAGATGCACTAAGTGTCTACTCCAAAGGAGTTAGCCATTTCCATTTCATCATGCACCAAATCCAAACCTCAATCTACGCAAGCAATCGTATTCTCCAACCTCTTAACATTGATTAGTGATGTAACCGTTAATCGTGTTTATGCAAGGTCAAATGAATTTGTTTGGCTAGGGACTCGGTTATGAAATGAAGATGATCTCATTATCACGCATGGGTAATCAAATGCAAAGATCTCTCGTGGAATGAACAAATTTTAGCAAAATGCAATGAAAGCGTAATAGAAATTTCATTACTTTATCATTAATTTGATTGGTACGGAAGACGTCTTTTTGTTCTATTATGTTTTTTTGACAAATGTATCTAATTTATGGCATATACATTATAATAAAATCAAACTCTGAATCCAAAATTATATACTCTCAAAAATTAGACACTCCAATGAAAAGTAATTTGTTACATGCAAGAAAAAATCACATGTCCCATAATAGTTAAATAAATAGTCAAATCGTCCAAATTCCTCAAAAAAAAATAACTCATAAATAATTTGGTTGCTTTTCTTTTGCTGTTTTCTTAATGTCTCTTCACTTTCTTTCTTTTTTTTGGCTAAAATTTGGGTCTTCCACTTTTTTACCATATTGAATGCAAATACTCTAATTCTTAAGCCATTAATGGGTATTACAAAGTCAGAGCCAATCTGGTTGGATCAGTGTGAACCGTCTGAAATTAAAAATCCTTTCGAAACCTTAAAATAGGTTTACTTGCATTGTAAGTCTAGAAAAACACACAAGTAGGAAAACTAAACCCGAGCTTCAGCTTTCGATTCTATCCCATGCTTTTTGATGACAACATTTAAAAACTTCTATTTCAATCCAAGCAAACTTCAATTTCCTGGGTTTAAGACAAAGCAATTGTAGTTTTCTCTCCTTTTTCTTCTTGATTTAAATAAAAAAAAATTTTTAAATTAATTTTCCTTTTTAATATCCGATTTTGTCTCTCTTTCTTGTCTTGGAGTTCACTTGAAACTCTCTATGCTCTGTCTTTGACATAGAAGCATATATAGCAGAGCAGGTTACACAACCCAAACAACTACTTACCCTCCAGTCTCAAAGCTTTTCAATCTCTGCTTTAATTTTAATATCCGCTTCGAACTTGAAATTTGGATAAAGATATTGGTATGGAGAAGAATGCAAAGATGAAGCATGCAAGTGATAATGATGATGATAATAAGGTTCATTTATATAGCTTGTCAACATTTAGCTTCTTCTAGATCATAGTATGCTAATGTTTCTCCAATCTAACTACAATCATTTTCTATTTACGTCTAGCAGCATCACACTAACGAAGAGCAGGAGCTCATAATCCTGAACCCTAACTTTGAGGACGGCCTCAAAAACTGGAGTGGAAGAGGGTGCAAGGCTGTCTTACACGAGTCCATGGATGGAGGGAGAATCACGCCGCTCTCGGGACACGTTTTCGCAGCAGCAACAGAGCGTAAAGCCACATGGAACGGGATTCAACAGGAGATTTCGGGAAGATTCCAGAGGAAGCGTGTCTATGAAGTAACAGCATTAGTTCGAATATTTGGCAACAATGTCACGAGTGCAACAGTACAGGCGACTCTTTGGGTCTTAAACGCAAACCAACGTGAACAATACATAGGCATTGCCAAGTCTGTTTCACCTCTTTTTTTTTTTCATCTTTTCCATTGCTAAACATGAATATCTTGATAAATTTATTAAACTGAGTTTGGTATGTCAATGAATCATATTAGTCTGCAGGCGACTAATAAAGATTGGATAGAGTTGAGGGGTAAATTTGTAATCCATGGTTCGCCATCGAGGGTAATACTATACCTTGAAGGTCCACCTCCAGGAACTGACATTCTTCTCAACACTTTAGTTGTCAAACATGCTCGAAGGAATCCCCCGTCGCCTCCACCCTTCTACGAGGTCAGTCATATTACCAAAAATAATTTTTACGACCTTGCGATACCGCAGTTCATGGTCTGGATGTTAGTCAAAACAAAAGATGAAAAATGGGTGCTTTTGATACCACAAGTGGTCCGATCAAAAGCAAAATATGGATGTGCGGTTTTGATACCAAACATTGTGGTCAGGTGCAAAACCAAAACGAAGGTTCTCACATACCACTAATAGGTCGCAATCAAGAGTTTTTGCGGAAAAGTTTGCTCCTATGTCTAAGGAAGGAAAAGATTTCTTTCTCTTATTAGCCATCTTAAACAACCACAAAAGATAAACTAAGACTAAAGTCTAATTAGTTGATTTGGCCAAATTAGTTGGTATGGCTTAAAAACATGATGGCCCTTTTTTCTCTTTTCTCACGTCACTCTTTTGTAACCAGCCACAGTCTGGTGGTTATCATTTTTTGGATCAAGATTAGAGAGCGTCTTGTTAGACATGCATTACAAAATTCACATATAGCATGTTCCTAATATTAGTATGAGTTTGGGGTTGGAATCCTCCAATTGCAAAGAAAACGG
The DNA here is from genome assembly GCA_002933915.1 of Eutrema heterophyllum. NCBI lineage: Eukaryota > Viridiplantae > Streptophyta > Magnoliopsida > Brassicales > Brassicaceae > Eutrema > Eutrema heterophyllum. The sequence goes on from PKMM01001901.1 coordinate 6,693, forward strand.
TTCTTTTGGGGACACTAATATGTTTCTGTTTGTGGTGTTTTTGGCAGAATCCCGGTTTCGGAGTCAATATAGTCGAAAACAGTGAAGTGAGAGATGGGGCAACTCAACCATGGTTCACCCTAGGAAACTGCAATTTGAGTGTTGGACAAGGCGCCCCTCGCACTCTGCCCCCAATGGCTAGAGACACGCTCGGTCCTCACAAACCTCTTGGCGGAAACTACATCCACGTGACAAACAGAACGCAGACTTGGATGGGTCCGGCTCAGATGATAACTGATAAGCTCAAACTTTTCTTGACATATCAAATCTCAGCATGGGTCAAGATTGGTGTGGGAGTGAGTAGTGGTATGAGTCCTCAGAATGTAAACATTGCACTTAGCGTCGATAACCAATGGGTCAATGGAGGACAAGTCGAGGTCACCGTTGGCGACACATGGCATGAACTCGGCGGATCCTTTAGGCTCGAGAAGCAGCCGCAAAACGTCATGGTTTATGTTCAAGGTCCTGCAGCTGGCGTTGATTTGATGATCGCGGCATTGCAGATTTTCCCCGTGGATCGTCGTGAACGTCTCAGATGTCTCAGAAAACAAGTTGATCAGGTTCATATATATATATATATATATATATCCTCATTCTCTTCAAATTTCTGTATAGATATGTTGGGTATGATTGGTAACCCTTGTGAGGGGTATACAGTTTTAATTGGTACCAACCATAAAAGCAGGAAAAATCAGCGGTACTAAAACGGGTCCCACCATTTATCTCTTACCGCTATCCTCTTTTAACTAATTAGCTATCGCTTACCGCTCTCTCTTTCCGGTAAAATTTTTTTACCGTTTGTGTCATCAATAAAACCTGTTGTTCCTTGGTAGGTACGTAAGCGCGACATCGTCTTGAAGTTCTCAGGACTAGACGACTCGTGCGATTTGTTTCCTTACATAGTCAAGGTGAAACAAACATACAACAGTTTCCCAGTAGGAACGTGCATTAACAGAACAGACATAGACAATGAAGACTTTGTAGATTTCTTCACAAAGAACTTCAACTGGGCAGTGTTCGGAAACGAGCTGAAGTGGTACTGGACAGAGGCCGAACGCGGAAAGCTCAACTACCAAGATTCAGACGACATGTTAGATCTCTGTATCGGCAATAACATAAACGTTAGAGGACACTGCATCTTCTGGGAAGTTGAGTCCACGGTTCAGCCGTGGGTTCGTCAGCTCAACAAAACCGAGCTGATGAACGCGGTCCAGAAGCGTCTCACGGATGTCCTAACACGATACAAAGGTAAATTCAAGCACTACGACGTAAACAACGAGATGCTTCATGGTTCCTTCTACCAAGATAGGCTTGGAAAAGGTGTAAGAGCATTGATGTTCAACATTGCACGCAAGCTTGATCCATCTGCTCTGCTCTTTGTGAATGATTATCATGTCGAGGACGGCGATGACCCACGATCATCCCCGGAGAAGTATATCAAATTTGTTCTTGATTTGGAAGCTCAAGGAGCAGCCGTAGGAGGGATTGGGATTCAAGGACACATTGATTGTCCTGTTGGAGCAATTGTTTGCTCTGCTCTTGATAAGCTCTCTGTTCTTGGTCATCCAATCTGGTTCACAGAGCTTGATGTCTCTTCGAGCAATGAGTTCGTTAGAGGAGAAGATCTTGAAGTCATGCTTTGGGAAGCATTTGCCCACCCTGCTGTTGAAGGTATCATTTACATCAATTCTTCAATTTTTTTTGAATGATTTTTTAGACCATGCCAGAGTTTTATATAGTTACATCAGTATTTATGAAACTCTTTTATATATTGAACATATACACAGAAATGACCTCATCTAAAATTTACATTTTAGAATTACAGCACCAAATAACCATATTTTGTCTTTTTAATTTGTAAAATGGATGATTTTTTATATCGCTCGTAAAAAACCCTTTTTTTTTGGTTTTGAATAAATTTTACATTCATTTCAAAAAAAAAAAAAATGGATGATTTTTTCGAAAATATGAGGTGCATTCTATAGCACAATTTTTTAATAAAAAATCATGTTATTTCATCTGATGACACATTATATTACATAATATCATGTTTTTTTTTAAAACACTCGTAATAAAAATGCCCCATTTATTTATAATTTATAAAAAATGCTACCGTGTATTTTCACCAAAACCACTTTTTCTTTTTTGAAATTTGATTTCTCATCACTTTAGTGGATATATGATATCAAATTTACCTTCGCTTTTTTGTTTTGGTTTTAGTACATATTATATGGGATTCCTAATAAGATGCACTTAAACATTGAGATACATATTTCGTCTTAACAGGAGTTATGTTATGGGGTTTCTGGGAACTATCTATGAGTAGGGAGAACTCAAATTTGGTGGAGGGAGAAGGAGAAGTAAATGAAGCCGGCAAAAGATTTATGGAAGTGAAACAAGAATGGTTATCTCACGCCTATGGGATCATTAATGATGAATCAGAGTTCATATTCAGAGGCTATCATGGGACTTACGCCGTCGAAGTTTGTACTCCGGCCGGGATTGTTCTCAAAACGTTCGTCGTCCAAAAAGGAGACTCTCCACTTGTCCTCTCTATTGATCTATCTTCTTTGTGATGTTTATGTTTCTTTTTTCTCTTTTTTTTCTATTGTTTCTCTTATATATGGTGGGGATTTGTTCTTCGTGGAGCACGCAACATTATGTACAAAAGTTATGTTATGTTTTTGTTTTTGATTGTCTGGTAAAGCAGCAATAAAAGCTTGTAAGTATGTTCGCAAGAACCTTTTTCTCTATCCTAAAAAATGTCCACTTTCATTTGAGACCCTAGCCGGTCGGTGGTGGCCACCACGATGGTTCTCAGATAAATGGCTAGAAAAAAGCGGAAACCCCCTCTTAAATTACCATGCCATTCCTTTCCCGTAAAATTCTTATTCATAACTCAACCCATCAATTTCACATACTTTCGCTTTAATACATTTTTTTTTTTTTTTTGGAACCTTTTCTTGCGTTATAATTCAAAATAGCAAAAGTGTTCACCAATTAAATAAGCCAACTTTAGTGTCTAAGCCCAGAAAATAAATTAAGAACCCTTTTAAACCAAGTTAATTAAATCCCAAACCCAAACTAATTGAAGAAACCAGGTGGATAGTGGTCGAGGAGGATAGTGGTCGATTTGTTAGTTTGATTGAATCAGAGAAACCCTAGTCTCGAACGAACTAGAAACGGAGGACGTCGTCAAGCAAGGGAAAACCAGAGTTGCATGATTTCGCCAGAGGGAAGAGATCTTGTTTTTGATGGTGAGATTGATTCTTGTGGTGATCGAATCCACTGAGAGATGCTTGTTGCGGTGAAGACGTTCATTCCTCTCCAACAAAAATGTTGGGCCAATTTTAATAAAGCCCAATTGGCTTATTAAAATTAGTTAAATGTGAAAAGAAATAGCTCATCAAAATGTTAAGTAAATAAAATTGTATTTGTCCCGCATTGGAGAAAACATACTTGTATAAATAAGGAGGAACAATAGTCTAAATTCAAAATGCTAAGATCTATGGTGTGTTATATAGAGAGGATGTTTTGATCCAGGCAAGGGTCGTGTTGGTCGAATGGGCCGAAGGTGATTATCCTTTTTGGACCAAGTATTGGTTAATAGTTTGGGCTATTTTTTTGTTTAATGTTTTGGGGTAAATCTTTTAACCAAACCCATTGACATTCCGGCCCACCATATTCAATCCATTTTTTGGTTTGAAATTTTAAACAAGTATGAGAAAAAATCTATCAAAGATCACATCTAGATTTTGCGCCCACTACTCCTCTCTCTGCATGAGTCGAAGAGAAGACCGAGTCTCTCGTAACAGCTCACGCACGTGCCTCCATTTGCGGACTTGACCGTCCACGATCTTGGCTTTAAAAAGAGTCTTCGATCTTTTGAAAAAAGAACTTCACATAAACCTTCAATCTCTCTCGTCTTTTTTCTTCTACAAAAAACGTAAGTCCGAGAGTATACGTAGATTTATAAGTTCATAGATTCTTCGATCGAGTGATGAGATTGTAGTCTCAAAGTGGTTGTATCTTGGGATTCATTATCTCAAAAAACCGCCACAATGCGGGAAATATTTTGAATTAAGGAAAGAGATCATCTCGACTCCATTTCATCGTTTTCCTTAATCAGTTTTCTAAAACATACTTCGTATTTTCATCGCAATTTATGTTTCCGCTTTTTATGCTTCTACAGTATTAATTCAAAATATCCGCTTCCTGCCTATAGCTTGAATCAGATACAAAAATTGTGAAAAACTTTTTACGAATTTTGAAAACGTTTTTTACAAACTATCGGAAACGTCTTCCGCGAACGCTTTTTAGCGACTCCGTTGATCGTTTCCAAGATTCATGGAAAAAAATGATATACATATTCTAATAAACAGTTTCCGCGAAGGCCATTGGCGAGTTTCGCGAAACGTTTTTTAAATAGATCGAAACGATCTCAAACGATTTACGGGAACGTCTTATAACGACTTCCCTAAACGTTTAAAAGTGATTTTCAGAACTCCTTCTACCGATATCCGCAAACGCCTCTTTCGAGTTTTGAAAAAACTCAAAGCGATTCTCGGAACGTTTTATAGCGATCTCCATAGAACGCACCAATTAGCGACTTATACATCTAATCGCTATTTCTAAGTCTGTTCTACGAATTCGACCTCATTTTCGGTCTTTTATGAACAGATTTCTATCAACGTTGAGAAATCGACCAATGGAGCAAATGATGAAACGAGTGAGTCGACGCCCCAAACAGTTGGGAATGGTCTGCCACTCGAGTCCCTACCAATGAATGTCCCGTCGGTGCCCAGCGCTGTAATCGTAGGACTCACACCGAAAAAGTTTGATGGGTCCAACTTCAAACAATGGCAGCAAAGAATCCACTTCTTCCTGTGCACGCTCCACCTTGACAGGTATCTCACGGAGGACAAACCAATGTTGCCTCCAGGGAATACCGACAAACCTGCTCTCGCAAGTATTGAGGCATGGAACCACGGGGATTCCTGTGCAAAGGCTACATACAAAGCCGCCTGGTAGACCAGCTGTTTAATGTTTATAGTGAGGTCAAATCTTCTAAGGCTCTCTGGGATGCCTTGGGAAAGAAGTACAAATCGTTCAATGTATCTTCTAGGAGATCCGCTACGGCAAAATTTCAGAGATACATAATGGTGGACTCAAGGCCCATCATGGAACAAGTGCATGAACTTCAAATGACCTGTCAAGAGATAGCAGATGAAGGAATGAAGATATGTGAAACATACATGATAACATCGGTTTTTGACCATTTTTATGGATCACTTTAATATCTTTTGCAGGTGTTTTAACTCCGTTTTCAATGGTTTTCGAATGATTTCCATGTTTTAGAGAGTGCATTACGAAACAAAAATACGTTATTGGATAAACTTGGACAGTCAGAAATCTTGCAATCAAAGAAGACCTTCCCACCGTCTGATCATCCCCAAATTTTGACACAACAAAGAAGAGACAACCAGCTTTCAAATGCAATTGGTTTGGAGACATTCCAATAGTTTGATCTTCAAATAACCCAAAGCACCGAAGGCAGACAAAGCTGCCTTGACGCAGAGACCACCGCGGGCAGAGGAGCTGCACCCGCGACCAAGAGAAGATCCGTCGCGGTCAGAGAAGCCCCGCCCGCGGCCAACATGCATTCCGCCGCGGTCAGATACCACGCACACGCGGCCGTGCTTTGTGCGACCAATTTGAACCGTTTTAATCCCGAGGCCATTTCCGTCATTTCATCTCTAAACCCTAAACGTCCCTAAAGAAGTGAAGACTATAAATACATGCTTTTAGGTTTATTTTTGTAAGTTTGGAGACGTGCTTTTGCAGAGAGACCACTTTAGCCGCTTTGTTCATCGATTTGTAGAAGAGGATTTCTCGATTTGTGTTCTTCAATAGAGAAGCTTTTCCTCATCTCTTTCTCTATACTATTCTTATTTAATTGCTATGATGTTCTGCTCAGCTATGTCTGGGTAGTTCTCTTTTTGGGTATAGGGTGCTCAAGGGGCTCTCATGGAACGATTTGTCATTAGGTTTTTAGATTAGGATATCAATTAGGGTTCTTCATTTTATCCTTGTTTTAAATGCATGTTTGCTTGATTGATCACCTTGCAACTGAACTTAGGTATCTTTAGAACCACGACAGTGCTAAATCTATATGCTTCACCTAGGGTAGACGAGCAAAACTGTCACAAGATACGAAAGTATACTTGTGGAGGGGTTGTGAGCGTTAACGAACTTGTTTGTGTCATCATGATTTTCTGCGCGGCCAGAGACGAAAGCTACTGGTCGAGTATCTAAATCATAAGTGTATTGAGAATGCGAAAGTAGGCCTTGCACACTTTAGTGTTCCAAGTTTAAGAACCCAAAGATGACAAAAGTCTCTTAAAAATCTTAAGAAATTTCTTATGATAATCGACCATGATCCCTAGAGAGTTTCCGATTACCCAACGCCTCGTTTAATTGTTTACATCCTCGTTTAAATCATTCGCTTTGCTTACTGCTTTCTTAATTTTCTTGCTTAGTTTAGTTTAATTCATTAACTTTAAAATCGTGACACAAAAAACCCATAAAATCCGATTAGGTCTAGACACAACTTAGAAAATGATAGGAATCGACGGCACTCAAATCTCTGTGGATTCGATCCCTTAATATACTATTGCGTTTGTTGTGCACTTGCAGCTTTGCATTGAGGGTAAAACTTGCTAAGTCAATCCTGTACACATCAAGTTTTTGGCGCCGTTGCAGGGGATTTGATTGTTGCTTGTTTGATTTCTTGTTCTAATTGCTGGTCTAGACAACTTTGATTTTTGAGTTTTCTTTTTCTGTTGATTTTTTGACATCTCCTTTATCTCTACTTTCTTTGCTCTTAGGTGCATGAACACTAGGAGAACTACTAGAGAAACTGTACCGCTTTTAGACGAGATCGATAGACACGAGAGAGAACTCCGAAAACTCAAAAGAACGCTAAGGATGGCCAAACACGACCGTCCGGAAAATCAACTAAACCGTGATCACCTTGATCACGAGGATGATCGTGATATTTCAGATCATGAAGATGACCGAGAGGCTGTCGATGGTGCAAACGACCAGCCACTGCTCGGTCCTGATGGAAACGAAAACCAAAATGCTGAAAATCTAAGACGACAACTTCCCATCGATCTTGATGCGCCAAAGAATGATGCTCAAATAAATCAGCCTAATCATCCTCACGGCCAGAACACCAACTGTCCTAATGTGCCCGCTAATCCTCCGAGGAGACAAGCACGTAACCGCACCATTGCTGATTTGATGCACCGCATCAACACTTCCCAAACCGAGCTGCTATACAAGTTCCTTTACCTCATAGGAACGACTACGAGATCAAGCCTCAAATCATTTCTTTGGTGAAGCAACACCAATTTCACGGAGTGTCCACCGAACACCCGATGGAGAACATCGAGTTATTCGAAGAAATTTGCGGAACGACGAGAACAAACCAAGTTCCCGCCGAGTACTTGAAGTGTAAGTTTTTTCCTTTTTCTTTAGCTAACAAAGCTCACCGTTGGTTGATATCTTTGCCCGCATGATCCATTACTAATTAGGAAGAGTGCAAATCTGCCTTCTTAAGCCATTTCTACACCAAGTCGAGATCGAACTCATTAAGGAGTAAAATTCAAAGTTTTCATCAACAAAAGTGGAGTCTTTCCATGAAGCATGAGAACGTTTCAAAGAGTATGAACGCGATTGCCCACATCACGATTTTTCCGGTTCGAATTTGCTCAACACTTTCTACCGAGGATTACTACAGAAATATCAACTTTCTCTCGACACGGGCAGCAATGAAGACTTTGCAACGAAAACCATTGCCCAAGGAAGAGCTCTCATCAAAAACCTTGCCATGCCTAATAGCCACAATTGGCCCGACTATGATAGATCGACTAGATCTCATGGATCAGAGAATAAGGAGATAGCCGAGCTAAGGAGCATGATGAACCAATTCCTAAAGAACCAAAATCGCTAAGTCCATGCTTGTGAAGCTGCTATGGGAGCTGAGAATGATACTTACTACGAGCCCGATAACAACGGTTCGTATTTCCAAGAAGAAGAAGTTAACTACGTGGGAGCACAAGGTTCTTACCAAAACCGATTCAACAATGGATTCAACAACAACTTCCGCAACGCCAACTTCAACAATCTCTCGTATTGAAATCTGAACGTGGAGAACTCTCAAAACCAGCTTTATCCTCAACAGTCCAAGCCGTTTCAAAACCGGTTCCAAAACGGGAACTATGGCGGAAATGGGAACTTTCCACCACGACCGCCTTTCAACGCTCAAGCCGCACCGTACAAAAAGTCCAATACACAGCAGCAAGGTGTGTCTAACTCTCAACTCGCTGCCCAAATAGCAAAGCTTCGAGCAATCCATTCAACTACTCGCTCAAAGCAACGAGAAGAACATTAAAGATTTTCACGTGAAAGTCGATTGTATGTACAATGACTTGAATGGGAAATTCGAATCTCTTTCGACCCATGTCAAGAAATTGGATATGAAAGTCTCTCAAACCGCATATTCTATGAAGAGACGGAACAGAGTTTTACCCGGAAGAGTAATACACGACCTTCAACTACTCATTGGAAACAAGATTGTTCCCGCTGACTTTCAAGTGCTCGAAATGGATCGAGATATGGAGAGACCAATGATTTTTGGTCGACCTTTTTTGGATACCGTTGGCGCCATCATTGATCACGCCAACTGTAACGCCCGCGTTCCGGAAGAATTGATTATTAGGGGAAATAATTAATTCGGGTTTGTTCCGGGGTAGTATCGATCGATACTAGCCTTGTATCGATCGATACCTGTCGGGGGTAGTATCGATCGATACTGGCATGTATCGGTCGATACCAGTCGGGGTTTCCTTATTGTCTTCTTCCTCTTCTCTTCTTACGGTGGATAAACCATTCTTTTGGGAAAAATCAGAATTGGTCGTGAGAGAGAGAGAGAGGGAGAGAGAGAGAAATGGAAAGAAGAGCTTGGTGAAGCTTGGATCTTGCGAGATCAAGAGAATTTGAGCTTGGAGAGAAGCTTGAAGAAGAGGTTGGAAGAGCATGGTTTTGGCGTGAGCTAAGGGGGAAGAGAGGGAGGTCTTCTAGAGCTCGATCCATCCTATCTAAGGTGAGTTGTGACCAAAGGTTAGCAATTAAGCTTGTGTGGTGCTTTGTTAAGCTTGATTGATGAATTTTGTAGCTTGTGTTGGCGATTTCTGGGTTTAGATTTCGGGAAGGTTGTGAGTCGCAGGGGAGTATCGATCGATACCATGGGTGTATCGATCGATACCAGTCCCTTGTCGGTAGGCTGGTGTTGTTTCAGTATCGATCGATACCAGTCGTGTTGTTTCAGTATCGTTCGATACCAGTCCCTTTTTGGTTGACGCGTGTTGTTTCAGTATCGATCGATACCAGTCGTGTTGTTTCAGTATCGATCGATACCAGTCCCTTTTTGGTTGACGTGTGTTGTTTTAGTATCGATCGATACCAGGGGTGTATCGATCGATACCAGTCGTTGGTTGTGCCTTGAAAGCGTGTTGTGTATTTACTTTTCAGGCGGTGTGTTTAGCTTTTCCTAGAGTAGAATTGCTAGGCGTTGGTTTAGTTTTTCATGGGATTGAATTGCTAATTGTGCTGGAAGTTTTAATTGGTGTTAATTAATTATTCATGTTGTAAATTGCTAATTGTTGTGCTTGTTGGTAGCCTGTTGTTGGGAGGATCAATCTCACTCAGCGTTTGGTTAGCCAAATGTTGATGCATCACTTTTGTCGATGCAGGTAAAGAAAAGGCGTGATCGTGGAATCGAGGCAGTGAAGAGGGGATGATTAGGACTCGGGGTTTTTGTTGTTATTGTTGTTGCTTTTGCTGTTATAGAACTGTTAGCTTGTGTAAGTTGTAGAACTTG
>PKMM01001901.1:21429-32972 GCA_002933915.1 Eutrema heterophyllum
TATATTAATTAATTACAAAAAAAGAAAAAAAAAAGAAAACAAATAAAAACGGTGAGAACGGTGAGAAAGGTGAGAACGGTGAGAACGGTGAGAACGGTGAGCCCGTTCGCCGCCGGGAAACCCACCGGGAGCGGCCAGAATGGTGAGCCACGTCAGTCTCCTCCTCTTCTCCATCATCTCCTTCATCGCCTTCTTATCCCGACCCGGAATCAGATCTCACGTGGAGAAGAAGCGGAGGAGAAGAAACCTCGCCGGCGGCTAGAGAAGAAGAAGTGTAACGCCCGCGTTCCGGAAAAATTGATTATTGGGGGAAATAATTAATTCGGGTTTGTTCCGGGGTAGTATCGATCGATACCTGTCGGGGGTAGTATCGATCGATACTGGCCTATATCGGTCGATACCAGTTGGGGTTTCCTTATTGTCTTCTTCCTCTTCTCTTCTTACGGTGGAAACCATTCTTTTGGGAAAAATCAGAATAGGTCGTGAGAGAGAGAGAGAGGGAGAGAGAGAGAAAGGGAAAGAAGAGCTTGGTGAAGCTTGGATCTTGCGAGATCAAGAGAGTTTGAGCTTGGAGAGAAGCTTGAAGAAGAGGTTGGAAGAGCGTGGTTTTGGCGTGAGCTAAGGGGGAAGAGAGGGAGGTCTTCTAGAGCTCGATCCATCCTATCTAAGGTGAGTTGTGACCAAAGGTTAGCAATTAAGCTTGTGTGGTGCTTTGTTAAGCTTGATTGATGAATTTTGTGGCTTGTGTTGGCGATTTCTGGGTTTAGATTTCGGGAAGGTTGTGAGTCGCAGGGGAGTATCGATCGATACCATGGGTGTATCGATCGATACCAGTCCCTTGTCGGTAGGCTTGTGTTGTTTCAGTATCGATCGATACCAGTCGTGTTGTTTCAGTATCGATCGATACCAGTCCCTTTTTGGTTGACGCGTGTTGTTTCAGTATCGATCGATACCAGTCGTGTTGTTTCAGTATCGATCGATACAAGTCCCTTTTTGGTTGATGCGTGTTGTTTTAGTATCGATCGATACCAGGGGTGTATCGATCGATACCAGTCGTTGGTTGTGCCTTGAAAGCGTGTTGTGTGTTTACTTTTCAGGCGGTGTGTTTAGCTTTTCCTGGAGTAGAATTGCTAGGCGTTGGTTTAGTTTTTCATGGGATTGAATTGCTAATTGTGCTGGAAGTTTTAATTGGTGTTAATTAATTATTCGGGTTGTAAATTGCTAATTGTTGTGCTTGTTGGTAGCCTGTTGTTGGGAGGATCAATCTCACTCAGCGTTTGGTTAGCCAAATGTTGATGCATCACTTTTGTCGATGCAGGTAAAGATAAGGCGTGATCGTGGAATCGAGGCAGTGAAGAGGGGATGATTAGGACTCGGGGTTTTTGTTGTTATTGTTGTTGCTTTTGCTGTTATAGAACTGTTAGCTTGTGTAAGTTGTAGAACTTGGTTTTGTGTTGTTTAATTATAAAAAAAAAAAAAAGTGCGGTCGTTTCACCAACCGTTGTGCCGTTTTCTTAAACGTGGACCGAAGGACATTCTACCCAACTGTCCCGTTTGGAATTCCAATTCCAAGGAGTAAGCCTAAGAAGAAACATTCAATTTTCCCTAAAGGAAAAGAGAAAGAAGGATCGATTAACACAAAACCTGAAAAGGCGAGACAACCGTTTGTTTCAAAGCCATTTGCTAAGATAAAGATCAACATTCCTCCCGACTTAAGTAATACCAAAGAGAGGCAAGTGGAAGGAATGGTCGAAAAGACGAAACAAACTCTCCAAAGCGCGAAGGTTCTTAAAAAACGCGGAAAGAAGATGTGGATACAAAGGATATATGAATCACATCCCAAACTCGAAGAGGTTCAAGGAACACTTGTTCCCAGGACACCCTCTGCTCACGCCTAGACCCACCAAAAAGTCGAGCTAACGATTTTAACCAAAAGTGCTTAATGGGAGGCAACCCATTTGGTACGTTTTCTTTCTTTTATTTTATCGTTCTTTTTCTATTAACATTTTCCTTATCAGTATTTTAGGCTTTTTATAAAAATAAAAAAAAACACAAAACATTTAAAAAACCAGAAGTGGTGACCAGAAACGGATCACAAAACGCCAAAGAAACGAAGGAGGAGTCGCATCCGAGGCAAAGGCCATCGCCGCGGTCGCGTGTGCCCGACTCGCGGCGAAGAGGTGGTTGACCGCGGTCGCGTTACTCCTGCTCGCGGCAAATGGGAGTTCGGCCGCGGTTGCGTGTGCTCGACCCGCGGCAAAGCCAATCCGGCTGAAACCTGTTCCGAGCTTTTCCTAAACCGTCCAGGTTCTTAACAGTGCAATTCCGAACATTCTTCCGACCCAAAATTAAACCGTAACCGGTATAATTTTTCGTGTCCCGCATTTTAAGGTAAGTTCCAAAAAGTTTTTGAAAAACAGAAATTATTTTTTACGAGCATAAAACCAACATTTCTAAAGACTAAAAGGAATTTTTAGATCAAAACTCTTTTTCTTCTTCTCTTCCAAGAGACTTGGAGATTTTGAGGAAGAACAACTTTTTAAACTCGCTTTTAAGGAACTTCTTCGTCTCTATCTCACTCTTTTTCGAAGGAGATTTCAATTCCGAACTCATCTCACCAAGGTATGATTTCAAAATCCTTACTTTTTAACATGAACTCAATTTTAGGCTTTCCTTGTTTGGGCTAGATAAATGTCTATGATATGTAGAAATTGCTGGAGAATCTAGGATTGAACTTCTAAAATGTTTAGATTCTGATTTTAGCACATAATTGTTATGAATTTGAGATTTTTGGAATTTGAAAATCTCAAACTCCTTAGAAAACGGATCTGGAGAGTAATATTGATTAATTTGGTTAATTCTAGTTTGATTAGTGATTGATATACAGTAATCTATTAAGTTGGCATAAAGATGCGCATCAAAATTTATCTTTCGAATTTTTATATGTAGAAAATCACAAATACGAAAATCTCGATTCGCTAGATTTAGACTCCATGTTGCTCGTTTGTGGATTTAATGTGTCTCTTGATACTCAATTTAGCATCCTCGCACATTGACACCTTTCAATCGCAGCCATGTTCATAATTTATGTTGAGAATTTTCTTTGGTTTGTAGGAAACATAGACCACTCGAAATTTCGCACGTCTCGCTCTAAGAAGAGCGGATATGTTGGAGACTCCTCTCGGAGACCAGCCTCTAGGCATCCAAAGGAGTTACGAGACGAGTCAGATTCGACTAGTGTAAAGGATGACACCGTTCTTGGCGAGTTCATCACGAGCCAAAGAAGACCTCGAGCTCGCGCACCAGCTCCTCCACGCGACCCATCACCGTCTCCACCGCGCGAACCAACTCCTCCTCCAGAGCAAAGACCGAAAGTTCGATATGTCTGGCAGCCTTCAGACCCGAATGTGGATTATCTCGAGAAGCTCAAGAAAATGAGAATATGATCCACGCTTCGCATTGACTACTCAGCTCTCGAAGCATTCGGGATTAGAGAAGATGTGGTTTGGTATCTCAATTCACTTAACCTTCGACCTTTTATGGAGCTCGACTTGCCCACTTATGAAGATCTCACTTGAGAGTTTCTAGCCACTGTAACCATGTGCTACAAGAGGCGCTCTAATCCAAGAGCAAGGGATGGTACACTCACTTTCTCTATACGTGGATACTCTTATTCACTAACAGTCCCAGAACTTTGTGAAGCATTGAAGCTTCAATATCTTGATGAGATTCACCCCGATGGAGACCCCGATAAGAGCTTATGGCGCATAATGGGACAAGGCGCCTACGACAACGGAAGATCCAAGACTTCCTTACTTATACATCCCGCTGTCCGTTTCGTGCACAATCTCTTGGCGCACACTATCTTCTCGAGAGCGAACGTGGCGAGCATCCGCAAGGGCGAGCTTGTCACTCTTCAACTACCATTCTCTACTAATCCGTGCTACGCTTGTTTTGCATGCATCATCGCGAAGAACTTGGTGAAGGTGAAACACGAAGCACCTACTTCGGGATCCGAGGAACCTTCCACTGCTTTTGGAGGCATCATCATGGCGATTCTACGAGCCGTTGACTTCGATTTCGCGACCGAGACCCCTCTTGCCGAGGCTTGGTTTGACCTCCTGAAATTCTCCCGAGAGCATACCATCTCCCGCGCTGGGCTTGATCTGGACATATTTGGCTACAAGTACTGCCCAAACCCCGGTGAGTCATATTTTGTGTTTTTGCCTTCAGATACAATCCCGAGACTTCGAGAGGGGGGAGCCCCACAATGGCGACCAGACACGACGGATTACGTACCTCTAGTCCCTCGTCTACCATACACCAATTGATAGTACTTGGTGGCCAAGGCCAAGCAAGGCGCAACTGCAGAGCGTTCTTGACTTTTTCTACCAGCACCGACTCACCCCGCGAGCTCTTCACACACACATGGACCAAATTATGCAGCCATGGCAAAGAAGCTCGAACGCTAGGAGAAACGATACCAGCGTGTAGTCCGATTCCTCCAGGAGAACAACCAGTTCGATGATGACACATCTGACTCTAAGTCAGAGAGCTCACGTGACGATTAGCCACGCACATCACCACTACGGTTTCATCAAATTTTTTTACCTTTATTTTTCATTTTCGAACTTTTTTTTATCTTTTATCTTTTATCGTTTGTTCCATCCTTTCACCAACTTTTTCACACTGGGGACAATGTGATTTAAACCTGGGGGAGGATGTTTATCCGTTACTAATTTATCTTCTTTGTTTCGAACCTATTTCTTTTATTTTCCGCTTTATTTTTTTAAAATTTTTTTTAGTGTAATCTTTTTCAAGAACATTGTAACAAACCTATGATGATTTCCATCTGTGTGCTTCTACACTATCTCCTCGTGCAAGCTCTTTTGTGGTTTAGTACTATACTAGGCGGTAGCTAGGGCACTTGCAATGCGACATCCCAAGAAGATTTCGACCCATTTAGATTTCAACAGCTCCATCCTCTCTTGCTGTTTTGCATAATATCTAGCACCCCCCGGTGAAAATACGGTAACCCTACACACTTTTAACCTCACTCCTAAAAGCCCTTAATACCTAGCCTCGATTGTCTTGGTTAGTATTTTTGATGAGAATCACGCTACCCTTAATGAATGTTAAGAGCTAGTTAACTGGAAAATATGATTTAAATGGTTAGATTTTCGCATGACGGATACCGTGGACTAGCGGTTGCAGTGCTTTGATGAGAATTTTCTAGACTAGGTCCCTATTGATGCAATACGTTGGTTATGGTTTAGAAGGACGGTCACTGAGATTTTGTTAGTTCATACGTTTTTGAAAACTTCTTTCCGAGTTTAGATTTCTGTTTTGTTTGACAACAAACAAAGATCTAAGTCTGGGGGAGTTGATATCTTTTGGATCACTTTAATATCTTTTGCAGGTGTTTTAACTCCGTTTTCAATGGTTTTCGAATGATTTCCATGTTTTAGAGTTTTGAAAGACATTTCAGGTTACTTGGGATAAAAAAAGTGCATTACGAAACAAAAGTACGTTTTTGGATAAACTTAGACCGTCAGAAATCTTGCAATTAAAGAAGACCTTCTCACCGTCTGATCATCCCCAAATTTGGACACAACAAAGAAGAGACAACCAGCTTTCAAATGCAATTGGTTTGGAGACATTCCAATGGTTAGATCTTCAAATAACCCCGAAGCACCGAAGGTAGACGAATCTGCCTTGAAGCAGAGACCACCGCGGCCATAGGAGCTGCACCCGCGGCCAAGAGAAGATCTGCCGCGGTCAGAGGATCCTTGCCCGCGTCTAATAGGCATTCCGCCGCGGTTAGAGACCACGTACCCGCGGCCGTGCTCTGTGCGACCAATTCGACCCGTTTTAATCTCGGGGCCATTTACGTCATTTCATCTCTAAACCTAAATGTCCCCAAAAAAGTGAAAACTATAAATACATGCTTTTAGGTTTATTTTTGTAAGGTTGGAGACGTGCTTTTGCAGANCGCGGTTAGAGACCACGTACCCGCGGCCGTGCTCTGTGCGACCAATTCGACCCGTTTTAATCTCGGGGCCATTTACGTCATTTCATCTCTAAACCTAAATGTCCCCAAAAAAGTGAAGACTATAAATACATGCTTTTAGGTTTATTTTTGTAAGGTTGGAGACGTGCTTTTGCAGAGAGACCACTTTAGCCTCTTTGTTCATCGATTTGTAGAAGATGAATTCTCTGAGGAACTTTCTTCTTCGTGATCGAGCTGGGTGGCGGGATAAAAGATGTTGCTGTCGATTTGAGTGAAAGATATGCATTGACGTGGCCAGTCCATAATTGCTCCGCTAGTGGCTAGGAAAGGCCATATGAGGATTACCGGAGCCGGATTGATCTTTTCTGCTTTGAAAACGTAGAAGTCTACGGGGGTTATGGAATCTCCGATTCGTACATGTACATCAACTGCTATCCCCTACGGTGTGGTATGAGACTGGTTGGTTATGTTTATCCTCGTTCAGGTTGGTTGGATGTGCTTGATGCCGAGGCGTTCGGCAGTTGAGCTGGAGATGATGCTGAGGCAAGCTCTAGAGTCGCACAGGACGTTGGTGAAATCAACCCCTTAGATGTTGCATGAGATGAGAAATTTGCCCTTGTTCCAGAGTTTTGTAGAGTATCTGATAAGCTCAAAATTAATACCCTAAAAGTACTAAAGCTGTAGCTGCAGTATAGTAGGGGTCGAACCACAAAGACTCAAGAAATCACACAATAGACCAAATAGACTTGAATTAAGCTAAGTAAATAATGGAAGTAAAAACAAAGACGTAAATTAAACTGTTGTAAATTCAATGGAGGAAAGATAGGTTCATGGTATTTCTCAGGAAATCAGAGAATGCAGATAAACCAATTAATCATGATTCAGGTTATGCACGGTTCTTGAACTAAAATCACTAAGCTATAATTAACCAACTGTCGTTGCGAGAATTATCTAAATCTAAATCCTAGAATCCCAAATCTCTTTGCAAATCCTAAAGATCTAAACCAGCTTTAAAGTCCAGGTTTGATATGTTCACAAAACAACTAAACCAAATCTCTTTGGGGATAACTATTTTGCTCACCCTAAGTTCTGTCAGATTATCAATTGCACTGTCGTGCCTAATCGATTAACCTAAGATCTAAGTTCCAGATTCGTCAACCTAGAATTAGCTTTGAGAACAACCTAAGGTGAAGAACTAATTCAGATTATGAATCCTAACCAACTAATTAACCCTTATGATAAAACCCTAAACCTAAAGTGGATCTACTCAGACATGATTAATGGAACATAAATCATAGATTAATAGAATTGCATAACAGAAATAAATAAGAAAACAAAAGGGTTCAGAATTGTCTCCTCAAAATCACTAAAAACATTCTCTCAAAGTATCAAAAGTAAAATAAAGCTTAGCCAACAAAAGTGGCTGAAAAACCTAATTATAATGCTAAAACACGTTATGGGGCTTCTTGTAATAATTAAAGACTTCTAGGCCAAGGTGCAATTTCATCTGACTTATAAAAAGTCGCGATCCTTCTCTTTGGACGACGGTATCGACCGATACCATAAGTGGTATCGATCGATACTCGGGCAGTGAGTCACGTTCCTTCCTACATGGTGTCAGTATCGATCGATACTCGGGCAGTGAGTCACGTTCCTTCCTTCATGGTGTCAGTATCGATCGACACCAGGTGGTGTCGGTCAATACAAGGGCTTCAAATCGGCAGTAATGGGGTCTCTAGAAAAGCTTCTTGCCTCTTCACAGTTGCTGCAGTCTGAGCGACCTGAGTTTCCAGCCTCATCTGATGAATGCTAAGAGCTTTAATCTTTCCATTTAGGTCTGTGTACATAACATCCATCTTCCCATTGAAGTCCACTGTCATCTTCTGTTGTCCCTCAAGATTCTGTTCAAGCATGGATTCAACCTTATTCTCTGGAGATTTGGGAGGAATAGGCTGGTAATTGTTGGTGAAGTTTCGGTTGTTGTTTTGCTGGTATTGATATCTCTGACTTTGAAAACCAGCACCACCTATGTAGTTAACATCTTCCACTTCATCCTCATCAAGAAAATGAACAGCCTTCTTCGTCTTTCCCATCAAAAGATTGTGCACTGAATCCAGCTTAGCTTGAACCACAGCAATCTGATATCCATCCATGCTCCCAGCCTGTTTCCTTCGCTTAAAGTCTGCATTCTTGGTGCTATTGCTAGACGCCAAGTTCTCAATACGCACATAAGCATCGTCAGGATACCTAGTGTTGAAGTTCCCATTACTCGCAGCATCCAAAGCCATCTGATACCTCCAATCAATCCCTCTGAAGAAGATACCCATCAGCTGAACCTTAGTGAACCCATGGTGTGGACAATCTCTCTGATATGATCTAAATCTCATCCAAGCAGCCTTAAACACCTCAGTTGGTCCTTGAGAAAACTGGGAGATCTTGTTCCTAAGCTCTTCGGATCTCGCATCATCATAAAAATTGTTCAGGAACGCGTTCTTAGTCTCCTCCCAAGTAGTCAGTGATCCAGGAGGCAAATGCTTCAGCCAGTAAGCTGCATCCCCACCAAGAGAATATAAGAAAAGCTTACAGAGGAGGTAATCTTTGGACACTCCATTGTACTTAATGCTGGTGACCAAGTCCTCAAAGCTCTCAATATGATCCATGGGGTGCTCATGAGGAAGACCATGAAAAGGGTGTTGACCCACAAGAGTGAAGTATGCAGGTTTCAGCTCAAAGTCATTCCTCTGGAAAGCAGGTGGACGAATCGCTGATCGATTGGCATAGAACTGATCATGCCTGTTATACTCACCAATTGTCCTACCACGATCAACCACATTATTCCCAACATTCACAACAGCTGGAGGGACAATGATGTCTCCATCTCCATCAAGTCGTTGCTCCCTCTCATTGCACAAATGGCCCTCTTGGTCTCTCAAAGTTCCAGCATCATCACGAACAAAAACCACTGGATTGTTCATCTCTGCTGGCCTCTTTGTTCTCCTTTTTGTGCGTTCCAAAAGTGCTAGTTCCTCGTTGGAAAGATTAACTAGCTGCGTGCTCTTGTTTCTCCTGGTTTCGCGATTAGGCATACACCTGAAACACAAAAGTCAAAGCACGTAAGTAACAAAAAAAAAAAAAAAAAAAATATGACGAGTATCGACCGATACCAGTTGGGTATCGACCGATACCGACGAACTTAGTCAAAATTCTAAGCTAAAATCTAATGGCGAATTTAAAGTCCCCGGCAACGGCGCCAAATTTTGATAAGCTCAAAATTAATACCCTAAAAGTACTAAAGCTGTAGTTGCAGTATAGTAGGGGTCGAACCACAAAGACTCAAGAAATCACACAATAGACCAAATAGACTCGAATTAAGCTAAGTAAATAATGGAAGTAAAAACAAAGACGTAAATTAAACTGTTGTAAATTCAATGGAGGAAAGATAGGTTCAGGGTATTTCTCAGGAAATTAGAGAATGCATATAAACCAATTAATTAGGATTCAGGTTATGAACGGTTCTTGAACTCAAATCACTAAGCTATAATTAACCAACTGTCGTTGCGAGAATTATCTAAATCTAAATCCTAGAATCCCAAATCTCTTTGAAAATCCTAAAGATCTAAACCAACTTTAAAGTTCAGGTTTGATATGTTCACAAAACAACTATACCAAATATCTTTGCGGATAGCTATTTTGCTCATCCTAAGTTCTGTCAGATTATCAATTGCACTGTCGTGCCTAATTGATTAACCTAAGATCTAAGTTCCAGATTCGTCAACCTAGAATTAGCTTTGAGAACAACCTAAGTTGAAGAACTAATTCAGATTATGAATCTTAACCAAGTAATTAACCTAGCATTCAATGAAATCCCTTATGAGAAAACCCTAAACCTAAAGTGGATCTACTCAAACATGATTAATGGAACAGAAATCATAGATGAATAGAATTGCATAAAAGAAATCAATAAGAAAACAAAGGGGTTCAGAGCTGTCTCCCCAAAATCCCTAAAAACAATCTCTCAAAGTATCAAAAGTAAAATAAAGCTTAGCCAACAAAAGTGGCTGAAAAACCTAATTATAATGCTAAAACACGTTCTGGGGCTTCTTGTAATAATTAAAGACTTCTGGGCCAAGGTGCAATTTCATCTGATTTGTAAAAAGTCGCGATCCTTCTCTTTGGACGACGGTGTCGACCGATACCATAAGTGGTATCGATCGATACTCAGGTAGTGAGTCACGTTCCTTCCTTCATGGTGTCAGTATCGATCGATACTCGGGCAGTGAGTCACGTTCCTTCCTTCATGGTGTCAGTATCGATCGACACCAGGTGGTGTCGGTCGATACAAGGGCTTCAAATCGGCTGTCCCAGCTACACGATCTCTGCTTTGCTCCAAAAAGCTCCAGAATGCTTCAATATCTCCAATTGCTCTAAACGTGCCAAAACCTGAAAAGACTAAAAAAGACTCCAAAAATACTAGAAAGACCCTAAAAACAAGACCTATATCATGGTCAAATAGGGGTAAAAACCATGATATATCAGTATCTCAATTGGCCTTCCGCGCCTTGCGTAGGTGAAGAGATCCTCTATTTCCGATGTGGACTCGGTGCTGTTGCGGAAGAAAAGTCCGAGTTGGCAATCCTTCAATGCTTTGGTGAAGGAGATATATTTGGGTAAGTTGCGAACTACTTGAAAGAATTCGTGGCATTGCGGCATCTGAAGGAATCGATTACGACATATTTGTTGTCATAGGCTGGTCCTGCTGGCGTGGTGGTGAGGGGGTTGTGCAGTCGTTATGTATTCGAGTTGTTCCTCTTGTTACATTGTCTTGTCCAGCTCGCTGGATTGAAGGGCGCTTCTCCTCTATCTCCAAGTCCGGAGCGGCTCTTTTACGCTTGGAGCATCTCGGTTGATCGTTAATCTGGCCTCGGGGTGGAGCACTTATCGCCTTTTCTTCCAGTTCTGGTTTTGATGTGAATAAAACGGGGCTGGTTAACTTGTGTAGAAGCCTGGCATTGGGATGTAATCTTCAGCGGATCCACGGTGCACAAGTGGCTGTCTCTGGGCTTCATGGGTGGGAGGAGGTCGATGGCCATTAAAGTAACCATTGTTTCTTGGGTAGCAATCCATCTTAGAAAGTTCCTGGAACGGACGAAAATATAAAACAGAATATGTCAATGGGTCTTAGACTAAATTTCAAATTCAGAATTGAAGGTAATGCTATTGGTCCCTGATACTAAAACTTTTCAGTCTTAAGGAGGTATCAATAACTCCAATACGAGTAGTATAGAAGGTTATCAATCCGTATTGGGATTAATTCTAAGCACGAAGAATACAAGGCACTCAAGTAAGTTAAGATAAATAAGTGAATTGTTGATTTATACTAATACCCTAACACGATTAAGCAAATAGACAAAACGAAACAAACTAAGCAAGATATGAATTCAAATGATAAAAACGAATCCAAGGATGAGGTAATTGGATATAGGCTATTCCAAGTCTAATTCATGATGCTCATACACAATCAAGGTTAATTTCC
>PKMM01002129.1:0-24361 GCA_002933915.1 Eutrema heterophyllum
TTTCGTCCTTCCCCAATTTTTTTTTCGCGTTTGCTTTCATGTTAAGATTCCAATTACTCAGCTACTCTCCTGCAACAAACAAATTGTTCTTTTGATTAACTTCTCCAAAATCATCCCGATTGGAACCGCGACAATCATAATTATTGTCTCGGCTAAAATTTTGGACCATTTAATTGGAAATTTATATTACCGATTTCGCGTGCTGAGTTGTAATCGGTTATCCCACATGATCCCCCACTGAATTGAATGATTTCCACATTTTCCATATATGTTAGATTTTTGCGGTTTTTAGCACTGCCTTCCAATGAATTCCGATCGCCGTTTGTTTGATTAGGAATAGATTACCTAATTTTGCGGATGCAAGTGGGCGCCAATTACATGGATACATTCTTTGTGGACACATGACTAAACTAAGATCATTTAGAAACTATCCATCATCTGATCCGAGCCTTGTGGATAAAACGCTATGGACGTATGCTATAAAATTACCTTACACATCGTTTGCACCATTCCCATGCTAAATAAGTGGATGTGATTTTTTAGTAAACAATGGATAACTTTTAAAAAAAGAGTTAATCACAACCCCTACTTTTACATTAATTACATCTCATTAGACGGTTGGGACTCGGACACGTCAGCTTGGTAGATATCTCAGGAAATTAACCAAAGCATTGTCAGTAGGGTAAATCTCGGTTCTTGTTTTTCTTGTTCACTTCATCCAGAGGTTGGCGGTAAAAATTAAAGGTTGGTGTTCTTCAAGTTTTATGTGTTCATTCCCCAGTTCATTCAATGTGGATCTAAACCGTGGACGCACTCACATTTGATTTGTTTCGTTTTCATCTAATAGGTCGCCATGGACAAGCATGTATTAGTAATGTGCGGCAAATGGATTGCTTCTTCAGACGATAGGTGGGATTTTGTTATTGACAAACACTTGTTGTCTAGGATTGTCACGATAAGAGAAGGAATGAGCATCATCCAACTGATGCACATATGTCCTTTTCATGTTCGATTGACATTGTGCATTTGGTTTTATTGAACTCCGGTTCAGCTGTTGGTGTGATGACCTCATTGAAACCTTGCCCCATGGCTCCATAAAATAAAAGATGACCCTTCGCCGAAGCAGGACAAACAGTGCATATATCCAACGGTGTGCTCCCCGATTTGTGGAAGAAAGTCATAGACATGGAGCAAAAGGCCAACACATCCATCACGCAGAACAACCCGTAACCAAGATCATTCCTTCCGGGTCTATGATCCTAGGTCCCAAACACTCAAGATCATTTCTTCCGAGCCCACGGCCCCAGGTCCCATAAACTCATGATCATTCCTTCTGGACCCTCGGTCCTAGGTCCCCCAGACCCGGTCCTTGGCCATAAGAAAACTTATATATATATATATTTACTGCTTTTACATTGCATGATAGCCGAGAAAGTTTTTTACCTCTGGCTTGGGTGCGTCTCACTTGCCAGGTCTGCTACGCATACATGAGCAGTGCGGACAAACTGTTGGGGATAAATATGTTTCCTTAGGATTGAGCGAATCTTCTAACGCCACATGTAATATAGAATTATATAAGCCACCTTTCCTGAAATCACAAACTCATGCCACGTGATCTAGAAAGTGTCAATATTCACTAACTCGTACCATGTGATCTAAAGAGTGTAAACATTTTCTAATGTTCACTAACTCGTGTCAAGTGATCCGAAAAAGTGTCAATATTGACCAACCTATGTGCCAAGTGATCTGGAAAAGTGTGGAATTAAGGATGAGTGGTCCAATATGGATGTGGAGACAACAACCAGTTGACCATGCATTTGAGCAACCTGATAGTCAGGAGACAACCCGACGTCCGGGGAGCAGACAACTTTAGCAACCCGACACGTTCAGATGTTGGGCATGTAAGAAAGCAGCCCGATGCTCCTTTAACATGAGTATCATGCAAAGTAAGTAATATATCTTCATATGGGCGAAAGATTATATTTGTATTATTCGACTCCCTCCATTTCCATATATTCAACTTAACTTACACCCTCGTACGACAGTTAGAATAAGCCCATAACATGTTATCTTTGCATGTGATAGGTGAAAGTTACTAGTTATTGTTTGTTGGAAAGATAAAAGCATGGGACGCCCTAACCATCGGACATCACCAAATCTGCCAGAAATAGCGAGTACTCTACACCATCTCNCCAAGTGATCTGGAGAAGTGTGGAATTAAGGATGAGTGGTCCAATATGGATGTGGAGACAACAACCAATTGACCATGCATTTGAGCAACCTGATAGTCAGGAGACAACCCGACGCCTGGGGAGCAGACAACTTTAACAACCCGACACGTTCAGATGTTGGGCATGTAAGAAAGCAGCCCGATGCTCCTTTAACATGAGTATCATGCAAAGTAAGTAATATATCTTCATATGGGCGAAAGATTATATTTGTATTATTCGACTCCCTCCATTTCCATATATTCAACTTAACTTACACCCTCGTACGACAGTTAGAATAAGCCCATAACATGTTATCTTTGCATGTGATAGGTGAAAGTTACTAGTTATTGTTTGTTGGAAAGATAAAAGCATGGGACGCCCTAACCATCGGACATCACCAAATCTGCCAGAAATAGCGAGTACTCTACACCATCTCATACATCTTTAGGGGACAAAGAAAGTAAGTTAAAAGCACTTGAGTATCTCGTACAAATCCGACGCATAGGTCCATAACCCGACCCGACAATCAAACACGTGACCCAGCATACCAGTCTAGGCCAAGCACCTCTATAAATACACCTTTCCTCCTTCGGGGAGGGGGATCCACTATTTACTTCCCTTATTTTTCTACGCATTCTCGAGCTTTAGACTCATTTCTCTCTGAACTCTCCAAACACTTATCATTTTCTTAGACTCCGGGACTCATTCTGAACCTCTTTCTTTCCATTTTCCGGACATATTTCACAAACGTTAAACTTTTCTTTCCATAGTTTTCCACCTCAAAGTGCCCCGTAAATATCTTGATACTTCGTAAATCCATCTTTTCTTTCGAACTCGAAGTTGCTTAAACACATTTCTATTAATGTCTTCCGATTCTTTTTGGTTTCCGACGTATCAATATGTGGTCTTTATTATCTTTTTACTTACTTGAGCGTCGCAAAGTCCTCAGAAGACACCCTTCTATCGTGTCTTCCAGATTTCGACGTGTGTGATCTCTTTGTAGCAGACTTACCCTCTAAAAGACGAAAAATCACTGAAATATACACAAAGAGATCTCAAATTCTATATGATAATTCTCACAATAACTACAATTGATTTTATAACTAAAAGTATACTAATTTTACTCTATAATTATTTCATCCTACGCAGAACGCGGATACTATCCTAGTTAGTTTAGAACTAGGTGTCTAACCCGCGCCTTAAGGCGCGGGTCAATATCTTAAAACGGAATAAAAATAACACAAAGATTAACTATCTCAAACCGAATAAAAATAAAACATGTATTTGAGACTAACGCCATGAAAATAGAGCAACAATCAAAGTCCAATATTAATCCAAAATTAAAAACATAAAAACCAAAACCAATGAAGTGTGTAAAAGTCACAAACGTGAGTTCTTATAGATATTCTGAAACACGTCTTTGTAGACAACGTTCATTGTCTTACGTTGTGGTTTACCATTGGAATCAGTAATTAGAATCTTCAATCCTTCCCTTGACGTAACCCTAGAGACAACAACATAAAGCTGACCATGACAAAAGACCGGCTTAGGTAAGTATAACCCAACTTTTTGCAGAGTTTGACCCTTGCTTTTATTAATCGTCATAGCAAACGCTATAGCAATGGGAAATTGTATACGCCACATTCTAAAGGGGAACCTTGCTTCCGGAGGCGAAACAAACATTTTAGGTATGAGAAACTTTTTGCCGACTTTATCACCGCTTATAAGACTAGCCTCGATAACATGTTTTGCTAACTGAGTAATAAGCAATCTTGTCCCGTTACATAAACCGCCTCGAGGGTCAATGTTCCTAAGCAACATGATCGGAGCACCAATCTCAACTTTAGACAGTGATTTGGCAGACCAGATACCTTGATACGACTGTTTAGATATTCTTGAGTACAAACAATATCATCAATCTTGCTTGTGTCTGAAGTATCAATGCTATCAGAACTAAGATATTCATGTTCATCATCTGAAGTCAAAAATTAAAAAGTAATATCGAATTGAAGTCAAGAATCATAAACATTCACAAAAACACACAACAATTACATGCAAGTTGTGACAACATAAAATCATTTATAACATCTACATCTTGATTATGGGGACTCAATATAGCCCTTTCCTGGAAAAATTAAGGGTCACATGCCGTTGCATACGTTCGACCGTAAACCTCTGTTACAATATTTTTCACGGGATCGCCATCTTCAGTTATCAATAAATCCGATGGGATATCGATCTCAACTTCTCCCATATTGGGCTCATTAATTTTTCCATCACTCATATCCAATATCCACTTTACAAATTCTCTTAATTCTTGATCCATAACACTACCAGTGCCACAAAGAAATCTCATATTCGTTGGTGTGACCCATCATTTATTGAGCACAATGTATACTCGTTGACAACAATCAGTATCCCAAATCTAGAATGAGTGGTTCGACATCCCTGCAGCAACAATGCAACAATTCCACTCGATGCAACACTAAGAACTATACGGCCTTTAGACTGAAGTGCGGCACCAAAAACATTCCACAAGTACGTTTTTCCAGTCCCACCATAACCATAGACAAAAAAACCACCGGTATCACCATTAATTGCGTACATTATCTCATCGTAAACACGTTTTTGCGCCTCGGTGATTGTGGATAACAACCTCGCATGATCAGCCGCCAGTTTATCACAATCGTAGTTTGGCAAATAGTTTACGCATAAACTTTCCAGAACACCAAAAACTTGCTTCTTTCAGTTTTTATTTGTCTTCTCCAAATCCTTACCTTTCTCCTCTTCTTCTTCGGTCTCATCCACCTTCTTATTCTACTTATGTTTTTTATTTTCTTTGTCTTTGTCATATTCCTCGTCTTTTCCGACTTTTTCTTCATCGTCTTAGTTTTCATCTTATTCCTCTTCTTTAGCTTTAAGTTTTTTTTCTTTGTCATCTTTTCCTTCTTCTTTTTCATCATCTTCGTCTTCTCTGGTTTATTTTTCTCTCTCGCACTCTTTCGGATTTTATTCCATTTTTTCTTCTCCCTCTTCTTCATCATTTCCCTTCTTCGTCGTTTTCTTTGTCTTCCATTTTTATTCTTCATCATCTTTGAGTTCTTCTTCTTCTTTATTGTCTTCGTCTTCTATGGCTTCTTTTTTCTTTAGCTTTGTCTTCATTTTCTTCTTCCTCTTCTTGTTCCCTCTCATTCTTCATCATCTTCATATTCTCCAACTTCTTATTCTTTATATTTAGTTTATCTGCTCCCTCGTATTTTCCTTTTATCCTTTTTATCGTATTCGGCTTATTCTTCTTCTTCATCACATTTGTCTTCTTCAACTATTTCTTTCTCTTCTTTCAGTTTTTATACGTCTTCTCCAAATCCTTACGTTTCTCCTCTTCTTCTTCGACGTCTTGGTCTCATCTGCCTTCTTATTCTACTTATGTTTTTTTATTTTCTTTGTCTTTGTCATCTTCCTCGTCTTTTCCGACTTTTTCTTCATCGTCTTAGTTTTCATGTTCTTCCTCTTTTTTAGCTTTAAGTTTTTTTTCTTCGTCGTCTTTTCCTTCTTCTTTTTCATCATCTTCGTCTTCTCTGAATTATTTTTTTTCTCTCTCTCACTCTTTCGGATTTTCTTCCGTTTTTTCTTCTCCCTCTTCTTCATCATTTCCCTTCTTGGTTGTCTTCCGTTTTTCTTCTTCATCATCTTCGAGTTCTTCGTTTTCTTTATTGTCTTCGTCTTCTATGGCTTCTTTTTTCTGTAGCTTTGTCTTCATTTTCTTTTTCCGGTTTTTTTCTTCCTCTTCTTGTTCCCTCTCATTCTTCATCATCTTCATATTCTCCGACTTCTTATTCTTCCGATGTTTCTTTATCCCATCTTCGTCTTCTTCCTCGCCATATTCAATTTTGTATCAAAATCTTCCATTATCGGTTTCCATTACTCTCCCCCCCCCCCTCTCTCTAGATTTCTAATTTATATCTCCCTTGGATATTGCTCGAGAATCTCCAGCATGTTCTTATTTTTTCACCTTCATGAAAGATAAATTCCACAATATATAGGTTTAGTCTTGTTTCCTTCAACTTCTTCTTCTCTCTTTTGTTCTCTTAGTTTACATTCAAGCATCATCGCCATCTTTTCCTTCTTCTTTTTCCTCTTCATATCAATCACATATTTCTTCGCTGTAAAAAAATCATCATCGTTCCAACCATTGTTTCCTTGTACCTTTGGTACCTTTCCTCAAGCATTTCAAACAGGTACCGAAGGTACAAGGAAACAATATTGTCGTTCCAACTTTTGTTCTCTTAGTTTAGTATTGTCGAATTCAATATCCATAAAATTTATTTGATCATACATCGATATGTTTTGTAGGTCGTTGCCATGTTCTTCGAGAAATGCTTGTTTCTCTAAATACTCTGTCATTTCAAGTACTCTCATTATTAACACAAGATTTAAAGATTAATATTACAAACCCAAGCAAACAAAATAAATTGGTTCCGAAGTCATGATCGAAGATATGCCAAAACGCATAATAGCGAGCCTATCAATTATGAATGATTAAGAAGCTTACATTAGAATATAAAAATATAGAGATACATATACAAATAAAGAAGTAAGGCCACCACTACCAAACAAACTACAACTACATGTCCTTGAAGGTTTTAACTTTCTTATCAACCAAAACAAATAGTTAGAAAAACTGAAGAGACGAACTAACGGGATAGAATATGGATCAATTACATGTCCATGAAGACTTTAACACACTCTCACTCTCTCTCTCTCTCTCTCTCTCTCTCTCTCTCTCTCTCTCTCTCTCTCTCTCTCTCTCTCTCTCTCTCTCTCTCTCTCTCTCTCTCTCTCTCTCTCTCTCTATTCCTAATTTAGGTCTTCCTCGAAAATCACCAGCATGTTCTTCTTCTTCTCCTTCATGAATGAAAATTCCATAATAGATAGGTTTAGTTTCGCATCATCCACCTTCTCATTCACTCTGTTATGTTAGTTTACCTTCAAGCATCTTCGACATCTCATCCTTCTCCTTCTTCATGTTATTCACACATTTGTTTTTCTTCTTTTTCATGGAATATAAATTCCACAATAAATAGGTTTAGTGTTGTCTCCTTCAACTTCTACTTCTCCCTTTGTTCTCTTAGTTTACCTTCAAGTATCTTCGCCATCTCTTCTTTCTCCTTCTTCATATTAATCACACATTTCTTTGCTTTCAAAACATTTTCATCGTTTCAACCACTGTTTCTTTGTGGCTTATGTGCTTTTCCCCAAGCATTTCAAACATGGTTTGGAACCGGTTTATTATTGTCGAATTCAATACCTCTGAAATTTCTTTGATCACATCAATATGTTTAGTGGGTCGTTGCCATTTTCTCCTCGAGCAACGCTTGTACTCTAAATTCTCTGTTATTTCAAGTACTCTCTTTAGTAACACAATATTTAAGTGTTAATATTACAAACCCAAACAACTAAAATAGATTTGGTCCAAACTAATGATCAAAGATGTGGCAAAACGCATAATATCAAGTCTATCAATTATGGCCGATTAAGAAGCATACATTTGAATAGAATAAAGAAAATATAAATACATATTAAAAAAAGAAGTAAGACCATAATTATCAAAAACTTACACTTACATGTCTCTGAAAGCTTTAACTTCCTTGTAAACCAGATTAAACAAAAAATTAGGAATACAGAAGAGATGAACTTAAGGAAATCTAATATCGATCAATTAAATGAACCTAAAAGGTTTATTCTTACTTATCTCATCTTCGTTTTCTTTTTTTTTTTGCTTTGTCTTCATCTACTTCTTCTTCTTTATCTTTCGATTTACGTTCTTTCTGGTATTTTCCTTCTTCTTTTCCATCGTACTTTAACTTTTTTTTCACCATATTCGTATTCCCCCATTTCTTCTTCTTCTTCTTTTCCAATTTTTTTTCCTCCTCTTCTTCCTTTTCTCCTTCATATTCTGTCTTATTTGAATTATTATTCTTCTGACTTTTCTTAGTCACTCTCTTCAACTTCACTTTCTTCTACTTCGTCTACATCATCTTTCGGATTTCTTCTTCTTCTACTACGTTTTCTTTTTTTTCTTCGTCTTTAACTTTTCTGACTTCTCTTAGTCACTCTCCTCATCTTCACCTTCTTCTACTTCGTCTACATCATTTTCCGGATTTCTTCTTCTTCTACTACGTTTTCTTTTTTTTCTTCGTCTTTAACTTTTCTGACTTCTTATTCCTCTTCTTTCGGTTCTCTTCTTTTTCTTCAACTTCCAAATCTTTTTATCCTCATTATTTTGTGTTTTCTATCTTTTTACTTTTTCTTCCAGTGTTTATATGACTTCGTCTTTGTCTTCTTCCTTGTCTCTTTCGACAAATGTTATTTAAATAATATAACTTTTCACCGTCTCTAATTCTAATATTTTCATTTTAAAAAATTGTTAGCGTAATTTTTATTTTTCTCTATTCGAATTTCAATCTTACATCATTATGATCTTGACATTTTTATAATTGTTATTTTGATAAATGAAGAACTCGGAACAACCAACGACGGAGCAAACACCGTATCTTGAACCGTACGAACCTAGACACATTAAGAGAAATGAATATATAAAAAATTCTGACTAATCTAGTAAATAATAACACAAACAAAGCAAACCAACAATTACGAACCATGTGTTTCTTCAAATCGCCAAAAACGCAACACACAAACGTCACCATACTTCCCATTCATAGTCCATTGATTATAAAAAGCTCTAGCAATTGACCCGATGCATTACACGTTACAACATCATTTCTAGAAAAAGAGAACCAACAAAGTAAAAACCAAAACAAATGAACAATCAAAACCTAAACGCAAAAATAATGTTCGTACCGAAACGAACACAAGTGAAAACCAAAAAAACAATCTTACTTTGCGTCTATAAGGCCGAAAGTAATAGCATAAGAGTGTTCACCGTGGACCATTACAGCACCAACTGAGGAGATAGCCCCAATCAGATCTAATAAATAAGGAGCAAGAAACAAACAAAAAAACAAACAAATCAGTATAAGTAGATAGAAAACCAAATCCCAAAAAATACTTGATATAGTTAACCGGTTAAAA
Source organism: Eutrema heterophyllum (assembly GCA_002933915.1). NCBI lineage: Eukaryota > Viridiplantae > Streptophyta > Magnoliopsida > Brassicales > Brassicaceae > Eutrema > Eutrema heterophyllum. Next base: position 9,303 of record PKMM01002129.1, read on the forward strand.
CAGAGACGTCAACGTTGTTAGCAAGAACAATATCCTTAAACATCGGATAGTCGGAGACTATGTTATCACACTTAGGAGCAATACCGCGGACAAATGTCGTGTCCGTAAAAACAACTTGATACTTGTGTTGAGTGATTCTTGGCAAACCATCTGAATGAACCACACGGAACCCGAAAATCATGATCCATCGATCTTGTATAACCGAATCCTCATGATCTTGGCTAAGGCAGAGGAATCGATGCTGAGACAAAGATCTAGAATAAAATGGCTCGCGGAGGGTGACAACAACTCACCGGTTTTTCACAGATCAATCATTAATAGAGCTGCTGGAAACTACATCCACTTTCTAATTGATGAGACGGGTCTTGTACTAGACAGTCACGAGAAAATTCAGAATCACATAGTAAGTTCGTACAAGAGGATTCTTGGGAGCGAAACTCCAAAGTCGACTGCAACTCTCTCTTTGCTGGGCTCATTAATCAAAAACAGGTGCTCGAAGGCAAATTGTCGTTTTCTGACATCATCTTTTTCGAGGTCAGATGTTAAGCAGGCTGTTTCTCGTTGCCAAAGAATAAATCCCCAGGTCCTGATGGGTATAATGCGGAGTTCTTTTGCTCTAACTGGAGTACGGTTAGCGAAGAAATAACCGACGCAGTACTGGAATTTTTTAGCTCGGGATCCCTCTTGAAACAATTGGACTCAACAACAATTGTTCTCATCCCGAAAAAAACAAATGCAATGAGTATATCAGATTTCAGACCTATCTCTTGTTGCAACACTCTCTACAAGATTATTTCAAGGCTGCTGGCAAACAGACTGAAAATGGTGTTACCGGATCTAGTCTCTTCAAACCAAACGGCTTTCGTTCAAGGCAGGTTCATTGTTGAAAATGTTCTCCTCGCAACAGAGCTGATACACAGGTACAATTGGAAATCTATCTCGAGGAGAGCAATGCTAAAGGTGGACTTAAGGAAGGCTTTTGACTCCGTCTTATGGGACTTCGTCATCTTGACAATGAAATCAATGTGTTTTCCATAATCGTTTATCAATCTCATCCAAGAATGCATGACAAGCACAAGTTTCTCAGTTGCAATTAACGGGGAACTCTATGGGGTTTTTAAAGGAACAAAAGGCTTGAGACAAGGCGATGCACTCTCCCCATACCTGTTTGTTTTAGTGATGGAAGTTTTTACTCAGCAGCTTGAGATGAAGTACGCTACTGGTCAGATTGGATTTCAACCTAATGCTAGAATGCCAAACGTGTCTCATCTTGCTTTTGCAGATGACATTATGGTTTTTTTCGACGGAAGCTCGGAATCTCTAAACGAAATAAATTCTACCATGTCCGAGTTCGTACAATGGTCGGGATTGTCTATGAACTGCAACAAAACTGAGCTTTTCACTGCAGGGCAAACTCCACAAGACGCCACCAATCTCTCTCGATTTGGTTTCTCAATTGGATTGCTACCTATCAGGTACATGGGGCTACCCTTAATGCACAAAAAGCTACGGATTTCTGACTATAGCTCTTTGATTGATCGTCTTAGAAACAGATTATGTTCTTGGACATCACACTTGCTCTCTTTTGCTGGTAGGCTTCAGCTACTAAAATCAGTTATCTTCGGAACTCTAAACTTCTGGATGTCTGTTTTTCTATTACCAAGGGGTTGTATAAAGAAATCCAATCTTTATGCTCTCGTTTCTTATGCTGCAGGAATGTTGAGAAGAAATGTCTGGTAAAGGTATCCTGGACAGAGGTATGCCGTCCCAAATCGGAAGGGGGTCTAGGACTGAGGAATATGTCTCTCTATAATAATACATTGGGAATGAGACTTGTTTGGCTCCTATTTACGAATTTTGATTCATTGTGGGTTGCTTGGACGAGATCTTATAGACTCAAGGAGGAGAGTTTCTGGGCTCATGATGACAAGAAGCAGGTTTCATCAACTTGGAATACTCTGCTATCCCTAAGGAAGCATGCTGAGAAATTCATCAAATGCGAGGTTGGTAATGGAAAACGAGCGAGTTTCTGATTTGATCATTGGACTCCCTTAGGACCATTTATTAAAATCTGTGCTCAAAGTGGTCCCTCTCAGCTAGGAATTCCATTAAACGCAACAGTAGAGCAAGCAAGTGATCAGAATGGTTGGCGCTTAAGACCTGCTCGATCCAACGCGGCGGAACAAGTGCACATTCAGCTAGCTACATGATCGCTGCCAGCCACCTCGAAAGATAATGACCAATACATATAGGACATTACAAACAGAGTCTCTAGCTCCTTCTCCACGACCTGCACCTGGGATGTTTTGCGTCGGAAAACGGATCTGAAACAATGGACTACAAACGTTTGGTTCAAAGGCGCAATACCCTCTCATGCCTTCACAATGTGGACAGCCTACTTGGATCGCCTTCCAACAAGATCTAGGCTTTCTCGTTGGGGTCTAAACACTCCAAACTCTTGCTGCCTTTGTAGCTCCTCAACAGAAACAAGGNGATGCACTCTCCCCATACCTGTTTGTTTTAGTGATAGAAGTTTTTACTCAGCAGCTTGAGATGAAGTACGCTACTGGTCAGATTGGATTTCAACCTAATGCTAGAATGCCAAACGTGTCTCATCTTGCTTTTGCAGATGACATTATGGTTTTTTTCGACGGAAGCTCGGTATCTCTAAACGAAATAAATTCTACCATGTCCGAGTTCGTACAATGGTCAGGATTGTCTATGAACTGCAACAAAACTGAGCTTTTCACTGCAGGGCAAACTCCACAAGACGCCACCAATCTCTCTCGATTTGGTTTCTCAATTGGATTGCTACCTATCAGGTACCTGGGGCTACCCTTAATGCACAGAAAGCTACGGATTTCTGACTATAGCTCTTTGATTGATCGTCTTAGAAACAGATTCTGTTCTTGGACATCACACTTGCTCTCTTTTGCTGGTAGGCTTCAGCTACTAAAATCAGTTATCTTCGGAACTCTAAACTTATGGATGTCTGTTTTTCTATTACCAAGGGGTTGTATAAAGAAATCCAATCTTTATGCTCTCGTTTCTTATGCTGCACGAATGTTGAGAAGAAATGTCTGGTAAAGGTATCCTGGACAGAGGTATGCCGTCCCAAATCGGAAGGGGGTCTAGGACTGAGGAATATGTCTCTCTATAATATTACATTGGGAATGAGACTTGTTTGGCTCCTATTTACGAATTCTGATTCATTGTGGGTTGCTTGGACGAGATCTTATAGACTCAAGGAGGAGAGTTTCTGGGCTCATGATGACAAGAAGCAGGTTTCATCAACTTGGAATACTCTGCTATCCCTAAGGAAGCATGCTGAGAAATTCATCAAATGCGAGGTTGGTAATGGAAAACGAGCGAGTTTCTGGTTTGATCATTGGACTCCCTTAGGACCATTTATTAAAATCTGTGCTCAAAGTGGTCCCTCTTAGCTAGGAATTCCATTAAACGCAACAGTAGAGCAAGCAAGTGATCAGAATGGTTGGCGCTTAAGACCTGCTCGATCCAACGCGGCGGAACAAGTGCACATTCAGCTAGCTACATGATCGCTGCCAGCCACCTCGAAAGATAATGACCAATACATATAGGACATTACAAACAGAGTCTCTAGCTCCTTCTCCACGACCTGCACCTGGGATGTTTTGCGTCGGAAAACGGATCTGAAACAATGGACTACAAACGTTTGGTTCAAAGGCGCAATACCCTCTCATGCCTTCACAATGTGGACAGCCTACTTGGATCGCCTTCCAACAAGATCTAGGCTTTCTCGTTGGGGTCTAAACACTCCAAACTCTTGCTGCCTTTGTAGCTCCTCAACAGAAACAAGGTATCACCTCTTCTTAACATGTAATGTAAGTGGTGATATTTGGAATCTTGCCATAAAAAGATTAGAGAACAGAGTTTTTAGATTTCACACTTGAACTGCTCTATCTATGTGGCTATCATCACATAATTCTTTGGGCAAATCAAGAAGGTTAAGAAGACTAGTCGTTCAAGCTCTGATCTACAACATCTGGCGAGAGAGAAACAGCCGACTCCACACTGGAATCACAACAGCCCCTGATGTAATCTTCCAATGCATTGACAGGACAATCAGAGATACCATTCTCTCCAAAAAGAATCAAAAAGGTTTTAATGTTGTGTTAGAAACTTTCTTGTTTTTTATCTTTTTTCGAGCCCTCTTTTCTTTCATCTGTTTCCAGCACCTTTTGTAATATACTGCAACCTGCAATCTTTCAATGATATTTACAATTAAATTCAAAAAAAAGAATCCTCATGAACAACATGAACATCGGCTGCCAAAATTTTGGCAGATATCCGTGTGCCCTAAGAAAGACATCAAAGACACAAGCTAAAATTATATGAAAACAAACACGAACCTATGAATTGCTTGATTCGTTTGGAATCGTCAAATCTGCTCGATATTCCAGCAAGAGGAGGTCATATACACAATAAAAGAACAAAATAAAACCCAACAAAGACACACGATATAATTCACAAAGAGCACATCACTCCAGAAGACAAAAACGAAAATAGCAACATGAAAAAAATCACGAAAATGAAAAGTAATAAAATCGCTTCACCTTCTCAACAGCCAAGACCATCTCGATGCCTCCACTATCAACAAAGACTTTCTCTACAATGGCAAAATCTTAATCAATCACCCAACACGTAAACCCATGCCTCAAATCCGCTAGCGAATTTTTTGGAAGTCGTTGCTCCATCTTCAACAAAGCGAAAGAAAAAAGACCAAAGCAAAAAAGACCAAACCTAACAAAAGCGGACGTTTAATTTAAGCGAGGTGTATCCCGAAACTAAAAAGACTAAACCGGCACAAGTAATCAATTTCGGTTGAATAACCGGTTTTGATAATGGAGTGCTTACCCGACAGGAACCAGAAATTCGCTTGAGACATATTAACCACACCACATAAAGTAGTAACCAATTAGGGTTCAAAACCAAGAAACCATTTCTCAGAATTTTGCTTCCCAAAAAGAAGAAATAAAAAAGAAGAAGACAAAGCTTAACAAAAACGAAAACAAAACAGAGAGAGATCAAAAGAATATGTAGTAACAGAGGAGAAGTTTTGTATCATATGCTCGAGTTGAGTACAGAAAGCTCCTTCCACAGATTCATTATTCAAACACACCAAATAAATACTTACAACTCCATCGATATGAAGAAACACATAATAAAAGAATAGTACCTAAGTGTTTTAGAGAGGAGTCTTGATTTTGAACCATCATGAGCAAAGAATCCAATTCTTTCTTCTGAGATTAAGGCTCCTCAGAACATAGATCGCCACAATCATCATCATCACTCTCGAACGGGTCTCAAAGCTCACCACCATCGTAATCGCCATCATCTTCAGTACCACATTGTTCATCCTCATAATCGCCACTGTTGTAATCGTTGTCACCGTCTTCACCGTTTTCAAACCTCCGTTGTCCTCAGAGTCGTCACCACTTAAACAATATTCATTGTTTTCAAAGTCTTTATCGGAATTATCAGAAAAACCAACAGTCCGAAAATTCTCACATCGATCTAGAGGTGAAAAACAATTATCAAATAATAGGCAGTAATAAATAAAACAAACTCGTTACAATGCTCAATGGCTCACAGAATTTTAGAACAAACCAATGAAGATAAGTGTCACACACGTCAATCCCTAATCAAATATAAAAATAAAAACAAAAAAAATAAATAACAAATGTGAAGCACACAGAATATTACCCCGATAAAGCAGAAAGGATGGAGCCGAGTAAATATATCGAGAAGCAGATCTACCTGCGCGAACAAAAACGCAAATTAGTCTACCGTTTAGCGATCAAGAACAACGAACAACACAAACGATCTATTTTAAAACAGAGCAGAACCAAAAAAAAATATCATTGGATCAAGACAGACTATACAAAGCCATCAAAACAACTGATACCATCTTAAAACATATAGGATAATAGCCAGACGATAACACATATAGGATAATACCCTCCCACGAGTTTATTTATCAAACATCGATACCATCTTAAAACATAAAAGCAAGCCTCACACGAGCAGACCACGAACACCTTAAAAATTTGTAAGAATTAAAGATAAGAAACGACGGACAACATAAAAAAAAAAAACATCAAAACACACGCAAAGAGGCACAAGCAAAAAGACGTTAAAAAACACCCAAACGTGATTCACACGAAAGTTATACCTCGAGAAAGCAGTATCGATATTTAAACCGAACGATTATCCCAAAGAGACAAACCAACCTACAAAAATAAAGCAAAAAAAAAACCTCTAATCAATTAGCAAGCGAAAAACAAAATATAATAATAATAATCATAAAGAGACAGATGCAAAACTAAGCAAAATAACCCGGACGAACAAATAAAAATCAACAAAAACTTACATAAAGCAATATCCGAGACTGCAAAACTCAAAAAGTTGGGATATTCGAGCAAAAAACAACACCCAAAAGCAAGTTAAAAAGCAAAGATTAAAGAATATAATTCACAAAAAACGGTAGGCATTACCTAATAAACCCTAAACGCGTAGAAACCTAGCCACTTTCGAAATCGGAATGCATTGGGTGCGGGCCAAAAAAACTTATATTTATAGCCACATATCAAGCTAGGGTTTCGTCTTTTTCTGTAGATAATCTCGAACAATAGAGAAAATATAAACGCAATGGATATAGGCCTCAAAATTCACACCCAACAAAAGTTTATCTGGCCATAGCCCAACTCATCTCGCAACAAATTAACTAACTAATCGTAATAATTTTAGTTAGGGTAAACTCGTAATTTCAAAAACAGCGACATTTTTTTTATTTTAAGGATGACGTTACGATTTTTTAAAAGGAAGGACAATGGGTAATTAACCACGCTGAGAGTGAACGAAAGGATTCAAAAGCCAAAAATCACATCGCTTTTATTATATAAAATATAAATAAATAAATGAATGATGGGAACATAATTGCATAATTGTTCTGCATTCTTCTATCTAATTTTTTTTTGGGGTAGAAACAGTAAAAATAAATTTATTGACTGACAACATCGAAAGAAACCAGTTGGATTTTATGTCCTTCCCTGCTAGAAGAGAGACCATACCATCAGATCCACGTCTAAAACACATTTTCCACTGTCCACATTATTTTCAACTATTATGTTATAGCATAAACTTTTACAAAAAAATTCAATAATAAATGACTGATATATGAGGTTGACAAATAAAAATGATTAATGTATTAGTTGACCTATAAGGCTACATGAATTTATTTGCATAAGCTATAAACCTATATGGACTTGACCCAAACACATCCTTAAATAAGACTAACTAATTCAATCACCATTGACATCTCTACGTATTATAACCTTTTTTTTTTTGTTGCTAACTACGTATTATAAACTTCTGAGCTGGATAGCCTGGATTAAAAAAAAAAAACTAGCTCTAATTCATAATTAAATTCATTTTAAACATTAAAAGATTTGGTCACGTTCAGGGATCGGCCACGTCATCACTTGAAATAAAATAATGTACAATCAGCTTTTTTTATATTATTAGTAACAGTGGTATAGAGCGACAAGGAGATGAGCAGGTATCGTTTCCATTAAAACAGCTGGATTTGTCGGCACTTAATGTCTGACAGAAAACCATTTATTTTATTTATTTCACATTAAATGTTTTATGACCCAATCTAAAATAGAATTATAGAAAGATAATGCAATTACGGTTTACAAAATAAAAAAATAAAAAAATTTATGCAACTACACAATACGATTGCAGATAAAACAATTAATACTCTTCATTTCGATTTCAGTATTGGTTTTCATCAAAAAGTAAGAAAAATTCTTTCGATGTCAACCTTATTTTTAATTGAATACTAGATTTTAAATCCGTGCGCCTGCGTACAATAATTTTTTTTATAATATATAAAATGTGAAATGAAGAATAAAAACAAATTTAAATGTTATTGATTCAAATATGTTTAATTTTTTCAAGTTTATAATAGATTTAATAAATATTTGGCAACATGTTTAATCATGTTTGTCAACATGTTTAGTTTTTTTTTAAATAAAAAGTGTTTGAAAACATAATCTAAAAATGCTTATGTTTTAATATTATAAATTTTTAATTTATTATAAATTTTAGATTATACAATCAATCTAAAAATATCAAATTGATCACAACTCATAATACTCCCTCTATTCTTTTTTGTTGTTGTCAACACTCCCTCTATTCTTTTAGATAAGATGTTTTAAATATTTTATTTAAGTTATTTATTTAAATTTTCTCAAACTTCCATGCAAAATGTATATTCATTTATATTTCTGACCATTGGTAATTTGGTATCCCATTTATTTTCATTGGTTGAAAAGATGTTAATTAAGAATTAAGTAATCTTTTTATGTAGAAAATAAAAATCTTATAATTTATAAATTTTCATAATTTCTCTACTCTTAGTCAAAAAAATTTATAAAAAGAAATAGATAGATAAGTATTTATTATTTAAAATACTACCTTTATAAAGCACTTCCCGTTACACTTCGACTTTGAAAAATACTTCAAAAAATACCATAAAAATTTATATTTAAAAATATCATTTTTAGGAGTCCTTCCTAGTTTTTTTGAAAATCTTCTTACAACTGGATATAGGGAAAACAAAAGTTCTGTATAAATATTTTGGTTTATTTTTGGCAAAAAAAATAATTAGTATTTTCTTAGAATGTCTTTTATGTTTGTATCAACTTTGTATTTTTTTAGTTTAAATATTGAAATATTTCACCTTACATATGCACAATCTTTAAACTTCATCTGCTTGTTACTTTTTTTTTGTTGGGTTTTGTCCTTTAAAACTTCATATAATTAGCTAATCTTTAGTGGTTAATTACTTTAACTACTCCCCTGTTGACAAATTTTGTTTTTTGACTTAACTAGTCGCTTAATCTCGCAAAACCAGAAACCCAAATATTTTCTCTGAATCACCGTCTAGATTCGTACTGTGCAAAGTGAACTAATCACAGAAGAAAAAGACGAGAGGACGAATCCAGAAAAAGAGAGACCGAGAGAGAGAGAGAGAGCTTTTCGTATTCGTCTTGTTAAATCCTTTTCGCATGTTTATCCGGAAAGACTTTTCTGTTTTTCGTCAGTCTCATATCCAAAAAAATGTCTGGATCTGAAGTTTGGATCGACGGTTTCGAATCGTCGGGGGAAGAATCTGGGGAAGACGAAGCGTGTAAATGAGGGAGAACAAGTGCTGCTGCTAATATTACGTTGAAGAGAAGCAAGTTTTTCGAGTCGACTCGTTTTTTGAAATCGCAATTTGCGAAGGTTGAAGTTTCGTTTGGTGACGGAAGTTTAGAGCAGAAGCGATGGAGTCGCGGATGGATCAGTACGAGATCATGGAGCAGATCGGCCGTGGTGCGTTTGGCGCCGCCATTCTAGTTCATCACAAGGCCGAGAAAAAGAAGTAATGCTTTCTCCATTGTCTCTAATTCTCCATCGATTTTCTCCATTTCGTTGAGTTGTTTTTGGAATTGGTGTGTGTTTTAGGTATGTTCTGAAGAAGATTAGATTAGCTAGGCAAACGGAACGTTGCCGGAGATCTGCTCATCAAGAGGTTAATTTTTGAACAATCTTTTCAAGATTCCAACGATTTTCTTCCTCGAATTTGTTTCTGACTTCAGTAATGAAATCTTACAGATGGCTTTAATCGCGAAGGTTCAGCATCCTTACATCGTGGAGTTTAAAGAAGCTTGGGTTGAGAAAGTAAGTCAATAAGACTTAAGTCTTCTGGATTCAACTAGATTTGGTTATTTTTGAAACGAGCTAGATTTGAAAATGCAGGGTTGCTATGTTTGTATTGTCACTGGATACTGCGAAGGAGGAGACATGTGAGTTTACTTTCTCAAAAGATTTTCTAGTTAAGGTGTCTCTTTTTTTGTTGTTTAGTTCACAGAAGTCAAAGAGTGTTGTAATCTTTTTGGCAGGGCCGAGTTGATGAAAAAGTCAAATGGTGTGTATTTTCCTGAGCAGGTAACTTTTCACATAAAACCTTCTCTAATAAACAGGGTTAGTGATTGATTTAGTACTAAGTCATGGTGATTTTTTTCTTTCTTTTTTTTCAGAAACTCTGCAAGTGGTTTACACAATTGTTGTTAGCTGTTGAGTATCTTCATTCTAACTATGTTCTACATCGTGATCTAAAGGTAAAAATACATTGGCAATGCTAGTTGTCTGAATCATTATGTCATGCTTAGTTTTCTTATGGACTTATTTGTGAAGCCTGCTCTTTCCAGTGTTCCAACATTTTCCTTACAAAAGATGACGTCCGTCTTGGTAAGTTTATAGATTTGCGATCTACTCAATTTGACCCGCAACAGAATGTAAGCGGTATTTTAAAAAATATGTTTCACCTTGTGTTGTATTCAGGGGACTTTGGTCTCGCCAAAACTTTGAAGGCGGATGACCTAACTTCCTCGGTATGTCGTAAAAGTCTCTGTAATTTGTGCATGTTAAGATGATGTAGGAGAAAGAATTAGATCTGGCAGGTTGCGGTTCTGTAAGCATATACAGCTTGTATTTATGGCACAATAGCAATTTAGGGCATTTGAACTTTCATACGACTCATTTCAACAACTGATCGAAAAGAGATAATATCTAACCAAGATTTATGACAGTCATGGGCTATATATACTCCTCTCATTGCCAATTGGTTATGGGATGGAGCACCATAACCTTCATAATGATTATTCTTAGGATTGCTCTCAAGCTTCTGAACTTTTACTAGTGTGACAAATACTTTGCTGTTTATGACTCATGGCATTTTATATGTAGGTTGTTGGAACTCCAAACTACATGTGCCCGGAACTGCTTGCTGATATCCCTTATGGTTTTAAATCAGATATCTGGTCCCTAGGTATAACCTTGTCCTTAGTAACGCTTAAGAATCTTGTTAATGCCACTGAAGCTAAGACTGTATGCTGTTGAACAGGCTGTTGTATATATGAGATGGCTGCGTATCGGCCTGCTTTCAAAGCTTTTGTAAGTTATTTATTTCACTTAGATAGTTCAAGTGTTTTCCATGTGTAATTCATGTATTTGTTTCCGTTCTTTAAGTGCTCCCTGGTTTAGTGGGTAACTGATCAGAGAAGGTTATGTCTCTAGAAGTGAAGAAAATGTTAAACAGCTATATATAGACTTTTGTGTATCACTGAAATTTATGGATGGAGCTTTCTTGGTTCCCCTGCATTCTATCTCTTCAAAGTATCTTATGGCATTTGATTTTATGGTATATATGGTTTCAGGATATGGCGGGGCTTATAAGCAAGGTTAATCGCTCCTCAATTGGTCCGTTGCCTTCGTGCTATTCACCATCTTTGTAAGATTCTTTTGCTAATCAGAAGCCTAATCGCCTTGTCAATAATTACCATGCCTAGGCTTGTGTTTTTTAAAATTCTATATGCCGATTTTATCTATAATATGCCCGCGATACAACAACATGTTTTATGAAAAATTACTCCCAATCAAAGTCTTGTTGGAGAAAACAGAACATTTTGCAATCAGCGAGAAGGACGATAACTGATCGATTCTTTCAGAAGGTGTATTGTTTTGAAAGTCCTAGTTAAATAACATTTCTCTCCGTAATATTTTTTCTTGTTTTGATATTGCAGAAAAGCACTTATCAAGGGGATGCTAAGGAAGAACCCTGAGTATCGGCCAACCGTATGTTTTTTTTTTCTAGGACCAGAAACTTTCTGCTTAAGGGCCTTCACCCTCCCGAGTGAAACTAACTAATCACATATTTTTTCTTCGTTTTCCGTTCAGGCCTCCGAGATTTTGAAGCATCCTTATTTGCAGCCATATGTTGAGCAGTACCGTCCAGCCATTTCTGCAGCGTCTATAACTCCAGAAAAGCCTCTCAATTCTCGCGAGGGTCGGAGGAGTATGGCTGAAAGCCAGAACAGCAATAGTTCAAGCGAAAGAGATAACTTCTACGTGGGTGACAAAAATAACCGACCTGTGGTTCCAAGCAATGGTTATAAAGTCACTGAGACCGAGTCAATTTCTGTTGATGAAGAAGACATCCTCGACCATGTGCAACAACCAGTTGAAAATGAAAATAGGCATAGTGTTTCAGCAACAAAAACAGATAGCCATGGGATTTTAAAGCCCTCACACAGTGACCATCGACCAGACATTATTCAACCAAGGCACCCAAAAACTATCAGAAACATCATGATGGTTTTGAAAGAAGAGAAAGCTAGAGAAAATGGTTCACCCATGAGAGCTAATCGAGGGAGAACATCTGGTGTTCCGATACAGAAGAATAATATTGAAACTCCTTCAAAGATTCCAAAACTCAGTGACATTGCTGATAGCTCCAAGACTAATACAAGTACGCCTATCCCACCGTCAAAGCTAGGCTCTGATTCTGCAACGACTCCAGGATCAATACCACCAAAGCATCACGTACTCTCTCCCTCCCTCTCTTTCTCTCTTCAATTCCCAAGTTAAGTAGATATCATAAGGATTTCATATGAAAATTTCGTCTTGCAGATGCCAGTGATTGACTCTTCTCCAAAACTTAAGCCTAGGAACGATAGAGTTCCCCTTGCTCCTGCTGCTAAACACGAGGCCGAAGAGGCAATGTCAGTTAAGCGAAGGCAAAGAACACCTCCTACTTTACCAAGAAGAACGTCTTTGACAGCGCAATCGAGACAATTAGGAGCGGATATTCCGAATATGGTGGCCAAGGACACCATGAAGCTATATCCATCGCAGCCGTTAGAGCATGAAACTAATTCTAACCAATCTCGTGTCCATGCTTCCACTGTGATTACGCCGGAGCCAAAGAGAATCTCTGTCGGATCTTGCAAAGGAATGCAGAGTGAAAGCAGCAACTCAATCTCGTCTTCGTTGTCCATGCAGGCATTTGAGCTCTGTGATGATGCTTCCACCCCATATATCGACATGACAGAACATACTACTCCTGATGACCACAGAATGTCCTGTCACAGTGAATACTTGTCGGAGATGATGATCCGCAGAGAAGAACACAACACCAGTATGCGGCTGACTGAAATTCCCGACACTGTTTCCGATGTTCAAAACAACATTTCCCATCACCAGCCAGAAGGAAGCTCTCCTACTGTGCCTAAAGAAGGTATCCCTGCAATATTACAAAGCTATGAGCCAAACGCATCACAACTACAACACGGTGATGACAAATTCACAGTCAAAGAATTCGTCTCTTCTGTTCCCGGAGCTGCACGAATGCCTTTGCATGTTGGACCTTCCCACCAAGTAATTTCCCACTCGGAAAACAAAACAACCGTGTCTCAGAACTCAGCTCTTGAGAAGAACAACAATCCTTCCCATCTTCATCCGGTGGTTGATGATGTCATACATGTTATCCGCCACAGCAGTTTCCGAGTAGGGAGCGACCAGCCGGTCATGGAAAGTGTTGAAGTCGGTGTCCAGAACGTTGACGTCGGGAAACTCATAAACGTTGTGAGAGATGAAATGGAAGTGAGGAAAGTAGCCACTCCCTCTGAATCAACCCCAACGAGATCGATCAACTCAGAGCCTCCTGAATCAAGAACCGAGACCCACCCTGAAGAACCAGACCCAATCACCAATTACTCAGAAACGAAGAGCTTTAACTCATGCTCTGATTCGTCACCAGCTGAGACCAGACCCAACTCATTCATGCCTGAAGAGGAAACAACTCCGGCTCCAGCTGCGAAAGAGACGTTGGACATCAAGTCGTTCAGACAGAGAGCAGAGGCGCTTGAAGGTCTCTTGGAACTATCTGCGGATTTGCTGGAACAGAGCAGGCTCGAAGAGCTAGCCATCGTGTTGCAGCCGTTTGGGAAGAACAAAGTTTCGCCCAGAGAAACCGCTATTTGGTTGGCAAAGAGTTTGAAAGGAATGATGATTGAAGACATCAATAATAACAACAGTGGCACCTCCAGGAATTGTTAAATGATTCATGAAGGTACGTTATGTATCATACCAGCATTTTCAACCAAACTCTCTCCTCTGTTACCTTTTTTTTCCTATAACGTTTATATTGGCAAAAAGTAATAATTCTTTCATAAAACAAAAAAAATCAAAAAAAGAAATTAAAAAAAAAAACTTATTTGTTCAAAGAACACATTCATTTTCGAAATTTTGAAAGTACAGCCACCGATGTTAGGTGTAACCATCTTCGTTGTGTCTCTCCATTGTTGCATATAGAGACTATCTGGGATATTATTGCTTGGTTCTTTTTTCTTCTTCATGTTTCTATTAACTTGTTTCTTTACAACATTTTCATTTATAATCAACGAAATTTATATGGCCATTGTTGACATGGTGGTCTCTATTTCGTTTAATGTCACAGAACTTGAAACAATTAGCTATTATTAATTAGAAGGATAAATTGATGAGGTGAACAATAATCAGTCGTTTTTTTTCCTGCAATTGTAACCATTTCATCTAAATTAAACTAAAATATACATAATTAACCATTTAATGTGTAATGGATGCTTCTCTCTGTTTCTGTTCTCTGTTTTTTTGGCTTCTTCTTGTTTCCTTCTGTTGGATACTTCTTGGTTGCTTCATTTTAATTATTCAAAGAAACAAATTCTGAGAGAGACGTACCTGTCATTTTGATTTGCATCGACCTGATGAGTCCAGCAAGATGTTTGAGAGGTCTCCAGACAGACTCGATGATGTGGGATCATGAGCAATACCAGCCAGGGATGAGTTCTTAGGATCAAGTTTGAATTCCAACGACATCTCAGAATCCAAAATCCAAATACCAGCCAGGGATGAGTTCTTAGGATCAAGTTTGAAGTCCACGGTATCCGTCATACGAAATATAAACTTTCAAAATCCAAAAATCAGGTCAACTAGCTCTCTAAATTCATTAAGTGCAAACGTGAACTTCTCATCAAAAATATCAAACCAAGACAATCGAGGCTAGGTATTAAAGGCATTTAGAGGTGAGGTTAAAAAGTGTTTCGGGTTACCGTAATTTCACCGGAGGGTGCGAGATATTATGAAAAACA
>PKMM01002129.1:26039-90414 GCA_002933915.1 Eutrema heterophyllum
AGTGATTTTCCATTCGCCATTACATGGAGTTCCTTTCGCGAACAAATATCTGGCAAGTCCAATCTGGCCTTCAAATTATATTTCGTCTTCCCTTGCACATTTAGAACAGTATTCATGATGTTGTCAAAAAAAATATTTCAATGTGCATGACATCTAGATTATGGCGTAGCAGATGGTTCTTCCAATATGGCAAATCCCCAAAAATACTCCTCTTGTTCCAATTGTGGTACTCGCCACAACCGTCTACTGGTAAATGACCATTACCACCACATGAAACCGTCTTCTCAGCACCAAAATCTCTCAACTGAGTGATGATGTTATTCCCATCCGGCTCAGGACGTGGACCATCAAATAATTATTTGTTCTTCTTGAACAATGTCGTGCTCCGACAATATGGATGATCATGCGGTAGAAATCTTCGATGACAATCGAACGAAGAAGTTTTTTTACCGTGCTTTAACTGGAAAGCATCAGTGTTATCTTGACAATACGGGCACGCCAACCTTCCATGAGTCGACCATCCATATAACATACCATATGCTGGAAAATCACTTATGGTCTACATAAGTACCGCACGCATCGTGAAATTTTGTTGGAGAGAAACATCGAACGCTTGAACACCATCTTTGCATAACATTTTCAACTCATAAATAAATGACTGCAAGAAAATATCAAGCGATCTCTTAGGATGCTCCGGTCCGGGGACGAGAATCGTGAGGAACAAAAACTCTTGCTTCATGCACAAACTAGGCGGCAAATTGTAAGGTGTGACGATTACTGGCCACAATGAATATTGCCTCTCATGTTTCCCAAAAGGGTTGAATCCATCTGTAGATAACCCGAGGTATACGTTCCTTGGCTCATACGCAAAACTAGGATAGACCTCTTGAAAATGTTTCCACGCTTATGCGTCTGAGGGATGCGCAATCTCTCCATCTGAGTTATGTTCTGCATGCCATCGCATAGGTCCTGCCGTGCGCTCGGATTGATATAACCTCTTCAACCTCTCTGTTACCGGCAAATACCACATCCGTTTATGTGGAACATGTACTCTGCCACTCGTTTCCTGATACCGAGTTTTGTGACAAAAACAACACTTGAGACGGTTTTTGTCCTTTCTCTAGTAAATCATAACAATTGTCGATGCCCACATCTATCATCTAATACGGCAATCCAAGACCAGCTACAAGTTTCTGAATCTCGTAGTATGAAGCCGGTGAGATATTATCTTCGGGTAAAATATCTTTCACAAAATCAGCTATCGCATCCACACAATCCTCCGCCAAGTTGAAATTGGTCTTTATAGTTATCAACCTGCTTGCAGTTGATAAAGGCGATATTCTCTCTCTACATCCTTCGTATAGCTGCATCTAGCATATCAAAAAACTTCCGAGCTTCTAAATTAGGTTCATTTATTCTAATACCATCTTGAACATACGATGCTACATTTTCATGAAACGCATCATTCACCATTTGAACAGTACCTACGGTTGCATATACTTCCGGTGTTGATTCCTCTATCCTACCCGAATAATTACTTATACTACCATAATATTGCACCATTGACTCAGTTTCTCCGTATGTATACCAAATCTTGTAACCCGGCATAAACCCATTCCTATAAAGGTGATTCCATACTTCCCTAATAGAGACTAATCTATGATTCCGACTTTTAGTACAGGGACAATACATTTTACAGTATTCCGACGTCATGCTATTGTTTGTCGCAAATGTCATGAATTCCTCAACACCTTGTGCATACTCATCTGTCAGTTGACCCGTCGTTGGATCTTGCCGTGGTTTATCCATCCACGATCGAAAATAATCATAAGGGGTTTGGATTTGAAGAAGACATTTTCTAAGGTTTTTTTTGGTGGAAGTTGTGAATGAGGGTGGAGAGATATTTATAATGGATTTTCCGCGGATTCCCAACAGATTTCCGACCGGTTTAAAAAATTTCGAACAGCTATAAAACGGCTACTGCAACAGACAGATCTATTTCATCGGAAATTCCGACCGATTTCCGACCGATTTATAAATCTCAAACGACTATAAAACGGCTAGTGCAACGGGCAGATTAACATATCTATGTCGTTGGAAATTGGTCGGGATTTCCGACCAATTGCCAACAATATTAAATCAGTCTCTATTTCGTCGGAAATTGGTCAGAATTTCCGACCAATTTTTGACGACAAAAAAGTGGTCGGGAATTTTCGACCAATTCAAGACGGGATTTTTTTCCTCGGTATTTCATCGGAAATCGATCGGAAATTTCCGACCGATTTTTTCCCGTCGGAAATCTCGTCTGGAATCGGTATGTTTTCGAGTAGTGATTTGACAACGTGGGTTCTGCATCATTTGTTGGATCTTAATCCAAATTAAAATCCCATTTTGGATCATTTGGATTTACTCTATACATATCCTCACTATTTTCCTTAAAAGGTAGCTTCTCGACATCTATTTGACAAATTCACCTGCTATATATATACTGCGATACTGCGGAAAGAAGATTCTTAACCCACCTACAAAGTGCTTTACAGTGGGCGTAGCTTTTTTAATCTACAAATTATGTTTGTGATAAATCTTTGGGCGTAGCTTTTTTAATCTACAAATTATGTTTGTGATAAATCTTTGGGAGGTTTGCGAAAATTGTGAGTTATTTGAAGTTTTTGTTATTTTTTGAAAGTGTATTAGAAAATAGCACTTTTTTTTACTGTTCAATCCAAATTTACCTATGGACAGTACGACGTGTATAATAATGGACGGTACACGATGTAGCAATAAGAAAGGGGGGGGTTAAAATCAACTTTTCACCAAAAAAATGACAAATATTTTTAACACTTTAAGAAAGTGTCTAAATACTAATGAAACTTCAAATAAGTGACAATCTGTGCAATTTTCTCTAAATTTTTTAGAACGGTTTTAACCAAAAGTGTGTAAAGCAAAGTCAAATAGAGCCCGTGTTAACGTTAATAGATATCCTACATAATTTTAAAGAAAAGATTATAGAAAACGAATTCAAGTAATGTTTGACAAAATTTGTATCAAATTTTCACTTTAGTTTTTAACATTTTATCTAGTTTCTAAATTTGAAAAAAAAAATCATAGATTTTTAATGAAACCAAAAAGGACCTCTTTTAAGCTCATACATAGGACCCCATAGTATAATGAATATATATATATAGGCCCTTAAGATATGTTTGTAATATGTTTAAAATATATTTTCTAGAAATTTGAATGTTGAAATAACTGGAGACCAAAACCAAGTAGAACTATGAACACAAATAGCAAAACTTTTGCTTTTATTAAGAATAACTTAAACAGATTCTTACAATCAGTTTAATCAGAATTACGCAACATCACCAACATTGGCTCATGAATATATTCCTAATCTACCTATCTTACCACAACAACAGCTATGTATCTCTTCCATCACTCACCAAAAAAGAAAACGATTCACACAAAGGCTAACCCTAATTTGTGAACCGCAACTTGATTATATAGCACAACCTCCAACCATGGAGCTTGCTATTATTGACAGCGTCGGATTTGTCTCCGAAACTGTAGGTTTTAAATTTATAAACCTAAAGGTTCCGCAAGTGCACAAACGTGCGTTGTAGTACTTTAGGTATCGATCCACAGGGAGAGAGAGCTGTTCTGCGAAACCTTAGACAGAGAATAGCAAGGAAGTCTAAGATGAGAATAAGTTTTTATAAGGGTTATTGTCACAAAATGTAAAGAACGTAAAAACGGAAAATTGCTTGTAATCTAGACTAAGAAAATCGATGGCTTGAAAATAAGGTGAGAAAAATGGTTTGTGAACTATGATAAAACGGTGTTGGGTCGACATGATTATCTAGGGGTATGCTCGATTTAATCACGGTCCCTAAGCTCTTAGTAACTGTTTCTAGATTTCAATTCCACGAACTGAACAGAATAAACGGTGTAGCCTACTTTCGTACATCATACACACCAACAATCTATACACTCGACCAGTAGCTTTCGTCTCTGGCCGCGCGGAAGATCGTGCTGTTCGCACTGGTTCTTCTTAGTTCACGGCACTATGTAAGTATACTTTCGAGATCTTACGACGCACACACTCTTATGGATGAATGAATTTGGTGTTTTTAGATCCAACACTTTTAGTGGTACTTAACACCTATGAATCACCTCTAGTTCATGACGCTATATTTAGCATTAACAACTATCCATAAGAAAGAGCTCTAGAAATCGGCTAGGGTTTTATTTCGTGAAATCCTTATCGAACATAGAATTCCCCGTTGATAAATCGTTTAAACCCAACAATGAAACTACTCGAACATAGATGAA
Source organism: Eutrema heterophyllum (assembly GCA_002933915.1). Classification (NCBI taxonomy): domain Eukaryota; kingdom Viridiplantae; phylum Streptophyta; class Magnoliopsida; order Brassicales; family Brassicaceae; genus Eutrema; species Eutrema heterophyllum. Next base: position 30,369 of record PKMM01002129.1, read on the forward strand.
ATGAAAATCATGATTGAATAAATTGCAGGAGATTGATGAAGGAGCCTCACGAGTTTAAGAACTAAGTCTAGTGAAAACCTCTTCACCAATCTCAAAAAGTAAAGAACAAGAGTTTTAAGAGTAAAAACAAGAACAAAACTAAACTAAAAATGGTGTAAAAGCAAGCACACAAAATTAGGTTTTCTAAGAGGCATATTTATAGGTCTTCTCTTCTGCTTTCGTCGGTCTTTAGGGTTTTAAGTGACGGGAATTGAACGGGCCTTGCAAATTGGGCTTACGGGACAAAAATGGCTTGGCCGCGGGTCCATGGGGTCTGGCCGCGACGAACCTTCTCTTGGCCGCGGGTGGAGGATTCATGGCCGCGGTGAATTGCCTCTTTGCCGCGGTTGGGATGCTTATGGGAGTGGCCAACTAGGACGTCTTGATCTTGATGTATCTTTTGATTGAACCGTTGGATCGTCCTCAAATATGTTGGAATGGAAATGTAGCTGGTCTTTCTTGAATTCTCCAAAATTGGGCTGGATCAAACGGTGAGAAGAACCTCTTTGGCAATTGAACTTCTGACGGTTTGACTCTGAGCTGAAAATCTGGTTTTTTTTCCAATTTGCAATGCTTTCGCCTACGTAACCTGAAAAGAGTCTTGACACTACGAATATGCAAAAACCATAATAAAAACATAGAAAAGCGAATGAAACACGTATTAAAGTGTTCTTAAATAAATGGTAAAACGGGTAAAAATACGGTGTTATCAATTATCTGCTAGATACTTCACAGTATCCCACTAGTTGACATGAGTCCCATCTGCTCCTTTTCTTGTGTAGCAACTCCCATCGGTTCCTTTCTGTACCAGCAGTTTCTCTTTGCTTGTGCCAGCTTTTCCACTTTCCGTCACCACGCTCGATGTGCCACATCATCATTAACTTTGTTGCAACTTGATTTCCCGCCACTGCTGTGATGCTCAACTTCACATTGTTGAACAAGAACACTTAGTTCTTACAATCTTCCCCTTTTACCTAAGTGTGACATTTCAAGCTTCCTGCAATCAGAAAAGAACCAAGGAAAACAATCCACAGAGCAAGTAGCAGACTATCCATGATCTTAAGCTAATAGGATGAAGACAATAAGATAATTCTAACAGCCAGAGCAAAAGGAAATTCATTCCGACAAAGGATTCAACCAACCAAAACACCAAAAACAACTAGAAGGTCAAGTTTCAAAGAACCGCTCATCAAGAGCCACAAAAACCAACACAAAAATAAATTAGTCTTAGGTTTTTAGAAACAGAGAAGATATTTTAACATAAGACAAGAACTTACTAGACGTCACTCATCTCTCCTCCTTTGAAACTCAATTACTGATCATCATAGCCATCATATTCATCTTCCTCTCCATCACTTGCATCCTCTTCCTCTTTTGGATTCTCCTTGTTGTCGCCACTCACATTTTTGTCCTCCTTGACTGATTTTTCAGCATATTTCCCCTGCTTGAGTGCACACTCATGTAAAAATCAGAGAGACAATATGACACAAAAGACAGAGAGAGACGTACATGTCATTTTGATTTGCATCGACATGATGAGTCGAGCAAGATGTTTGAGAGGTCTCCAGACAGACTCGATGATGTGGGATCATGAGCAATACCAGCCAGGGATGAGTTCTTAGGATCAAGTTTGAATTCCAACGACATCTCAGAATCCAAAATCCAAATACCAGCCAGGGATGAGTTCTTAGGATCAAGTTCTTAGGATCAAGTTTGAAGTCCACGGTATCCGTCATACGAAATATAAACTTTCAAAATCCAAAAATCAGGTCAACTAGCTCTCTAAATTCATTAAGTGCAAACGTGAACTTCTCATCAAAAATATCAAACCAAGACAATCGAGGCTAGGTATTAAAGGCATTTAGAGGTGAGGTTAAAAAGTGTTTCGGGTTACCGTAATTTCACCGGAGGGTGCGAGATATTATGAAAAACAAGAAGAGAGGCAGGACCTATTGATAACCACAGCTTTCAGTCACTTCTTCTTGCGCAAAAATGTTGCACTTCCTCCTTCTTCCAAAAACATAAGTTTTCTGTCATTCCCCCATACTTATAATTTTCTGTGGGCTCGGAATGACAGACTTCTTACTAACGAACTATGAATGCCTCATAAGTATTTCGACCAACCTAGACTCTTTTTAGGCTTTTATTTCCTTTCCCTTTCAATTTTTTTCGACTTTTTTTTTTTTTTTTGAAAGGGGGAAACGCCTTTTTATCGAGATAAAGTCTTACGGGCACAAAATTTTACCATGATTTTGAGTTTTTCCAAGGCATAACCAAGCTCTTATCTTTGTTGAATTCACCTCCACCAATCACGTATTATCTTCGTCTTTAGTGATTGAAAAATGTGTCGTTCCTCCATCTCCGGCGTTTTTGCACATATATGCACATAAGACACAAAGAGAGTTGTATGAGGTTTGAACAATGGTTAAGTTTCGGGTGGGGAACCAACTAAAGATGAGTTGGCCATTCATGTACGACAAAAAGTGGTAAAAGGTAAAAGAACGTCATGAATGTATAATTCGTTATCTTTGCCTAAACCTTTGATGAGAAAATTAAGTCAAGATTAAAGTCCAAGTATAATAGAACTAGTATATTCCATCCTAAAGAATCTCTATGGTCTAAATTCCTCTGGGGATTTCGCATTAACAGAAACTCTAGCTACCGCATAGTTTAGAACCAAATTACAAAAGAGCATGTTACTAGGAAATAGCGTAGAAGTACATTGGTCGGTTATCATCATGGATTTCATCATTCCCTCAAAACATATTCTACTTTATTGAAAAACTTGAAAATTTTTAAAGAAAGCTTTGAAAAATGCGAAATGCAAAGACTCATGAAAGAAAAAGTGGTTAGTAAGGGATGAAATCCTCCCCCATACTTAAATCACACTGTCCTCAGTGTGAAATAAATCGAGTAAGGACGAATAAATAGATGGATGTAATAATGGAAAAACCTTAAGGAAAAAGAAAACTTACCTGGATGCAGTTGGGGAATGGATTCGGGAATGGAATGGTGATAGATGGGGGATGGTAAATGGTGATATGGTGATGTGAATGGATGTGGAGATGGTTGGGAATGGATGGGAATCGATCGAGGATCGAACGGAGTCAATCGGGATCGATAAAGGAGTGGCCGCGCCTCGAAGGGCTGCACACGCGACCGAATGAAGCTTTGCCGCGGGTCGGTTGATCGCGACCTCGGCTAATGGAGAGCTGGTCGCAGCTTGGGTCTTTGCACCCGCGGTCGACGGCTTCTTTTGCGGTTAAGTCCTTCCTCACGGTTCGTGCTGGACCGAGCAACTTCGAACCGTGATTCCTTCTTTTTGTCTTTTCTGTTTTTTGATTTTTTTGGTTTTTTTAGATAGCTGAAACTAAGAAAAAGAAAACATTAATAGAAAAAGAAAGGAAAATGAAAAACGTACCTAAAAATGGGTTGCCTTCCATTGAGCGCTTTTGTTTAAAGTCGTTTAGCTCGACGTTGGTAGCTAGGTAAGCTTAGTCGTAGAAGCACAGTGTCTTACGACAATTCTTCTTTGATCTACTTCGGGTTTCTTCGTCATGAGAATCGTCGCTACATAGTGAGTCGGGATCAAGGTCTCTCAAATTGGGATATCCAATCTTCTTGAACTTGAGCGGGACAGCATTGTAGAACACATCTTTGTTGACGTTGATTGGGCCAATCCATGATGGCTCCAACGATTGACAAAAAAGGCCATCCTAAGATTATTGGTGTTGCATCGCCTTTCGTTGTTTGGACAATGTAGAAATCGACAGGAGCTATGCAATCTCCAATCCTTACGGGCATGTCTTGGGCAATTCCTTTTGGTGTGGTACAACTCTCATCGGCCATGCTGAGTTTCGTCTTAGTTGGATGAACGTGCTTGATACCGAGTCTTTTGGCGGTCGATTTCAACATGATGCTTAGACAAGCTCCGGAGTCACAAAGAACGTCTTTAAATTCAACTCCACGTATGCTACAAGAGATAAGGAACTGACCTTTTTCTTTGATCTTATGGAGAGTTCGAACCGGTTGTCGTTTCATGGCATTTTCGAAAAGATCTTCTATCTCCGTGATGGACTCTTTACTTTCACAAAAGAAATGACCAATCATGTGGTCCATGCAAGCTCTAGCAAAAGTCGTACTTCGAGGTAGATCACGAACCACGCTGTTGAATTCTTCTAGCTTCTCTCAACTTATCTTGTTTGGATACTCTCGGTACTTCTCGGGATGGAAGATTCAGATGGCGTAAGAAGCGGCATAAGGTGTTGTTGAATGCGTCGCTCTTTTGAAGTAGGTGTGAATATCCTTCTTGCTCTCTTTGCTGTAGCGGAAAAATTCTTGTAGACGACCTCCTTCCCAAACTTTTTCGAAAGAAATGTGCATCGGGATTGACCTCACGTAGTAGTTGAAATTGATCAATCTCTCTCGGATGATGCTTTGTGTTTTTGGCTCCTCGGGTATTGGGCTTGCTAGAGGTGTCGGTTCAAAGACCGAGTAGAACTCACAGTGAGAGTCCGTGGTGTCGAACCAATGGTAAGAGTCGATATAAGGCATGTGGATCTTCCTTGGTGGGCTCCTTTGAAGTGTTGTTGATGAAAAGGATGAGGCTTCTTCATGTTGTCGCCACTCACATTTTTGTCCTCCTTGACTGATTGTTCAGCATATTCTCCCCCTGCTTGAGTGCACACTCATGTCAAAATCAGAGAGACAATGTGACACAGAAGACAGAGAGAGACGTACCTGCCATTTTGATTTGCATCGACCTGATGAGTCGAGCAAGATGATTGAGATCTCCAGACAGAGTCGATGATGTGGGATCATGAGCAATACCAGCCCGGGATGAATTCTTATGATCAAGTTTGAATTCCAATGACATCTCATAGATATGATCATTTGGAAGAGCTGGCACAATTCTCTTGAATCANTCCGTGGTGTCGAACCAATGGTAAGAGTTGATATAAGGCATGTGGATCTTCCTTGGTGGGCTCCTTTGAAGTGTTGTTGATGAAAAGGATGAGGCTTCTTCATGTTGTCGCCACGCACATTTTTGTCCTCCTTGACTGATTGTTTAGCATATTCTCCTCCTGCTTGAGTGCACACTCATGTCAAAATCAGAGAGACAATGTGACACAGAAGACAGAGAGAGAGACGTACTTGCCATTTTGATTTGCATCGACCTGATGAGTCGAGCAAGATGATTGAGATCTCCAGACAGAGTCGATGATGTGGGATCATGAGCAATACCAGCCCGGGATGAATTCTTATGATCAAGTTTGAATTCCAATGACATCTCATAGATATGATCATTTGGAAGAGCTGGCACAATTCTCTTGAATCAAAGGAGTTGTCAATCAAATTTGGAACAACAAGCCGAAAAGTTTGCTTTGTATTAGCACATGCAGTGATCTGGTTAACCAAAAGTTTCCCGAAATTGAACTGCTTCATATTCACAACCATGTAGACCATTCTGGTTCGATCCTTGTTCATCACCGTCTTATTTGTTATGGGCATCCAATTGTGACAAACCATCTTGTAGAGAACCGCCATAGAGGGTCGAAGGTGTCGTGAATACATTCAGATCTTCCCAGCAATGGATAGTTCCACCGACAGCAGAGACACAACCTCATCAATGGATTCATCCCCTTGAATAACCGACTTGCTTGGATCAAATGGAGGGTCTTGAAGCCGAAACATCTGATTTATAATGCGCATAGAGAACTCAAACATAGACCCTCTTACATACACCATATCTCGGCCATAGTCACGATTCTCAATATCACCAAGATTCGCGTAGAACTCCTTAATCACTTCCTCTATGAATGTATCCACCTCAAAAACGGTGGGGAGCAAGCTAGCATCTGTGATCAATTGCTGGGCACCTAGGATTTCCATAACATCCAGAGGGAGAACATGCATTTCATTGAAGAAAAGACTAGTGCCTTTTGGCTGCATCAGCGGTAGCGAAACGCTTATTATATGGAACCGAGCTGCAACACTTGATTTCAAAATATTTGCGATCTCGAAGAAGGCAAAGACAGCGATTGTCCTCATAGCGAGCTAAATACGACGGCGATGGCAATTCTACTTCAGCAGCCTCCTCGGCTTTTTCCATGTCAACATCTGATTGTCCATCAGGCAAATCAGACTCGCCAAGAGGAAGATCTAATTGATGAACCGGTCGAGATTATGGTTGAAGATCTGAGTCATCGATCTCATCCACGCGAGGATGAAGAGGTGGAGGGGAATCGAAGGAGGATCTCACCAGACGAGATGGGTTAACTTTTCCCATGGAAACAAAGATATCGCCGGAGAGAAGCGGAATATGATGAGACAGAGTAGTAGAATCATCTTTCTCATCACGCAGCTGAGGAATCGTTACCAAGATACGCCCTTGACGGCGAGACCGACGCATGCAATCCGAGACTTTGGCTTTTGCTTTAAACCCTTAAACCGAGGATTTTCCCTGTAAGGACTGAGGGTTCCCTATGAGAGACTTTGATTTCGAGGAGCTAGGACCGGCAGAGTTGGATGCCTTGGTGGATTTCTTCACTTGAGCAGTGTCAGCAACGGAGGTGATTTTGTTTAGGAGGAGGCAATTTGAGAAGAGATCCAACAAGAAACTCGGCCAAACTTTGACAAAAATCTCCTTTAGTCACTGGTTTGTTTATGTCGAACATGCAAAGATATAAGAGTTTGATGAAGAGAAACTAAACAGTCGTGTTGAGGTGATCTTAATAGGCGCAGGTGGGTTTCCCCCATTTTCCCTCGTTTTTCGCAAATCCACATATTATGACATCACTGAGCTTTCAAGAAACAAAACTTGATTAGTGCACATGGCCCATGAGCATATTCAGCCCCAAAAAAACGATCAAAGTTACTGACGGATAAAGGCCCAAACTTATTACCAAAACATACAACTGACTAAGGCAAACAATATTTGACATTCATCCACACCTGATTTACTCGTTAATTTTAAAGGAAACCTATAACCAACAAGACATATGCAACCACTTCAATCGAGAATCAGAGACAAAAAGAACCATTGCCTCAACACATGGCACATCTGAGAGAACATACACTTAGGATTTTTAACATTATTAGAAGAGGTTTTGAGAACATGATGTGGCCATCAAACCACTCGGATCGAACCAGGCCCATGGAGAGAAGAAGGCCCACTTGAAGACTCATTGGAGCATCCAGAACCAAAGAGACCCGACCTGGATCGACCCGGATCCAACAACTAGTCGAAGCTTCCTTAAACGGTCCATCTCTCGACCAAATAAGGAAACTAGCTTGACCGCAACTGAAGTGAAGATCACGCGCCACAAAAAAGACCCACCGGACCAGTTAGGAGACCACATGATAAACCAAGACACATTTGGAGCCAAAGAGGAAGATTCAAATTCAAATGGACCACTTTATATATCTGGACGAGCTAATTATCTTCTTTTTGGTTTGACTTGTTTGAATGGTTCAAAGAGCTCTCAGCCAATACAAAAGATTAATTCCTAGAGACCATGGATTTTTACCCAAGCTTTGAAGATACAAAGTCTCCACAGAGTTGACTCATTTGACCGAGTAATTACTCCTAATGACTAGAAAATAGTCAAGACATTTGTATTCTCGATTTACATTTATTTTTAGAATTATTTCCCAAGATTTTAGCTTTTGTTTATGAACATTAGGGGTCCTAACCCTTGTATTTGAGCCTATAAAAGCTCAACAAAACTCATTGTACAATACACATAATTTTCAGAAATAAATCTAAGTATTTTCTTGTTTCAAAACACGTGGCATTCCTGATTCGTTTTAGCGAGTTCTAGTTAGATTGTGAGATTCAATCTCTCTGGTTTTCGTGGTGAGATCATTTCCTTTGCGAGGATTAGCCCTTAGGAGTGATTTCAATCCTTGATACTCTCAGGTTAGTTCATAAACTGTGTGTATTGCTATCTCCACCATCCTCCATCAAATCCACTTGGGCTTAATCTCTTGATTACTTAGTGTTTATAAGATTGCGAGATTCAATATTATATCAGAACACAACCTTGCTACTTAAATTGAGAGTCTGTTACAACAGAGGTTGACATAGAATTGCAGCCCATGTTTTTTGTAGCACAAAGAAAGATCAACTCATCAGCTCACCGAGGTAGCAATTTCTTAGAAGAGGAGCTTTCACACTCAATGATCAACTCATGATATTCTTCGCATCATCATACATGTCTGGAGTGTGACTCACATGGTGCTTCTTCTGAGTTTAAGCGAGGGGGGATTGATGACAGCACTGGAAAAGATTGAGGAACCAGTGGAAACATGAGATGATCATGATCATCAATCCCTAAACTGCCCTTTTTCTTCTTTTTCTTTCCCTTCCCTTTTTTTAATTTTATTTCACTCTTTGCAACTTAATTTTTGAGCCTCTTCACATAGATGTACGATGAGAAACTCTTTTCATGAGTTGACTTGCTCATGAGAGGTTTTAAAAGGTGATTTGTACAAGGGATTAAAAGTTGCTGTAACTTTGTACAAGTGAACTTGTTGCACCAGTCTTTCAAGAAAGCATGATTAGAGTTCACAATTCCCAAAAGATTTTTGCAGAGTTGTGAAATTGTTTAAATCTAATGCTTCAGTGAAAATAATAGCTAGCTGTTTCTCAGATGTAACATAAGTGATTTCAGCAAGACTCCCTTTGACTAGTTCGTGAACAAAATGGTGCATGATATCAATGTGTCCAGTTTGTGAATGAGATATGATATGTTTTTCGAAAAGTTACCATCGTTCATGGTACCATTTTGCATCATAAGTGTTTCAGAACACATACCATAGTCAGCCTGTATTTGTTTCACCAAGATATTATGAGTGCTAAAACCCCTCATTGTAGCATGTTTTGGTTTAGTTGAGGTATAATCCGGATCACAATTACCAACAANTTGTTGCACCAGTCTTTCAAGAAAGCTTGATTAGAGTTCACAATTCCCAAAAGATTTTTGCAGAGTTGTGAAATTGTTTAAATCTAATGCTTCAGTGAAAATAATAGCTAGCTGTTTCTCAGATGTAACATAAGTGATTTCAGCAAGACTCCATTTGACTAGTTCGTGAACAAAATGGTGCATGATATCAATGTGTCCAGTTTGTGAATGAGATATGATATGTTTTTCGAAAAGTTACCATCGTTCATGGTACCATTTTGCATCATAAGTGTTTCAGAACACATACCATAGTCAGCCTGTATTTGTTTCACCAAGATATTATGAGTGCTAAAACCCCTCATTGTAGCATGTTTTGGTTTAGTTGAGGTATAATCCGGATCACAATTACCAACAAGACTTTGGTTAGTTTGCTTTGAATAATACATGACATGTACTACCATACCTTTGACGTGTTGATGCTGTCGGGTTATCGCTCAGTTTCAAGTACTGCAAGTGCACAGTAATGCGATGTAGTACTTAGGGTGTTGATCCACAAGGAATCCTCGCTTACCTTCAAAATCATAAAACCATAATTATGAAGGAAGTCTAAGACGAAAAGGGGATTTTGGGGATAGGTTGTCACGATTTCTAGATGAATGCAAAGAAAGGAAATAAAACGCGATTAAAAACAATAAATACTAATGTTGGGTCGACGAGATTATCTTCAGGGTATGTTAGATTCAAATCACGGTAACAAAGCTCTCTTATATCGATTTTAGCTAACTCCACAAACTCGAACATGGAATTGTATTTAACCTACTTCCATAGAACTAAACACCTATGATTTAACAACTTAACTACTTAACTTTCGTTGGTAGCCACGCAGAAAATCATGCAATAAAGTCAAGTTCATTAACGTTCACAATACTCTATAAGTATAATTTCGTATCTTATAGCGAAATTTCTCCCCTAGGCTAGGTCATGCACTTAGATTCAACACTTTCATGGTTCTAATTTACCTAAGATCAATTTCCAGTTTGCGACGCTAGATCCATGCAGTAATAACAAACCCAGAAAGAAAGAGTTCTAGAATTCGGCTAAGTTTATCGTGTAATCCCAATCGAACATAATCGATCCCTTTTGATGGATCCCTTAAACTCAACGACTAACTAATCGAACATGAAGAAAGTAAAAACGATATGAAAGAATGCATAATAGATAAATCAGAATATAAAAAAGGGTTCAAGAGAAATCTCTATCTCCCTAATCGAAGAACGAAGAACAAAGAACATAAAAAGCTAAGAAAATCGTGTATGGTATCTCCCAAAAGGGGCTCACCGTGGTAACCTATGAGGCACACGAATTAGGGTCCTTAAAACATGTATTTATAGGTCTTCTGCTCTTGTTTGGTCGTCCTTAGGGTTTCCCCGAAGAATAGAGTTGAACGGGCTTGAAACAGATTTGCAAACGGGTTTTTTGGGACGTTTTGGAGCTGGTCGCGGGTGCGTGCTTCCGAGGAGTGGTCACGTGCTTCCTGGCCGCAGGTGGTCTTGAGACTGCTTGATGAGACTTTTTGATCTTCATGTAACTTTTGATTGAACCGTTGGATCGTCCTCAAATCAAGTGGAATGGAAAGATGGCTGGTCCTTCTTTAATGTCTCCAAATTTGGATTGGATCAGACGGTGAGAAGATATTCTTTGATGGTTGAACTTCTGACGGTTTGACACTTAGCCGAAAATCTTGTATTTCTCCAATTTGCATAGCTTTAACCTAAGTAATCTCAAAGGAGTCTTGACACTACAAATATACGAAAACCGTAATAAAAACATATAAAAGCGAGTAAAACACTTATCAAAATACTCTAAAATCGAAGGTAAAATGGGTAAAAACACGGTGTTATCATGTGTTCAAGGACACATCTCACAACATTAATGTGTGGCACACTGGGGCTAGGTTCACGGGAGCTAGGTTCATTGAAAGCTTTGTGAGCTGTCTCAGTCATATTTCCAAGGTACCACATTCCTCTGATCACTTATGAACTGACTAATCTTGCCAGACCTTGCACGTTTATAAGATATGCAACTTTAGAATATACATCCGACTGAGAGCTCAGGGTTCAGAAGTGATTCTCAGAATTCTTCCATTCAAAGCATGTTTTCACACCTATCATTACTAGATCTTGTTCTTCATTTACAGCTTGACACCTAGCATTGGTGAACAACTCTCATACATGTGTCACATAGCTGACTCGTACTAATCAAACTTCTCTTCAAACCTTTAACATGGAGAGCCCTTGAAAGCGATGGTTGATTCAGAATATCAATACTTCCCTTCCCTACAATATCTTGAATACTTCCATCACCAAGAGTTACTTCTTCATAAGATGCTTCTGAGTAGCCTTTTAGCAAGGTTTGATCTCCTACAGCGTGTCTTGAACAACCACTGTCACCGTACAAAGCCATGGTGTCTATGCTTTGGGCAGACACATCTGTTATACTTCCATCCAGATCCTTCTCTTCTATCTTGATCATAGAGAAATTACATCTCATGTTGACTTCCTCCACATATGACTGTTCTTTATCTGGCTCGTGCACTATCCTTTTACAAGCTTAATCAATTTCCTCTACAACATCATATAACTGACCAAGCTTGAGATTTTCAATTATATGAGATGCAACTCCATATAGATCACGTTTAGCAACCCACACCCTTGGCAGAACCGAGTTAGTTCAAGAAAGCATTTTTTTTTTACTGCAATAGCTTTCTAACCCTTTTCTTTAATTTGTAACAAAATCGTTTTATGTGACTGACCCTCCATAGTGACCACATCCTCTGGGTTTACTCTTTTTGACTTATGATTTGTTGTTCTTGTGAGGATTCCTGACACTAGATGACTTCAACACGATATGTCTTGCTTGAGATGAAAGTCTTGGATTGACCAAATCTTTTGATTTTGGTGGACACATGGCACTGTTTGCCGTATAATTTGACACTGTTGAAGGAACAACTCTGGTTTCAGTGATACTTTTTCCAGATTGAGCTTCTGTTGAACTCCTTGCACTCACAAAGTTAATGAACTGACTGCTTGAACCATCATAAGCCTCCATACTGGGCAGAAAGGATTGAGATTCTGGATATCCCAAGCCCATGTTTCATTTCCTTCATGCTAACTCTTCCCATAGTTAGTATTTGATTTAAACTCTCTGTTGACCAAGTGTTAAGCATTATGATCTTCTTGTGGTTTTCGTTTAGCTCTTTTTCCAACATAGCATATTTCTTCTTCTCCTTAATATACTCTTCATGAAGAGCACCCAAATTTATCTCAAGAAGTTCATCTGTCATAGATCCATGTAGTTCCACAAAAGATGTTTCTTCAGTATTTTTCTCTTGCAGCATACAAACCTGAGTTTCTAGCCTTATTTTTTCTTTGACCAGACCAAGTTTGTCCTTGCTCAATTGAACCCAACAGTCATACATAACCCAATATGCTTCTTTAGGTTCCACCTAACCTTCACCATCAGAGTCATACTCGTGCTCAATTGGACATTAATCTATTCTTGTTGTGAATGTTACAAAATTCAGCATTTCTTCCTCTTCTTCATCAGAATCCGACTCACTGAAGCTTAAAAAGGAATTTTCTTTTTCTTTTCCTTTATGCTTATATGGACACTCAAACTTAGTGTGACCCATCCCTTTGCATTCGTGACATTCTATGTCTTTCCTTTTGGCAACAAGACATTCTGGTATGATATGTCCTATTCCACCACATTCAAAGCATTGAATGTCATCTCTCTTTCTGTTTTTGTCAGACTCAGTTCAAAAATTTCTATTTCATGTCTTCTCATTGTCATCCTTGTTCCATCTCACATAATCTCTGTTTTGACATTTCTCAACCTTCCTGAGAGCTTTACCAAAGTTTCTAGCCATTAACGTTGTACTATCTTTAAGCTCTTGCACTGCTAGGTTGTTTTCTCCTTATGTTGCAAAGGCAATGACCTTTGGATTTTTCACTCTATCGTCATCGACTTCCATTTCTTCAGATTTCAGCATTCCCACTAGTTCTTCATACTTTATATGGTCAATATTTCTTGTAACTCTCATCATAGCCTTATGAGCAGCAAACTTTTGAGGTAGACATCGTAGAAGTTTCTTAACAAGTTTCTGATCTTTGTAAGTTTTTCCCAAGACTTCAGCTTTATTCGCAATAACACTGATCTTCAAGCTGAACTGAACTATAGTTTCGTTTGGGTCCATTTTGAGATTTTCCCAACGATTCGCTAGTTGATCCAGTTTTGTCTTCTTAACGCTTGAAGTACCTTCATGAGACTTCTAAAGACAATCCTAAGCTTGTTTAGCATACTTACAACCTTGAATGAGTTTGAACTCATCTTCATTGACACCACTAAAGATTGCATTCATAGCAAGTGCGTTGAATTTAGACAGATTCTTCTCCTCGATTGTCCATCGACCCTTTTGGCTTAGGAATCTTTGCTCCTTCTTCAGTGAGCTCAAACGGAGACTCCCATTTATCTTCAACGACAATTCAAGCATCTTCTCCTTGACCTCGAATGAGCTGCATCATCCACACTTTCCAGTACCCATAGTGTTTTGTATCAAGCATAATCGTTTTATTCATACTCACAAGTTCTATTGATGGTTCCATTCTTCCTCAGGATCTAACCAGTTTAAGATAGTGAATCTCAGGTCGGTTTCCCGCTCTGATACCAATTGAAATAACTAAAGACCAAGAACAAGTAGACCTATGAACACAAATAGCATAACTTTTGATTCTATTAAGAATAACTTAACCAAATTCTTAGAATCAGTTTAATCAGAGTTACGCAACATCACTAACAAGTGATTTTCTCTTGAATCTATTCTTAATCCTTACTACATCAACAGCTATGTATCTCTTCTAATCACTCACCAAGAACCTTTCTAAGCTTTTACGCTTTTGTTCATACGAGAAGAAAACGATTCACACAAAGGCTAACCCTAATTTGTGAATCGCAACTTGATTATATAGCACAGCCTCCAACCATGGAGCTTGCTATTATCCTCTAGATACTTCATTGTATCCCACTAGTTGACATGAGTCCTATCTGTTCCTTTTCTTGTGCATCAACTCCCATCGGTTCCTTTTTGCACTAGCAGCTTCTCTTTGCTTGTGCCAGCTTTTCCACTTTCTGTAACCACACTCGATGTGCCACATCATCATTGACTTTGTTGCAACTTGATTTTCCGCCACTGCTGTGATGCTCAGCTTCACATTGTTGAAAAAGAACACTTAGTTTTTTCAAATGTCTCTAAAGTTATACTATAGGCACAATCGTGAGATGTTACATAAAAATCGTTCTAGTTTTTTCTTGACCACTGTAAATGTCTTAAATGACAAAAAAATCTGATATTTTTTTTAATGGTTTGAAGGATTAGTTTTGATTTTTTTCCGTGAGAAAATTACATTAAAATGTACTTTTTGAGTTTACAGTTACTAAATAATGCACTTTGTGCTATTGAGGCACTTTGTTAGAGTATAAAGTCTTTTTTGCCCTTTACTCCACTGTTCAACTGTGAAAGACATAAAACAATTTCTTTAGTTATAATGAATGATAATCTTATTTTTCCTACATTTTAAGATCCATTTTACCATAGTTTATGTGTCAAATAAAAAATATTTTAAAAAAACAAAACAAGAAATCTAGTCATGCAAAAACAAACGATCCATTTGAATGTTGATTTGTGGACGTTGTGATATGAATTATGTTACGTGGACAATAAGATATTGACAGAAACATGTCTACCGTGTTTTTTTTTTGTTTTTTTGTGGCAAGGAGGCAATGTAGATGATAATTATTGGACTTGACCACATTGCTTTTATCCATATGGAATGTCATATAGGATGAAATGCTTTCATTACAATATTTTTAAACGCGTGGACATGTTTACATGGACAACTTCTCATGGACAACTTATGATAGGCACGGTATAAAACAACTTATCATGGACATGTATAAATGTTCAACATGGTTGTATCAATTTATCTTTGACTAGTATTGAATTCGAATTAAGTTTTTGGTTTTCATGGAATTTATTGTTTTGGTAAACGGTTTTCATGGAATTTAGTTTCTGGGTTTGATTGTTTTTTTTAGAAACTTTAATCTTTGGTGATATTTCTTTTTAGGTTTTGTTCTATAGATCTCTAAATTCATGTCCACGTCAATCTGTCCATATTATATCGTCCATAACTCATCATCCAAAATGGATCTCTTTTTCGCATGAGTAGATCTCTTATTTAAAAAAAAAAAAGATTTTGACACCTAAATTATAGTAAAATGAGTCTTAAAATGTAGGAAAAATAGAATTATAATTCATTGTAACAACAAAATTTGCTTTTTGTCTTTCACATTACACAAAATTAGAAAAAAAATCAGGTGGAGATAATAATTACTTTACTCAGTTTCTAACTCATCAACGCCATTGCATCTATCATTCTCAGGTACACACGGAGCAATTTTGGATTTAATGAAAATGAATAGTATAAAAAATTTCATAATAGTTGAAAATGTCTATTCTTTTAAAATAAGTGGTAAAAGTGTCTTTGAGCATAAATCACTCTTTTTCGCTCCATAACTTATCTAGCTTGCCAGAAAAATACAACCAACAAAAAAAACGACCTTGTTAAGTTTGCTAAATTTTGATAGGAATAAAACATATTTTTCCTGAATTTTGCATTTGAGATAAAGTTAAAAAGTGAACAAATTAAAGTTCAAGAATATTGGTTAAATAAATTGATAATATGATGGTTGACAAAAACAAATTATCAGAGAAGAAACAAAAAACTTTCGCTTTTGCAATGATAATCGTTTTTTTTTAATATACATTAATATCATCACAAAGGCTCCGGCTGTTGTATATATATCACCACCATTCAACTCCATAGTAACTCTCTGTCTCTTGATGTGACAAAAAAAAAGAAGAGAGTAACTCTCTGTTTTTTTTGTTTACATAGAAAAATAAAAACATTAATCTTTGCCTCTCCCCGCCGCCAAACGCTTAACGCAACCGCCAAAATGACGGAGAAAGAATGTGAGCATCACCACGACGAAGATGAGAAAACGCGGAAACTTTTAGGAGCGGCTGTGCTTGGTACCCTAGCAGCTATCCTTTTTGTGGTTTTCTTGGTGTGGGCAATTCTTCACCCGCACGGGCCCCGTTTTGTTCTCCACGACGCAACCATTTACGCGTTCAACGTTTCTCAGCCCAATTTCCTCACCTCCAATCTCCAAGTCACTCTCTCTTCTCGCAACCCTAATGACAAGATCGGAATCTTCTATGACCGCCTTGACATTTATGCCTCCTACCGCAACCAACAGGTATGTTGAATTATTAGCGGCTTGGATTAGCGTTTCACATTTTCTTCAATGCAGTTCTTAATTACTATAGGACAAACATCTTACGAATAGACGAAGAACTTGGTGAAGACCGATCTCAAAGGAAACTTATTTCATAGTTTGGGATCTAATTTATATATTTTATATCAATGTATTTTTTTTTTTACGCTAAAGATTCATGGAATACGAAAGGACCGACGAATATTTGTTTATAAGATTCATGGTATACGAAATATATATACGAAAGGACCGACAAATCTTGGTAATAGACTGATTTAAACAACATGAGAGTTGTCTAGATTTTGCATGTGGGTTTAAAAAAGTTATATTTTATAATATTTGTGATGTTAATTAATTATTTTGGACTAAAATGTGGCTAAGGACTCATGTTTTGATTTTTTTTGTTTTTTGAGTTCTGGACATTCGGTCAAAAAACTCCTCCAATACCCAGAGTCAACTAATATGAGATATTCAGATTTAAAGAATAACATTTCGTCCTAAAAGTGTATTGAACCGGGGTTGATTCGTTTTTGTTGTTGTTGTTGCAATAATTTGTTTTTTTTTTTTTGTTATAAAGGTGACGTTGGCGACTTTACTGCCGGCGACTTACCAAGGCCACCTTGATGTGACGGTATGGTCGCCGTTTTTGTACGGAACATTGGTGCCGGTGGCGCCGTATTTTTCACCGGCGTTAAGCCAAGATCTAACGGCGGGGATGGTGCTTCTGAACATCAAGATTGACGGTTGGGTTAGATGGAAAGTGGGAACGTGGATCTCCGGCAGGTACCGCCTCCACGTTAATTGTCCAGCATACATTACACTGGGGGGACATTTTTCCGGTGACGGTCCAGCCGTTAAGTACCAGCTTGTCCAGCGATGTGGTGTTGACGTTTAAGCAAAGGGATGATCATATTATTCTTTAGAAAGACTAGACTACTTTTGTTGTGATTTTAGTGTTTTAGTTAACGAATTCTTCGAAATGTTTTAATATATTTTGTTTTCTATTGCGTTTTTATATTTGAGATTTATGTTTAACGTAATAATTACTAGGTCCACACAAGTTTTCCTACATGCCGGCTCAATAGCCAAATACTCTCACACATGAAGGATAGGTGGAGTCGAACTCGACACCGGTAAAATGGTAGCAGAGATATGACAATCACTGGCCCACTTGCTCATTCTTCACACAAGTTTTCCTTTTTTTCTTTTTTTCTTTACAAAGAAATATCAACTCCAAATTGACTATAGAAAAAATAAGAATTCATTTTTGAAGAGGTGATTGCTGCATAATTTTTGGATCCTGTTTCTTGGAGACATGACACGATCATATATATTCACTTGGTACTAAGTAAGCAGCCTTGGGTCAACTAAATTTCTAACTTAAGAGACTATTGTCTTCTCTTTTTTCAGATGAATGTGAACTTCCCAAGTAAATCTATTTTTTAAACCCTAAGCTCTGAATTGATTAAAACCTTTATTATTATAGTTTAATCAATCTATGCACCGGTCTATGATTATAGAAAAGACAAAAGAGAGAGAAGAGACTTTTGCAAGTTCATTATTGTATTGAAACTTGTAGTGTTCATGTTCATGGAACATTTCTTTTGATCACTTTTGTATATTAATTAGTTAGTTTTTTTTTTTTATGTTTTAGAATAAAGTATGCAAATGGATACTAGAAATTTATGCACATTGATGACTTAATACACGTGAGTGGTGAAAATTGTTGTGATGTATGTGACATTTGCACACCTTCCGGTGCCATACGCATGACATTTATGACATTTGCACACTTTTCCTTTCTTTTGAAAGCTTCTTGAGATCTAAATTTCATGTAGATAAATTGAATTAGATAAGAGTAAATTACATTGGCAAAAGTTGCATACAAGAGAGGGCGAATCAATGAAAGCAAATTTTGTTCTGGATGATAAAAAAGTGCTTTCTTTACCTTTGAGCTTTAACAAAGCTTTTAATTTTGCAGATGCTTAAAGGAAAAAAGAAAATGATTCACATTCGCTCCAACCAATTCTCTGAATGCCACGTGTTATTGTTACTTTAGTGACGATGCATTTAAGTCACTCTTGTATCCCCATTTGATTGTGTCTAGCAACAGAGATTTACACCAAAAAAGAACTTTGTCTACTAACTAAAAACAATTCATCTTTTTATGTAAAGTTTTAAAGTTAAATTGGCTCTACAGAATATATTCTATAGAAATTTAAATTTTTCTTTTTGGTTTAATACACTGAATGCTTAGAAAATTCTGAAAATACACTCAGTTTAGAAAAACAATTTTTTATTAATAATGTAACATTCGTGGAGGGTATTAGGTCAGTAAGTTGATAAAATTATTAACCAACCATTATTTATTTTATCATTGTGTTTAACGTTGACCAAATCAAAAGAAAAAAATTCTTGTTTTTTTTTTCTTTCAAAAAGGAATTCCTAAATTGTTCATTAACGTACAAAATTAGTTATGTCATTATGTGATTAGGAATTCTGGATTTTCCTGTTTGAAACCAACAAATCGTTTATGACCTCTATCAACAATTCACTTATTTTCTTATCTTAATCATGATTTACAACAAAAAACTGAGCTTTTTCTTAAATATTTTAAAAATGCAATTATGGTATACATATATTAAATTATTAATCAAATAGTTGGTTGTTTTAAAGTTGATAATGAATGGTATACCACGTTCTAAGTTCTTACGTTTAAAAAATTTGACTTCGTTATTTTTTACTATCGAACTATTCGTCAAACTTTTGATATAAGATTCAGAGGTGTGGTGTTGAGCAAGTTGACCGATGGGGGACGTCTCTCTTGAAGCATTGGTGGAAATGCGAAAGATAGGTGGATTTAGGCTTGCCATTCAAGTTTGTGAAAGCCCGCGTGATGAGAATAATATTTTGTTTTATGAAGAGATACTCAATATAAAACAAAAGCAAAAGATCGTGGAAGACAAACTTCTGGTATATATTTCTTTAAGTTGGAAAATTTGTGTTTTACAATTAATGGAGAAGTTAGAAACTCATACATAACTTGTCGACATAACTGAAAAAAAGAATCTGCATAAATGAAAAAATCAATCAAATGCTTGATTCATATAGCTTTTCACTACAAGAAAGCAGCCGATTCCCGACGGTCATATCGGTCGGGAAACCGTCGAGAAACGGTTTTCCAGACGGATTTCTGACTGATCTATCCCGTCGGGATTATAGCGTCGGAAATTAAATTTCTTCAGAAATTGGTAGGCACTTTCCGACGGATTCCCGACCACTAATTTTCCCATTGGATTCCGACGGATATAAGTAGTCGGGGAATTCCCGACGATTTACCGACGGGACTAAAATACCGACTAATTCCCGACAGTAATAAGCGTCGGATAATCCCGACGATATTCCGACTAAATTTTGAGGAGCAAATTCCCGACCAATTCCCGACGGGATAATTACCGACTGTATATGTCCCGACGATATTCTGACTGAAATCCGAGATGCATATTCGGGTAACTAAAAAACAGTATTTTAAAAATTCTTGAAAAATATTGATTTTTTATTAAATTAATAATTTGAAAAAGAAAATTAAAATTAAATATAATAAATGTTTTAAAATAAAACTGTTTTGAAATAAAAAAAATTGTTTTGAAATTACAAAAACATTTAAATTAATTTTCCGATCTCGTTCCCGTTTCCCTTCTCCCCGTTCTCGTTCCCGGGAAATCCGAGAACTTTGCTTTCATCCAATTCGACATGCTAGCTATATCCGACCTTGCCTCTTTAAGCTCCTCTTGCGTAACACCTAACTTCATTTTGGTGTCCGCTTTTGCCGCCTCCAAAACTGCTACTTTTGACTTTAACTCTTCATTCTGCTGGACGAGATCTTCAGAGAAATAAGGAGAACCCGAAGCCCCGACTTCCATAACCGGGACCTTACCCAAACCCCCACGACGCCACCCTTTTTATCAAGGGGAAATTCCTGTAGAAATTAAAAATAAATTAGAACATTATAAAGTTATAATGTAAAACTAAATGAAAAAAAAAAAAAACTTACGTTGATAACAAGACGGTTGACCTCTTCCCACGTCATGTCGAAGGAAGAGGAGGAGTCGCCTTGTGACTGCTGGGTCAGCTCGGTCTTCTTCTTCGTCACGTTCTCGTAGATCTCCCTCATGAGGGGATCCTGAATAACCCCGATTGTCTTGTTCGTGTGGCACGTCTTCATCAAGTCCAAGTGATTCGGACGCACACCTCCGGTCTCATTTGTCTAAAAAAACGAATAAATTTGAATATTAATAAACAATTTAACAATTAAATATAGAAAACAATGTAAACAATAAAAGATTACCATTTGTATTTCTCGGGTCCGGAAGCTGCTCAAACCGGAGTTGATGCGATCACTCTTTCGGTTTCCCGAATTAGACTTCGAGGTTTTCTCTATCGCGGGGTTTTGCCAATATGGTTTGTAGCCTTCCCAAATCGAAGCGTTCAAGCCTTTCGGTTTGTCTTGCCATTTCCTCCACTTTTGCTTCCACTCGTTCATGTTTCTCTTGAACTGCGTACGCGCCTCCTTCATAAACTCCGTTTCAACCGTGTTCGTGTCGGAGTGATGCCATGTAAACTCTTGCTAAGAAAACAGAAATATAAATATGAAAAAAATAAAATAGTAATTTACAACTTACCGCAAATTGTCTAAACAAAATTTGCTTCTCCTCATACGGGATATCTGAAAACTTCTTGTACGGTTCGTCGAGGATCGAATACAACATCCTTAAAATGGACTTGCTAATCCCATTGTTCGATATACCAAACCTACAAAAAAAAGAAAAACTATAAACAATTTGACATTAAAAAAAAAACACAAATTTTACCATGTCGATCTTCCAATTAGACGTTGATCAAGCTGGATGTGGAAGTCCCGCCCCGGTTGTTGGACTAACTCCTCGATGGACATGATTGGAGGAGCTTGACTGTGCGACTCCGAGACATTCGATACCCCCGAACTTTGTCTTGGACTAGGGGTCTCCGTTGGCGAACCACTCTATTGATGTGGTTGCGTGCCTCGATACGAACACCACGAGATGAACCACCGCGGCGAATGTTATCGAAACCGTCGTACGACCTAGGAAAAAAACGCAAAATTTGTTATATAACAAAAAACGCAAAAAAAAAACGGAAAAAACAAAAAAAAGCAAAATTTTGTTTAATATTCAATAAACGCAAAAACGTTTTATATACCATTAAAATTTTTAAAAATTCAATTGTACAATTCTAACAACCTATTACACAAAAAATTATAATTAACCTAAACTCAAATTTATAACCTAAACTAAAATTAAAATTAAAAATTTATAACTAAAATAAAAATACCAAAAATCTAACAACAATTAAAATTAAAAATACAACTACAACTAAAATTAATATTAAAATCTACAAATCTAACCACAAATCTAACAAATCTAACAACCTAATCTAACCACAAATCTAACAACCGAATCATCTTATTTTACCACAAAAAAAAAAGTAGGGATGCTTACATGGTGAAGGCGGCGACGGTTCCGGCGATGAGGAGGGAAGGCGGCTCCGGCAAACTGCAGGACGGCGGCTCCGGCGAACAGCAAGGCGGCTTGGGCGACCTAGAAAAAAAAGAAGAGAAGAACAGTATTAAGAGGAAGAGAAGAGGAAGAGAAGAGAAGAGAAGAGAGAAGAGGGCTTTACCCACGGCGAGGCGAGGCGACGGCGGAGAGAAATCGTCGGCGGAGAGAGAGAGATGTGAGAGAGAGAAGCGAAGAAACGAAATGAGGAAGAAGATGAATCGGTGATTTAGTCTAATTAATTTCCGACCGATCCATTCAGTCGGGAATCGGTCGGAAATCAAAAAATAAACCGCGTAATTATTTTCGTTTAGTGGTCCATTTTCCCGGTTTTTTTAGAACCGTCGGAAATCGGTCGGAATTCCCGACCAATTTCCGACAGATCTACAAAATTGCATGCTCTTTGATTGGGTAATACGAAAATTTTCATATCGGTCGGAAATTGGTCGGGAATCTATATGAAATTTTTTCGAAAAATGCTAAGTAAATCCTGTCGGGAATCGGTCGGAAATTACCAACTAATTTCCGACCAAATAGGGTTTAAGGTTTGAAGTACTTAATTTTTAAACCATATAGGGTTTAAGAAACATCTAAACATCTTATGTCTATCAACTATCTAGCAATGTAAACATAAAATAAAGTATATGACGATTTTTATGAATCAATAGGAGAACGAGTTTAGCCTTTGTTAACGAAACATAGAACTTATACTTATACTTTTTGGTTTCTTGTAGGTTTTTGAGTAGATGCTCCAAAATAGTGATTCTTAAGATAGTTGGACATTGAATTCTTTCAAAATATCATATCTAACCCTAGCAAACATAACTCTAATCAAATTTTTGGGTTCAAGGTTTCGAAACCCCAAATGGTCGGAAATTGGTCGGTAATTCCGACCGATTCCGACGAATGGATAACCACATGTGCCTTAATAATATCAACACGTTTATTGTTAGTACGATGAAACATTTTCGATGATATTCCGACCGATCAAAGTATAGGTGGTCGGAAAACTGTCGAAATTCCGAATAAAGTTTTTATAAATTTTTTTACAATTAATTAATGCATATGAAAAAGTTTCTAAAATTTGTTATTTAAAAATAGGTGCATATAAAAAATTTGTTACAAATTTATTCTGAGTCCGATGAATAATATGAAATAGCTGAATCGTAATCCTCATTAATTAAAAAAATTTGTACAATTAATTAATGCATATGGAAAAGTTTCTAAAATTTGTTACTTAAAAATAAATGCATATAAAAAATTTGTTACAAATTTATTCTGAGTCCAATGAATAATCTGAAGTAGCTGAATCGGAATCCTCATCAAATTCTCCTCTCTCTTCTTCAGAATCCTCAAATACTTCGTAATCCCCGCCCATATCGGTGAAGTCAACCACAAGGTCAACCTCAAGAGAATTCTCGATTTCACCTAAGTTACCAATTGGAGTTTCGTGTAAAGGGTCATGCTCGGAAACACCAGATATCATTCCTCTTGGTTGTATCGACGTTACTGCAATCCACGGGTCTTGCTTGTTCCTGACCCGGAGGTATCGAATGTAGGAAACCTGGTCCGCTTGTGAAGCAAGAATAAATGGATCGTATTTCCGATGTCGCTTCCAGAGTGAACATATGTTACACCGAATTCGTCCTGATGTAGACCTTCCACTGGATCATACCAATCGCAATTAAATACAATGCACCTCAAACCAATCATTCATGGATATTTGACTTCTAATATTTTGCGGAGTACACTATAGTAGACGAATTCTCCGAATGTAGACGATATACCGTACTTTCATGTTGTCCTTGAGCTCCCTTCACGATAAGCCTTAAAAGCATACCCCGAGTGCAATAGATCGGATAAACACTTGGAACAAAAGTAGGGCCACACACCATCTCAACTAACTACGTGGGAAACGATACCCCGGTATTAGTCATCTTATCAACTTGTACAAATTGTGGACAATCATAAACAATCTGTGCAAATCTAAGCATGTAAAATTTAGTTAAATTGAGGGAAATCGAGCACTTACGTAATATTGCAACCAATCCGAGAATTCATTCTGTTTACGGACCGTAAGCTCATCCTCTGTGCAATTTGGAAACCAATTACGAATTTGGTCCATGTATATCCTGTGAATAAAACAAATACATTATGCAAAATACTATCAAGGATTTTTGGTAATTACTAAACATCAAAATCAGGTACGTACGTACCTCTCATATTCCAAAACGTCATCGCAGTTTGTCAGAATATATGTATGCAAATGCCTTTTTTCCTCTTATGTTAGTCGCCGAGACCTCCCTTTTCCACCGGATACGGAGGTTTTTCTCCTCCATCATCATGCCGTGCATGTCATCTACTTTTAGTCTTCACCGAAGATGGAAAGTAGTAGCTCGCAAAGTTGGATGCTCCTTCATTAATGCTTTGTGCAACAATAGAACCCTCGACTCTTGCAAGATTTTTCACCTTCTTCTTTAGGTGAAACATATACAGCTCAAAAGGATACATCCATCGATATTGAACTGGCCCACCAAGTGCTGCTTCCCTAGAGAGATGAATAGGAAGATGTTCCATAACATCGAAAAATGCTTGTGGAAATATTTTCTCGAGGTTGCATAGGA
Organism: Eutrema heterophyllum; assembly: GCA_002933915.1. NCBI lineage: Eukaryota > Viridiplantae > Streptophyta > Magnoliopsida > Brassicales > Brassicaceae > Eutrema > Eutrema heterophyllum. Next base: position 54,924 of record PKMM01002129.1, read on the forward strand.
GAACCGGTATCTTCTCCTCCAGGTTTCGGATACTGTCTGTTGTAAGTGATCTCGTGCATAGATCCAGGAAGAAAGCACCAATCCCTGCATAAATGATAAATAAATTTAGTAAAATTTAGATAATATATATATATATCGAACTATAAATAATTTTGTAAATGTACCTGCAATAGCTTCATGGACGTTTCTAGGAAGAAGACCGGCAAAGGCAAATGAAAGGAGGCGTTGCATGACAACGTGACAATCATGACTCTTCATTCCTGAAAACTTCCCTTCTCCAATATTAACGCAATTACGAAGGTTAGATGCGTATCCGTCTGGGAATTGAACACTATGCATAATCCAAACAGAAAGCGGGGGGCAGTGATTTTCCGTTCGCCATTACATGGAGTTCCTTCCGCGAACAAATATATGGCAAGTCCAATCTGGCCTTCAAATTATCTTTCGTCTTCCCTTGCACATTTAGAATAGTATTCATGATGTTGTCAAAAAAAGAAATTTCAATGTGCATGACATCTAGATTATGGCGCAGCAGATGGTTCTTCCAATATGACAAATCCCAAAAAATACTCCTCTTATTCCAATTGTGGTACTCGCCACAACCGTCTACTGGTAAATGACCATTACCACCACATGAAACCGTCTTCTCAGCACAAAAATCTCTCAACTGAGTGATGATGTTATTCCCATGCGGCTCAAGAGGTGGACCATCAAATACTTTTTTGTTCTTCTTAAACAATGTCGTGCTCCGACGATATGGATGATCATGCGATAAAAATCGTCGATGACAATCGAACCAAGAAGTCTTTGGGCCGTGCTTTAATTGGAACACATCGGTGTTATCTTGACAATACGGGCATGCCAACCTTCCATAAGTCGACCATCCAGAAAGCATACCATATGCTGGAAAATCACTTATGGTCCATATAAGTACCGCACGCATCGTGAAATTCTGTTAAGAGAAACATCGAACGCTTGAACACCATCTTTCCAAACATTTTCAACTCATAAATTGATGGCTGCAAGAAAATATCAAGGGATCTCTTAGGATGCTCCGGTCCAGAGACGATAATCGTGAGGAACAAAAACTCTCGTTTCATGCACAAACTAGGCGGCAAATTGTAAGGTGTGACGATTAGTGGCCACAATGAATATTGCCTCCCATATTTTAAAAAAGGGTTGAATCCATCTGTAGATAGCACTGTCAATTGGGCGGGTGACCATGGACGTGGCCCAGTTAAAAAGTTATAGGGCGGTCATAATTTAGGCCCAACATGAATCGGTCAATTTGGTCTTCGCCCAAGCTAACCCACGAGCAAAAGCGGGTTGACCCGCGGTCAAGTTGGTCTACGCCCAAAATACCATCATCGTCTCTCTCGCGACCGCCTCAATCTCTCTGAATCAACCCTAACCACCATCATCGTCTCTCTCGCGACCGCCTAAATCTCTCTCTCTCTGGATCAACCCCTGTTTTGATATTCGATTCTCTTCTGCGTTTCTCCTGGAATCTCAGCTCAAGGTTCTCTCTCTGCGATTCGGTCTCACGCGAGCTTCAATCTCAGCTCAAGCTTCTCTCTTTGCGATTCGGTCTCACGCGAGCTTCAATCTCAGCTCAAGCTTCTCTCTCGCGTAAGCTCTCGGTCTCTTAGGTAATCTTTTTTTTTGTGCTGTTTGGTCACACTTTTCAGTTTTCATGAGGTTCTGATATTCGATTCTCTTCTGGGTTTGTCCTGGAATGTCTGGGTTTGTTTTGGAATTTCGATTCTCTTCTGGGTTTGTGTGATTTTCAACGTGAATCTTCATAGTTCTCTCTTGCGTATTTACTAGTTGATTCATACTTGTGATAATGTCTTTCTCATACTTGTGATACTGTGAAGCTGAAACTGTGGATGATGAAAAGATTACTAGTTGATTCATACTTGTGATGTTTTTCTCTTATTCACGAAATTTCCAGTTTTGGTTTTTATAGTTTTGTTGTTTGGTTTCATTGATGTTGCGACATGAATATATATAAGTGAATATGAGTGGATATGATTCATGGAGACTTTTGTTTATGGAGTGAATATGAGTGAATATGATACGAAGATTAGGTGGACCAGCAGTATTTGTTTGTGTGTGTGATCAAGCTCTTAGTCTTTAAGTTAGAGAGACCTGTTTATATTTGGACGAAGGAGAATAAATAGGATTTGTATATGTCTCTTCTTGCATTTGGAGTAATTGTTCCTTATTATTTTTCCCTGAAACTTGTTATACTAGTTCTGCTAGAAGTTGGCTATAGATANTCATAATTTAGGCCCAACATGAATCGGTCAATTTGGTCTTCGCCCAAGCTAACCCACGAGCAAAAGCAGGTTGACCCGCGGTCAAGTTGGTCTACGCCCAAAGTACCATCATCGTCTCTCTCGCGACCGCCTCAATCACTCTCTGAATCAGCCCTAACCACCATCATCGTCTCTCTCGCGACCGCCTAAATCTCTCTCTCTCTGGATCAACCCCTGTTTTGATATTCGATTCTCTTCTGCGTTTCTCCTGGAATCTCAGCTCAAGGTTCTCTCTCTGCGATTCGGTCTCACGCGAGCGTCAATCTCAGCTCAAGCTTCTCTCTTTGCGATTCGGTCTCACGCGAGCTTCAATCTCAGCTCAAGCTTCTCTCTCGTGTAAGCTCTCGGTCTCTTAGGTAATCTTTTTTTTTGTGCTGTTTGGTCACACTTTTCAGTTTTCATGAGGTTCTGATATTCGATTCTCTTCTGGGTTTGTCCTGGAATGTCTGGGTTTGTTTTGGAATTTCGATTCTCTTCTGGGTTTGTGTGATTTTCAACGTGAATCTTCATAGTTCTCTCTTGCGTATTTACTAGTTGATTCATACTTGTGATAATGTCTTTCTCATACTTGTGATACTGTGAAGCTGAAACTGTGGATGATGAAAAGATTACTAGTTGATTCATACTTGTGATGTTTTTCTCTTATTCACGAAATTTCCAGTTTTGGTTTTTATAGTTTTGTTGTTTGGTTTCATTGATGTTGCGACATGAATATATATAAGTGAATATGAGTGGATATGATTCATGGAGACTTTTGTTTATGGAGTGAATATGAGTGAATATGATACGAAGATTAGGTGGACCAGCAGTATTTGTTTGTGTGTGTGATCAAGCTCTTAGTCTTTAAGTTAGAGAGACCTGTTTATATTTGGACGAAGGAGAATAAATAGGATTTGTATATGTCTCTTCTTGCATTTGGAGTAATTGTTCCTTATTATTTTTCCCTGAAACTTGTTATACTAGTTCTGCTAGAAGTTGGCTATAGATACTGGACTAATTTGATCTCTGTATGATTGTCTTTTTTTCTACTGTTATAACTGGTCTAAAGTGGCTTATGGTTTACAATCACAAACACCTGCAGGCGATGAAGGTTGCAAAAGCAATGACACCAACAAGGCTTACATGAAGTTCACGCTGCATTATCTAACTAGCAAGACACAACCTTTCTGGTTGTATGTTGAAAACAAGATTAGATGTTGCAGACAAGATTAAAATCATCTAAACAAGTTCATGTTTCCTCTTTATTCATATATATTAATTAGCAAGACACAACCTTTTTGATTTTAGACATCCCAACTTGTCGGAATATTCTATTTCAGCTATTTTTATATATTCCATAAAATTTGCAGTCTCTGAAGAAAATTACAAATCCCCTTTTATTATTTAAGTAAAATAGACACTCAATACTCGTATGAAGCAATTCTCTGCAACTGAAACATAATTTTTTCTTACAATAATCATCCTTGACTTTGCAATATCAGACAATAATAAATCAAGATTAATTGACATGGACATCTTCTCTTATCTAGATATTACAACAAAAAAACAAAACAAAAATTTGTCCATGGTCTGTTGTTTTTGGGCTTGGTCATTTTTGGGCTTGATCATTTTTGTCCACACTACAAAAATTGTCCCAAGACCATTTGGTCGTGGTCAAGCCCAGTTGACAGCCCTATCTGTAGATAACCGTTCTTTGGTTCATACGCTAAACTAAGATAGACTTCTTGAAAATGTTTCCACACTTCTGCATCTGAGGGATGCGCAATCTCTCCATCTGAGTTATGTTCTGCATGCCATCTTATAGGTCATGCCGTGCGCTCGGATTGATATAACCTCTTCAACCTCTCTGTTACCGGCAAATACCACATCCGCTTATGTGGAACAGGTACTCTGCCACCCGTTTCCTGATACCGAGGTTTCTGACAAAAACGATACTTGAGACGGTTTTCGTCCTTTCTCCAGTAAATCATACAATTGTCGATGCACACATCTATCATCTGATACGGCAATCCAAGATCAGCTACAAGTTTTTGAACCTCGTAGTATGAAGCCGGTGAGATATTATCTTCAGGTAAAATATCTTTCACAAAATCAGGTATCACATCCACATAATCCTCAACCAAGTTGAAATCGGTCTTTATAGTCATCAACCTGCTTGCAATTGATAAAGGCGATATTCCTTCTCTACATCCTTCGTATAGTGGATGCTTAGCTGCATCTAGCATATCAAAAAACTTATGAGCTTCTAAATTAGGTTCCTCTATTCTAATACCATCCTGAACATACGATGCTACGTTTTCACGAAACGCATCATTCATCATCTGAACGTTTGCATCTACTACCGGTGTTGGTTCCTCTATCCTACCCGAATAATTAAAACTACTACAATAATATTGCACTATTGAATCAGTTTCTCCGTGCGTATACCAAATCTTGTAACCCGACATAAACCCATTCCTATAAAGGTGATTCCATACTTCCCCAATAGAGACTAATCTATGATTCCGACATTTAGCACATGGACAATACAATTTACCGTATTCCGACGTCATGCTATTGTTTGTCGCAAATGTCATGAATTCCTCAACACCTTGTGCATACTCATCCGTCAGTAGATTCGTCGCTGGATCTTGCCGTAGTCTATCCATCCACGATCGAAAATAATCATAAGGGTTTGGGTTTGAAGAAGACATTTTCTAAGTTTTTTTTTGTGTAAGTTGTGAGTGAGGGTGAAGAGATATTTATAATAGATTTTCCGCGGATTCCCGACCGTTTTCCGACCGATTTAAAAAATTTCAAACGGCCAGTGCAACAGGCAGATTAACGGATCTATTTTGTCGGAAATCGTTCGGGATTCCCTAACTCGTCGGCAATTGGTCGGAATTACAATCCGATTTTTGACCAGTTTAAAAATCGCAAACGGCTATAAAACGACTAATACAACAAGCAGATTAAAGGATCTATTTCGTCGGAAATCGGTCGGAAATTCTGACCGATTTCCGACGATCCTAATTCGGTCTCTAACTCGTCGGAAATTAGTCGGGATTCCAGACCGATTTCCGACTACTAAAATTTCGTCGGGAATTCCGGATTGATTCCCGACGGATATTTTTTCCTTGGTATTTCATCTGAAATTGGTCGGGATTTCCCTGCCGATTATTTCCCGTCGGAATTCCCGTCGAGAAACGGAGTGTTTTCTTGTAGTGTTTAATTATTTTTTAATTTTTGGCCAAGTAAATAAAATGTGAGGTTCTTTGTATCTGGACAGTTTGGGCATGAAATATAATGTCTCAAACCCTTTGGACCGTGTAGAGAGTCTCCAAGCCAGCTCGTTCGAATAAATTATATGAATATAGTTCTTGGTCCATATTTACTCTATTTGGGTCCGGATAGGAAAAGTGTAGGTGTGGGAGAATCTGCGTGATCCTCTGTTTGTTGGTGCTCAAAAGCCTCTGGATGAAGTAGAGATTATCCTAGATGCTGAAGGTAAGTCTGCAGCAAGCTAAATATGGAAAATCCATAAATAGATCCGTTTAGAGTTACCCACGTTTGTATGGTGGTTCGAGTCACGTCTAATCTTGTGTGGGTCGCGCGGGTCTTAGTTCTTTAGAAATTAAAGTCTACATGATACGAATGATTTGTATCAATCATACCTACAAATTCATGTAAGTTTGCGTCATGTCAGGAAAAAGAACCAAGGCTCAGTACTATAGAATAAGTGATTTGACTCCGAAAGAGTATCCCATTATTTGATCTTTAGTCTAGATCATGTGTGTGTGATATCTTGTGTGTCGTGCTTGACCTCTAAATATGTTTAAAATGTATAGTATTGTGATTTATATTATAGGGTGAAAAGGTATCATATCATATGCTAAATTCCAGACAAGAATCATACGTTGGTTCAAACGTGATAATAGGCTATTGGATGGAGTGTCCATATATAAATGTATGTTCGTTCTGTGATTTGTGGATCCTTCTCCATACCAAATTGGATATGAAGATAGGGATTTTCAAGTAGATCTTGGTCTAATGGTGTAGGCATGGTGTAACACCCGCCTTTACTTGCTTAAGACGGCATGCCACGCGAATTAACTTCCAAAACACAACTATATTTCTTAACCAAAAACTCCAATAATTTCCATTAACCAACTTAAACCATCTTTCAACAGAAAAACCAATGCAATGTTTTAAAAGAAATTCAAATAATTATTCGAATAGTTTAATAAACGAACAAGTAATAAAATAAGTCTCAAAATCTCCAAATCCAGCACCACTCGGACTCGACACCAACATCTACTCCTCAAGCTCACCTGCAAGAAGAGAGGGGTGAGTAATTGGGGTTACTCAGTGAGGGTAAGCCTTAGGGCTCACGAATTCACCATACACAAATACATCTAGACAATCACAAAGTCTAAACCTAAGACAAGCAACACGTGTCAACGTCACATACTTAACAACATATGGGACTTTCCCCGTATCTCACCGCCAGAACGCGGTCTAGGATGACACCATCCCGATTACTCTCGGTTAGTCTCGGCTAACGCAAATCGGAAAAAACGGTGAATATCACATGTTTACCTTCCCGATTACTCCCACGCAAGGCGGCGGGGAGGTTGGCGGCGACGGACAGGTCTGACAGCAACAGTGGCGGCGCGAGTCTCCGACTTCTCTGGTGCTGTGACTCGATCGACTCCTGCTCCGGTAACAATAGCGGTGACGGCAGAGGATTCGGGGACTAGGGTTTGCGCAGAAGTATTGTGGCTCGCATCCCGAGGTTTGTTTCTCCGTTTATACACGCGAGTTAGGGTTTCCCTCGGGCTGGGTTTGGTTAGTTGGGCCTCGGGTACGGTTAATTGGGCCTCACGATCCACTATCGGGTCCGGGATGTTACAATTCTCCCCTACTACAAAGGAATTCGTCCTCGAATTCGACCCGTTATCATGTCCATTACTCTTGTCCTCAAAGAGCTCGGGGTAGTCTTCCTTCATCTGTCTTTCTGACTCCCATGTCTCTTCCCGAATACCATCTCTCTCCCAACATACCTTGACTGACTTCACATTCTTTCCTTGAACTTCCGTTTCGTGCCATTCCAAAACTTCAACGGGTTTACTCATTGCAGCCAAGTTTTTATTCAAATCTGCTGGCGGGGTTGGTAAGACCAACTCCGGTTCTTTGACAACTTTTCGCAAAACTGACACGTGGAAGACGTCATGAAAATCTGATAACTCTTGCGGTAATGCCAATCGATAGGCTACAGCTCCAATTCTTTCAGTAATGAGATATGGTCCCATGTACCTTGGCTTAAGCTTCTTTAACTTTTGATTTTTATGGGTTCCTCTGAATGTCCTCATTTTTAAGAATACCGTGTCCCCCACTGCAAATTCTAAATCCTTACGGCGCTTGTCTGCATAACTTTTCTGCCGGTCGTGAGCTTCTTTTAGCCTATCTTTAAGCAATTCCACTTGGGTTACTGTTTCCTGGATCATCTCCGGCTCTAAGTCCTTACGTTCTCCCAACTCGGTCCAACAAAGCGGAGTACGACATGGTCTTCCGTACAGAGCCTAGTACGGTGGCATTTCTATGCTGGAATGGTAGCTGTTGTTGTATGCGAACTCCACCAATGGCAAATATTTGACCCAGTTTCCTTCCTAGTCGAGTACACACGCTCTCAACATGTCTTCAAGTGTCTGAATTGTCCTCTCAGACTGTCCGTCCGTCTGGGGATGATACGCTGTGCTGAGGCGAACCTTTGTTCCCAAGGCCTTTTGGAAAGCCTGCCAGAATATTGATGTGAATTTTGGGTCTCGATCTGACATAATGCTAACTGGCACTCCGTGTATCTTCACAGTCTCATCCAGATACAACTGCGCTAAGCGGTCCGCATCATAGGTCTTCCTTATGGCTAAGAAATGTGCGGTCTTGGTTAGTCGATCCACTATTACCCAAATGGCATCTTTACCACATGTGGTCCTTGGTAGCCCAGTAACAAAGTCCATTGTTATCATATCCCATTTCCACTCTGGTAAGGGCAAATTCTGAAGTAACCCACTTGGAACTCGATGTTCTGCCTTCACTAGCTGGCACGTCTGACACTGTGATACCCAAGATGCCACATCCTTCTTCATACCTCCCCAGTTGTAATAGCGTTTCAGGTCTCGGTACATTTTTGTGGTTCCTGGATGTACTGAGAATCTCGAATTATGAGCTTGTGCTAAGATCTCGTCCTTTAGACCTTTGTCATTTGGCACACTTACTCGGTTCTCATACATGATCGTCCCATTTTCCGCGGTGTGGTATCCTTCCACATTGTTCTCCATAGCTTTTAGCAATACTCCATCAAGTTTCTGCGCTTCATGTATCCTCCATAGTAGGTCAGCCTGATCGACAGCCTCTAATCCAACTACATCTTTTCCAGCCGAAGTTGCGCAAATTCGCAGTGTGCATAAAGTAGCTTCCAGTTCTTGCATTTCTTTTTCCCTCGATACATCGTTCTTCCTTCTGCTCAGTGCATCAGCCACTAAGTTAGCCTTTCCTGGATGATATGCGATGTCCAAATCGTAATCAGCTAATAGTTCCACCCATCTTCTTTGCCTCAGATTAAGATCAGACTGTGTGAAATTGTACTTAAGGCTCTTGTGGTCTGTGAACACTTGAATCTTTTCTCCGTACAAATATGAGCGCCATATCTTTAAGGCGAATACCACTGCTGCCAATTCCAGGTCGTGTGTTGGGTAATTTGTCTCATGCGGCCTCAACTGTCTAAATGCATAAGCAATGACCTTTCCGTCTTGCATCAAAACACAACCCAATCCTGTTCCTGAAGCATCTGTATACACCACATATAGTAATCCCGTCTTTGGCAGTACTAGTATTGGTGTCTCCGTCAAATGACTTTTCAGCTTCTGGAAGCTCTTCTCACGCTCTTCTGTCCACTCGAACTTCACATCCTTCCCTGTGAGACGAGTCATCGGTTTTGCCGTACTTGCGAATCCCTCTACAAACTTCCGGTAATAACCTGCTAATCCCAGAAAACTACGAACCTCGGTAGCACTCTTAGGAGTAGGCTAATTGGTTATCGAGGCGATCTTTTCTGGATCCACTGACACTCCTTCCGCTGAAACGACATGCCCCAGAAAACCAATCTTCCTCTGCCAAAAGCTGCATTTGCTCAATTTCCCAAACAGTTGTTGCTCCCGCAACTTTTCCAGTACAACCCGCAAATGCCCTTCGTGATCCTCCCTGCTCTTCGAGTAAACCAAGATATCGTCGATGAATACAATAACGCACTTGTCCAAATACTCCCGAAAAACGTTGTTCATTAATTTCATGAACGCAGCTGGCGCATTAGTCAACCCAAACGGCATTACCACAAACTCGTAGTGGCCGTACCTTGTCCGGAAAGCCGTCTTCCGTATATCCTCATCTGCTATTGAAATCTGGTGGTAGCCTGATGCTAAATCAATATTCGAGAACCAAGATGCCCCTTGTAGCTGGTCTAACAATTCATCGATTCGTGGCAACGGATACTTGTTTTTGATTATAACTTTGTTCAACCCTCGGTAGTCGATGCAAAGCCTGAAACTCCCATCCTTTTTTTTCACGAACTACACTGGTGCTCCCCACGGTGAACTACTAGGTCTGATGAAACCCTTATCTGTAAGATCCTCCAACTGCTTTTTCAACTCTGCCATTTCTGCAGGTGCGAGACGATACGGTGCTCTCGATACAGGTGCCGTTCCCGGTTCCAACTCTATGGTAAATGCATCTCCCCTGCTCGGTGGTGGTCCCTTCAAGGGCTCAAATACGTCTGCGTATTCTTCCACTACTGGAATATTATCAACTCCCAACTCCATGTCCTCCCCTACTACAGAGATGGTGGCCAGAAAAGCATCATTCCCCTTTTCTATCAGCTCCTCAGCTTGCATCATGGAAATGACGGGAATACCCTTGTTGTACTTCACTCCCTGAAATACGAGCTTCCTTTCTGGTCTGGCGAAATGAACTCGAGATCGATAACAATCCAACACAGCTCGGTGTTGGGTCAACCAATCCATCCCAAGAATCACGTCATAATGATTCAGCTCCATTTCTGTTAGATCCCCAAGCAGTACTTCTCCGTTGATCACGACGGGTACGTCTTGGTGAACTCCAATAGATCTCATTAGCTCAACTCCGGCAGTCTGAATCTCCTTCACTTTTGGAACAAACTCTCCCGTAAAGCTCCAACTCTTAGTCAATTCCGAGCTGACACAACTGAGTGTAGCTCCAGTATTAAACAACGTGTGAGCTAACCAGCCTCCCACTAAAACCGATCCTACATGGTTACGCTACTGCTAAGCATACAATTCACATGGAACACGACTCATGAATTTACTAAACATGAAATGTCGAAAGAAATAACTTGAGGTTTACATACCAGCGATCTGTTCAGCCACATAGTGATCTCCAGCAACCATCACACGTGGTCCCACATTCTGTCGCTTTGGGGGTGGCGGCAGTTGCTCTCTGTGGCGGTCCCCCGTCTGTTGTCTCCTAGCTTTCTGCGGGCAATATCTCGCAATGTGTCCTAGTTGTCTGCACGCGTAACAATCCCTTGTGATTATGGGTCGAGTGCAGTCTCTCTGAAGGTGTCTAGGCTGATTGCATCTGTGACACACACCCATCCTGCAAGGGCCAAAATGCCATCTCCCACACTGGTTGCACCTTGGCGGTGGCTTCGCTGCTGATGTTGTATCCCAAGTCCTTTTGTGAGAATCCGTCCCTTTTGCAGCTTTCGCATGTGCTGCCTTGGTCAACCTAATCTCCTGCTCCAGTCCAATCTCGAGAGTAGCAGCCTTCTCCACCAGCCCAGACATACTACGGTAATCATGCATTTCGCAAGGGTTCTTTAGCTCAATTCTTAGGCCCCTCAAAAATCTTCGAATAAGCTCGTCCTCATCCATAAATCGTCCTGCAAACCTACTCAATCGGTCAAACTCCTCTTCATACTCTCTCACAGTCAGGTTTTCTTGACGAAGTTCCAGAAACTCGGTCTCCATGCGGTTCATAACCTCTCTCGGGAAATACTTCCTCGTGAATTCCGCCTTGAAATCCTCCCAAGTCAACTCATAATGTACTCGCACCTGTTTTGCTTGTTCTACCACCTTTTCCCACCATCTTCGCGCTTCATCCTTCAGGTATTGAACAACCAGATCCCTGCGATACTCATGCGGGCACCTGAAGTTATCAAAGTTCCTCTCCAGGTTTGCCTTCCAATCGTTTGCAACAGTTGGATTGGATTTGCCACTGAAGGGCTCTGTGCCCATATCTTTCAGATGCCTCATTGCTTCCCAATACGTCAATCCCTGCACACGATTTGGCATCGTTGGCGGAGGTGGAGGTGGTGGTGGATGTTCGGGCTGCGGTGCCACCCTCTCAGCTGGGTCTTCTTGCCCGAGGTCACCGTATCTCCCTCGGTACCTCATGAGCTCCTCCAACATGGCATAATTGAGTGCCCCATGGTTCCCTGCTTGAGCTGCTCCTGTCTGAGCTGCTCCTGTCTGAGCTGCATCAACGGTCTCGGGCTCAGTGTTCTCAGCACGAACACTCTCACTTGACGCCACTGGGCTATCCTCCCTTGCCCTACGCTGAGCAGCAGGTCTTCCCCTTCCTCGTCCCCTTCCCTTTGGCAGCATCTGAACAATACACCAACGCAACCAATCAGTACTCCCACAAAAACAACTTACTTGGTAAACTCACTAAAACGAATATACTGAAGCAAGTCAAGTTCCGGTGGTGCTACCTTTCACTTTTAGAAAACCCCCTTTTTTTTTTTTTTTTTTTTTTTTTTTTTAAGTTTGTTAAATCTAAAAACGAATTGAAAATTCGAGTCTCAAAAACACCTTTCCTCCAGGACTGCCTCCGGGTCAAAACCGGTTTGACATAACCTGGGGTTCTGATACCAAAATGTAACACCCGCCTTTACTTGCTTAAGACGGCATGCCACGCGAATTAACCTCCAAAACACATAACTATATTTCTTAACCAAAAACNTACCTTACGAGCCCAAGCTCCCATTCCCGGACCGCTTTAAGAAACAACTCATGGAGAAATACAGGGCGATTTTTGACAAGCAAATGGACAATGTTCAAATGACTATGCCCCTGGTTGATGCTTTCCTACTAGTCCCTCAATACAACAAGTTCCTTAAAGACGCGATCAAAGACAGAACGAAGGAGCTGGAAGAGATGGTAATACTTACCCATGAGTGCAGCGCCATCATTCAAAAGAAGATTGTGCCAAAGAAACTTGGAGATCCGGGAAGCTTTACACTTCCTTGTGCTCTAGGACCTCTTGCCTTCAACTACAGCCTTTGTGATCTTGGAGCAAGTGTGAGCTTAATGCCGCTGTCAATTGCAAAGCGCCTCGGTTTCACCTGTTACAAAGCCTGTAGAATATCTCTTGTTCTAACGGACAGGTCGGTGAGACACCCAGTTGGACTACTTGAGGACTTGCCGATCATGATCGGAAATTTTGTGGTGCCTACCGATTTTGTGGTTCTAGAAATGGATGAAGAACCCAAAGATCCTCTTATCTTTGGAAGACCGTTCTTAGCCACCGCCGGTGCAATCATCGATGTAAGGAAAGGAAAAATCGACCTCCACTTGGGCAAAGACGATGTTCTTCAATTCGACATCAATGATGTGAAGAAAAAACCCACAATAGACAGTCAAGCCTTCTACATAGAGGCTATGGAAGAATTGGCGGATGTGTTGGAATTTAGAGAATGAGTATCAAGAACAAGTGTTTAAATATGAAGAACACTTGTTTTAGTATCAAGAACATGTGAGAGAGAAAGAAAAACGTGGGAGAGAGTATGTAGAGAGAGGATAGAGTATGATGAACAAGAGAGAGTATAAAGTATAGAAAGAGTATTCTTGTTATTATTCTCCTTCACACACATTACACATATATAGAAATTAGAAATTAACTCTAGTTAATCTCTAACTCTAGTTACATCAAAATATCTAACACAAGTTGATAATACACTTGCTTACACACAGAAATCATAAACAAAAAAAGTTACACAACTTGCAACCTAAGGAAACACAACTTGCAAAAATGTGGGCGGAATGAACAGTGCACGTTGCTACAGTGATTTGGTCTTGGATCGGTCGATCCAGAAACTTAGGATCGACCAGATTCATGTGTTGGTCGATCCAGAATTGTGCGATAAGTGGGATCGATCGATCCACCTTATAGGATCGATCGATCCAGTTCTGTCGAACTCGGAATAGTGCTTCGGTCAACTTGTACCGACTTCACGAGAACTGGCATAACTTCTGATCGCACCGTTGGATTGCCCTCAAACCACTTCTGGATGAAAGATAAGCCACTTTTCTATATTGTCTCCAAATTTGAGCTTGATCCATTGGTGGAAAGTTGTTCATCAACGGCCAAAATTCTGATGTCCGCTTATGCCTCTCCATTTGCTTCACTCAAGGTTGGATCGATCGTTCCCACCTATGGAACGATCGATCCTATTATTTTGCTTAACTATACTTCACATTTCAACACTCCCCCTCAAGATTGGCTTGTGGATCGGAGATCCAAGAAGCCTATCTTGACGTGAGGACCACCGTGCATGTAGGAGAGAGAGGGGTCTTCGATCTTCATTGGGAAATACTTAGAATATGCCACTTGAGCTACCACTTCGGTCTGCCTCTTGGTCTTACCACTTCAACCGTCCTCTCGGGTCTGCCATCTTCCGGTCTGCCTCTCTGGTCTGCCATCTTGTGCAGCCATCTTGGGTCAGCCTTCTTCCGGTCAGCCACTTGGGTTCACCTCGCTTAGGTACACCATCTTGGTGATCCTTCGGGTCTTCCTTACGGTAATTTATTGGTTTTTCCTTTCAGGTCAGCCACTTGGATTAGCCACCTCGGTCTGAATTCCAACACCCCCTCTCAAGATTGGCTTGAGTATGTAAGAACGCCAATCTTGACATGAAGACCGTTTGCACTTCACCCCCTCTCAACTCCATCTTCACTTCATTAATGATTGTATTGAGCAGCACCAGCGGCGCTGCCTTCACCTTCTTCCCTTGCCTTTCTAAACTTCATAGGCACAAGATGAGGATGGAGAATCCAACATCTGTCTTTCATGTGCCCTGACTTCTTGCAGTGATCACACCATATGTTTCCTCTTTCTGCTCCTTTGTAAGCCACACGGCTTATGTGAGCAGTTTCACTTATTCCTTGGAAGAGGCTTTTTGACCCTTCCTCCTTCTGAACCATCATACACACCTCGTTCAAGGTGGGTAACTTCTCATACCTTAGAACGTGATGGATCATTCCATTAAACGATACGTTGAGCGTGAGAAGTAGGCCAAAAACCTGATCCTGCTCTCGCCTCTCCATCATCTCCTTCAGTTTTGTAGTAGGAGGTCTCAACATCTCCAATTCAGCCCACAACGTTCTGAAGTCACCAAACAAGGATTTAAATGGCTTCTCCTCTTGTTGGAGATCATTCAATGCCTTCTTCACCTCAAAAATACGGCTAAGATTCGAGGTATTTCCATAGACACCCAAGAGAGTATCCCATAACTCCTTTGCAGTATCAGCATACGAGTAAGCTGCAAGGATTGATTGCTCCAACGAGCTCTGAAGAACAGCCAGCACGAGCTGATCTTTTTGGATCCACTTTGGATCTTCTTTGCTGGTCCCGGTTTTGATAGGAGACTCCACTGCTCCTTCATCCGCTTCAGCTTCCTCCTTGTCCGTCGACACTTCTTGAGAGCCAATTATGTGCTCCCATAGGCCACGACTTCTTAGAACGGTTTTTGTGGTTCTTGACCACAAGAGATAGTTGTCCCCTTTAAGAACAACTGGTAGAAAAATCTGTTTTTGGTTTTCCATCTTTGAACATAAAGAACAAAGAAGGAAGAAGAAGATTTTGCGGAAAAACGGTCTCAATGAGCGATTTGCTCTGATACCATGTTGGAATTTAGAGAATGAGTATCAAGAACAAGTGTTTAAATATGAAGAACACTTTTTTTAGTATCAAGAACATGTGAGAGAGAAAGAAAAACGTGGGAGAGAGTATGTAGAGAGAGGATAAAGTATGATGAACAAGAGAGAGTATAAAGTATAGAAAGAGTATTCTTGTTATTATTCTCCTTCACACACATTACACATATATAGAAATTAGAAACTAACTCTAGTTAATCTCTAACTCTAGTTACATCAAAATATCTAACACAAGTTGATAATACACTTGCTTACACACAGAAATCATAAACAAAAAAAGTTACACAACTTGCAACCTAGGGAAACACAACTTGCAAAAATGTGGGCGGAATGAACAGTGCACGTTGCTACAGTGATTTGGTCTTGGATCGGTCGATCCAGAAACTTAGGATCGACCAGATTCATGTGTTGGTCGATCCAGAATTGTGTGATAAGTGGGATCGATCGATCCACCTTATAGAATCGATCGATCCAGTTCTGTCGAACTCGGAATAGTGCTTCGGTCAACTTGTACCGACTTCACGAGAACTGGCATAACTTCTGATCGCACTGTTGGATTGCCCTCAAACCACTTCTGGATGAAAGATAAGCCACTTTTCTATCTTGTCTCCAAATTTGAGCTTGATCCATTAGTGGAAAGTTGTTCATCAACGGCCAAACGTCTGATGTCCGCTTCTGCCTCTCCATTTGCTTCACTCAAGGTTGGATCGATCGTTCCCACCTATGGAACGATCGATCCTATTATTTTGCTTAACTATACTTCACATTTCAACAGGATGAACTACTAGAAGAGCTAGCCTTGGAAGATCATCTCCAAGTGGCGCTAACTAAGAACCAAGGAGAACATGGGTTTCTTCATGCTGAGAGTGTTGAGTACGCAAGGATACTTGACTCGCACAAAGCACTTGTTGGGGAGAGTTGATTCTTGGAACTACAAAACGAAGAACCTGTCGATTTGGAACACAATGCGAGTGCTTCGGATATTGACTTCATGAGTGCTTTGGATGTTGACCTTGATGACGAGCAAGAAGCTAGCAATGGTGAGACTAGCTTTGAAGATGATTGGAGCGAGCTGAAAGCCCCAAAGGTAGACCTAAAACCGCTCCCAATTGTACTGAGGTATGCGTTCTTAGGTCCAAACGAGTCTTACCCGGTGATAGTTAATGATGAGCTTAGTGAAAATGAAATTGTCACCCTTTTGAAGGAATTGAAAAAGTTTAGGAAAGCCATTGGATATTCACTTGATGATATTAAAGGAATTTCCTCATCTCTTTGCACACATAGGATCCATCTAGAAAATGAATCGATGACTTCAATTGAGCATCAAAGAAGGTAAAATCCTAATTTGAAAGAGGTTGTCAAGAAAGAGATTCTTAAGCTTTTAGATGCGGGGATCATATACCCTATCTCTAATAGTACTTGGGTGTCCCCGATCCATGTGGTGCCTAAAAAAGGTGGAATTACGGTGATAAAAAATGAAAAAGATGAACTAATCCCAACTAGGACTATCACCGGTCATAGGGTGTGTATTGATTATCGAAAGCTTAACTCCGCCACTAGAAAAGATCATTTCCCTCTTCCCTTCATTGATCAAATGCTAGAAAGACTTGCAAACCACCCATATTATTGTTTTCTTGATGGGTACTCGGGATTCTTTCAAATCCCGATTCACCCTAATGACCAAGAGAAGACGACATTTACATGTCCATATGGTACCTTTGCTTATCGAAGGATGCCATTTGGACTTTGTAACGCACCCGCAACTTTTCAGAGGTGCATGATGTCGATCTTCTCGGATCTAATTGAAGATATGGTAGAGGTCTTTATGGATGATTTTTCGGTATATGGTGCCTCGTTTGCTGCTTGTTTGTCGAATCTTTGCAGGGTACTCACTAGGTGCGAGGAGACAAATCTCGTATTGAATTGGGAGAAGTGCCATTTTATGGTACGGGAAGGCATTGTGCTCGGCCATAAGATCTCGGAGAAGGGCATTGAAGTGGACAAAGCAAAAATTGAGGTCATGATGAGCCTAAAACCGCCAACCACGGTGAAAGGAATACGAAGCTTTTTGGGCCATGCCGGGTTCTATAGACGGTTCATCAAGGATTTTTCTAAGATAGCAAGACCACTCACTAGGCTTCTATGCAAGGAAGTGGAGTTTGTTTTCGATGAAGAATGTTTGAAAGCATTCTTGGAGATCAAGGAAGCTCTTGTGAGCGCCCCGATAGTGCAAGCACCGGACTGGAGTCTCCCTTTTGAAATCATGTGTGACGCTAGCGACTTTGCGGTTGGCGCGGTTTTGGGTCAGAAAAAGGACAAGAAGATCCACGTGATCTACTATGCAAGCAGAACCATGGATGATGCCCAAACAAAGTACGCAACCACGGAAAAAGAGCTCTTAGCGGTGGTATTTGCTTTTGAGAAGTTCCGCTCCTACTTGGTTGGATCCAAGATTGTGGTTTACACAGATCATGCCGCCTTGAGACACTTGATAGCTAAGAAGGATGCTAAGCCGAGACTTCTAAGATGGATTCTCCTTCTACAAGAGTTTGACATGGAGATTAAAGATAAGAAGGGCATCGAAAACGGAGTAGCAGACCACTTGTCTCGGTTGAGGATTGAAGATGCAATCCCAATAGATGATTCTCTTCCCGAGGAGCATCTAATGCTCATGGAGATTTTGAAGAAAAGCTATCACGCGGGGTTGAAACTCGAGGAAGTCAAGAGTTTGAAGGAGCAAGACTTGCCTTGGTACGCTGATTTCGTGAACTACCTAGCTTGTGGAAGAGAACCGCCAAACTTGGATAGCTACCACAAGAAGAAGTTCTTTAGAGACATCTCACATTTCTTTTGGGATGAGCCTTACCTCTACAAGCGGTGTTCAGATGGTCTTTACCGAAGGTGCATTCCGGAAGAGGAAGTGAATGGAGTGTTATATCATTGTCATGGCTCTGTTTATGGAGGACACTTCGCATCTTTCAAAACCGCAACAAAGGTGCTTCATTCCGGATTATGGTGGCCTAACCTATTCAAAGATGCGCACGCCTATGTCTCCACCTGCGATGCTTGCCAAAGACGAGGCAACATAAGTAGAAGGGACGAGATGCCCCAAAATCCGATCTTGGAGGTTGAAGTATTTGATGTATGGGGAATAGACTTCATGGGACCATTCCCATCTTCTTACGGGAATCAATACATATTGGTGGCGGTGGACTATGTTTCTAAGTGGGTCGAAGCCATAGCAAGCCCGACTAATGACGCCAAGGTGGTCATTAAGCTCTTTAAAACGATCATCTTTCCGAGGTTCGGGATACCGAGAGTGGTGATTAGTGATGGCGGAAGCCATTTCATTAATAAGGTGTTCGAGAGCTTGCTCAAGAAGCACGGAGTTAAGCACAAGGTGGCCACGCCCTACCATCCTCAAACAAGCGGTCAAGTGGAGGTCTCAAACCGCCAAATCAAAGCTATATTGGAGAAAACTGTGGGTAGTTCAAGAAAGGATTGGTCTAAGAAGCTAGACGATGCACTATGGGCTTACCGAACCGCATTCAAAACACCAATCGGGACAACACCGTTCAATCTACTCTACGGGAAGTCATGCCACTTACCGGTCGAACTCGAGTACAAAGCTCTGTGGGCAGTAAAACTTCTCAACTTCGACATCAAAACCGCCTCGGAAAGACGCTTGATACAATTGCACGAGCTTGACGAGATCCGCCTCGACGCGTATGAAAGTTCACGGATCTACAAGGAGAGAACCAAGGCGTTCCATGACAAGAAGATTGTCAAGAAGGGTTTCGAAGTTGGAGACCAAGTGCTGCTATACAATTCCCGGTTGAAGCTGTTTCCCGGGAAACTCAAGTCGAGATGGACGGGACCGTTCAAGGTCAAGGAGGTGCAACCTTACGGTGCGGTAACACTTTGGAACAAGGCAGGTGGAGAATTCACGGTGAACGCTCAAAGAATCAAGCTCTATCACGCATCTGATTTCATTGAGGAGGAAACCTCGGTTTCTCTCTCAAACCCGTCACCCGTCTAAACGGGCATCACACGTCAAGCTTAGAGACGTTAAACAAGCGCTCTTGGGAGGCATTCCCATTACTATCCTTGTATATATTTTAAATTTTCTAGTTCCTTTTTATGCTTTTTGTTTCTTGTTTTCAGGTTTCTCGAGTTTGGGAGTGAAGAGGAGGAACCCACCGTCTAGAGACGTAAACGCGCCATTGGGGAGTCCCCAAATTCTATCATTTGTCAAGCTAGAGACACAAAACAAGCATCAATAAGGAAATTCAACCCCCTCATCTCCATATCTCCAAGGTACTCCACTTGACATCTTGTACATACTTTTGATTTGTATTTTTACTCTTCCTTTGGATTCATTTCACACCGAGACGGTGCGATTTAAGTCGGGGGAGAGGTCTTAGTCATTTAACATTGTCTTCTTTGTCTTATTTTATTTTTCTTTTCAGTCTTGCATTGTACATGTATATTGCATAAAAAAATAAAAAAACAAAAAAAAATTTGAAAAATTTGAAAAACCAAAAAGAAATCTTGTAGCTTGCATAGTCTCATCTTCATTTTAGGATTGAGTCTAGAAACATATAGGATTGCATTGCATATGCATAGGGGACAATGATAGAAACCACTTAGTCTAGAACTCGATATGATACCCTTAGTAATATTATCATGTTGCTTGAACAACCTTTTTGAAACTTGTATACTCTTGCTTTGATCTCTCTACTCTTAACTCTTGTCTTGTAAATACTTGTTTAATTTGAAATCAACCCCTTGATAATTGGACTTAAATGAATATAATCTTCTCGCTTATGGGCTTGTGATACATAACCATGGTTCAAAGAAAACACTCGGGTTATCTTATCCACTTTTACCACTCTCTAAATAACCCGAGTGGCCATTCTCATCTTTAGAATGGTTCCCTACCTTTTACCTTAACTGTTTTCTTTCCGCCCCTCGTTGTTTGATGGAGTGAGGCCTTTTTCTTGATAATGCTATTGTGTGTAAAATCTTGTAAGTATCGGGAACGACAAAGGTTAGCTTTCATTTTTAGCTAGTCTAAGTTGTTCAAAGAAAAAGAGGCTAGCATTAGGATGGGGATCAATGGATTGAATGGTATTGAGTTTGGGGAACATGAACTTTCTAAATATGAGATGAGAAATGGTTGAAAAAGCAAACTCTAGAGAAGAGCTTAAAAGAAAGACCCTAGGAAAAGAAAAGAAAAACACTCTCCATGTTTGAAAAAGAGAAAGAATAAAAGGTTTGGGGTGAGTAAGAAGAAAAAGAAAGTGGTCGATTAAAATTGTCTCTAGGAGTTTGGTGTTTGGAAAATAAAAAGGGGTTAAAAAGAGGTTTTCGTTCTAGCCAAATGGCTTTGGGGGTTTAATGAGCTTCAATGAAGTAAGATAAGAAGAAATGGAATCACCATTCGTGTAGAATGCTTTGCTAGGAGGGTAGAACAATGTGAGCTTAACTTTGTATGCATAAATTGTTTCTAGTCTTCCTTGCTTTTGCATAACATATAGCATTCCTTTTCATTGAGAGTAAGTCACCCAAAAAGAGAATGAACCTCCTTGCACTCACATTAACTAGTGCCAAAAGCCTTTTCTTCCAAACCGATTGGACTTGATCACTTGCCCATTTGTGAGACCGCACCTTAAGAAAGATCAAATGAATGTGAGGGTTGGTTGAGAAGAGAACTTGTAGGCATGAGGCATTGTTGTTAAGAGAAAAGATTAGGAGTTGCGATAAGCCTTGAATGAGTTAGAGTGGATTAAGTGTTTGTTTTTGCAACATGCTAGTATTATTCAAGGTGATCATATNGAGCAATTAAATTTGTAATAATTCCCCAAAGTCTCAGTTTTTACAGAGCAAGAGACTCTTTCAATTTCAACCAACTCAAAATAAGTAATGTTCCACTAGTGAAACTTGTAATTTGTATAGTAGCAAATCCAGAGAATTGGTAGAACTTCAAATGGTAAATCTAACTAAATCTTAATTCGATTTCTCAAACCCATCTTAAAAAACATATAAATCTATAGAGGAATCGATATATTGTGTTCGACAAGAAACGAAATCTGAGGCTAAATTTTGTAGCTTAAGTGGATAACTAAATCCAAACTCAAATCAAAATCTAAAAAAACATTCGCATGAATTTTATAAGCAAATTGCAGAAAAACAAGGAGGGAGAGAGAAGGAACCGTGGTATTGGCAGCGATGAAGCAAAGTACATCGCAATCGCCGTCAATTGAACGGAGTGAGATGGGAGAGAAGGGAGAGAGATGGTCGAAGGCGGAGATCTCGATGAGATACAGCGGAGAAGAGAGAGGCGTGAGGGATGAGGAGAAGAAGAGACTGTTGGATCCCAATTCAAAGAACCGTTGGATCGTCGGTACGACGAGGCCACCATGAGTGTCGGGGCAAAAAAGCTTCGAAGTGACGATACTGAGGCGTGACGACGGCGATAACCTGATCGGTCGCCGGCGATGAAATCGTCGGTGATAATTAATGAATTTCTGGAAATTGACTCAGAGCAATATCTCAAATGCTATGGGCAAAGTTGTCTTTTGCCTCTTTAATGAATGCTAAAAATGAGACTTTTTTATTAGGGTGCTAGTTTGGTCAGAAAGTTTTCAAAAAGTGTCATTTTGATCAATTTCTCATATATAATAGAGACAATTAACTCAAACATATAAGTTGGTTAACATATGAAGTCACCAGCGAAAAAGATGTTGGGCAGTTCTACAAAATAGCACAAAAAAAACTTAAAATTCAATAATTTAGCACCCAAGGGTGAAAATCACAAAACTAGCATTCATTAAAAGGGAAAAAGACTCATTTAACCTTGAACAAACACAAATAAAAAAAGAATCCCTTTCCCGAAGCTATTCTTCATCTCGCCGGAAACACTTCACTCTGATATCATGGCTGGATCAATTTCTTTGATCTCGAAGCTTCTCATTGCCCAAAATCGAGGTATTTTATCTTCGTGTTTCGTACTTTATCACTTCTTCCCATTTCCGGTGTTGTTTCTCCGAGTCTGTGTTGTTACTGGCGATGACGGCGACTGTTGGAGGGGAGGAACCAATTAGGAACATATATAACGTATTTAGGAAAGCATTCCTAAATGAACAAGAAACAGAAAAACTATAAAAGATCATATTAAATGTTGATTTTCATGCGTAAATGAAGTATCAGAACATGTGTTGTTGTTTGCCTACACAAAGAAAGAAAGATACAAATGATGAAAAATGATCCTTTCTGAAAATGAAACGTATTTAGAAACCATTTAGGAACATATATAACGTATTTAGGAAAGCCTTCCTAAATGATGAAAAATGATCATTTCTGGAAATAAAACGTATTTAGGAACATATATAACGTATTTAGGAAAGCATTCATAAATGATGAAAAATGATCATTTCTGAAAATGAAACGTATTTAGGAACATATTTAACTTATTTAGGAAAGCCTTCCTAAATGATGAAAAATGATCATTTATGGAAATGAAACGTATTTAGGAACATATATAACGTATTTAGGAAAGCCTTCCTAAATGATGAAAATGATCATTTCTAGAAATGAAACGTATTTAGGAAACATTTAGGAACATATATAACGTATTTAGGAAAGCCTTCCTAAACGTTTGGTGGCTGTGAGAGCATCGTGGACATGTACGTTTCATGAAGGTTTTCCTAAATGTATAGGACGACTTCATTTATGTATAAATATACACAAAAGTTCTTAGTTATACGTCTTAGAAAGGGTTTCCTAAATATGTAAAATGGCTTCCTAAATTTGAGTTGTATTAATAGACACAAAAGTTTCATTTATACGTTTTAGGAAAGCATTCATAAATGTATAAGACAACTTCCTAAATTTGAGTTGTTGTATAAATGAAAACAAAAGTTCTCTTATTTATACGTTTTAGGAAGACCTTCCTAAATGCGTAGGACGACTTCCTAAATATTTATAGATAATTGAATTAGTATACTTTTTGTTGATGGAACCCAAAATAACCGATTAGAGTCAAGACCGATTGGCAGCAACTGTTCTTCCTCTCAATTGATCTATCGTAGCTTCGACAATCGGTAGTGTTCCATGGGATTCTCAGGACATGGCTGAAATCCAAAGGACAAGTCGGCGACGGAGACAGAGACGGAGATGGAGCGCAGGTTGAGAGATGGACTAAGGCGAAGAGGAGATAAAGAAGAAAGAGAAGGTAACAGAGGTTCGAGGTATGTGGTGGAATCGATTTCGCCATGTTTGTGTTGGAATTTGGAGAAATCGGTGATGTAGGTATGGAGAATTTGAGGTTTTGGGGGAAAGTACCGACCTCGAGCTGAGCGGAGCGGCACGATTTTGTCTCGTCGAGCGCATAGAAGAAGGAGGTTCCATTGTTCCATTCAAGGCCGTAGGTGATGCCACCGACTCCGGGATGATACGAAATTACGACCTCGTAGTTTCTGATCTGAGATGATTATGACCTCGCCGTTTCTGATCGAAGATGATTAAGAAGATGATCAGAGATGATTAACAAGATGATCGGAGATAATAGATGATGATTGTTGATGATTGCTGATGATTGGGAGATGATCGGGAGATATCGACGATGATTGATGAGATCGCGACGGGAAAGAAGGAAAAATTCTGGGTAAATTTCTTATTTATTTTTATTTTTAATTAGTGGGAGTAAAGTATGGATAAAATTGTCTTTTGCTTCTTTAATGAATGCTAAAAATGGGGCTTTTTTTATTAGGATGCTAGTTTGGTCAGAAAGTTTTCAAAAAGTGTCATTTTGATCAATTTCTCTTTTGAAAATGGCTTCCTTCCCATTGTATTTTTGAAAAATATACTACAAAAGTAGTATTTTGAGATTGTCCCAATAAGAATAGAAGAAGAAATGTTTGATATTTTAGAAAACTTAAAAAACATTCTTTTAATATATGTTTATATCGTATTTTTCAACGTTTTCTTTTCTATTTTTTTGTTAATTTGTTTGCATAGTGTTCAATTTTATTTTGTATTAAGGAAGAACTCACGATGAGTGTACAATATTTATATATTTACTTTATATATTTTTGTGTATGAATGACTGTTTTTATCCTTTTAAAATGTCTATTTGATAGCATAATACCCGAGTTTTGAATTTGAAATTTCACAGTAAACATTTGATGAACTTTAACTAATATTAAATAATCTTTTTTAGATAACAGAAAATGAGTAGTAAACATTTGATGAATTTTAACTAACGTTAAGTAAATTTTTATTTAGTGAGACAAAAGTAGAAAGAGTCTAGTGTATTAGATGTGGTCTTCTACTTGATCTGATTCACTCATGTGTGTAGTAGCGAAACTGGTATGACTTTATATTGCATTGCAATAGATAAGACTTTTTACAACAACAAAAATGTATTCAATATTAATTTTTGATAAGGTAAATAATGTTTGTTTATTTTTTGTAGTCTTACATGGAGATTTGTAGGTACCTGCGAAACCTAAATCTAGTAAACCTTTAACATAGGATGCTGATTTGAAATCTAGAATTTTGTCAAAATTTTGTGGTCTTTTTAGTTTGTTGATTGATATTCTTAGTTTGTTGTGGCATGCCAATGTTATTTTTTGAATAAATTAGATTAAAAACTTGTGAGAAGTCATCATGTAGTTTACTTTGTTAATGACCAATAAATTTTTAATTTTGTAGACTACGTCGGTCTTTAGGTTTGCCTCATAATAGCATATTCGATTAACCGCTATGATTGCTTGAATTGTAGTGGAATTAAAAAATTTGTGTTAAAACAAAATATAATAATGCTAATTAAATCTAGATATACATCTCTTTGTCAACATCTCTCCTTCAAAATCATATATCCTTCGACTTTACAATTTTTTTTAATTATGATTTTATATTGATTCTATACAAAAATATAAAGATGGGGGAAAATGGACAAACAAATGTTACCAGTAAAGACATAATATGTATGTATATAAATTATTTTTTATCGCCAAATGGGGAAATAGTGTTTAATTGAAAAAAGGGAAAAGACAAGTATCCTTTACACTTCCATGCATATGTGTTGTGGATAAATATTTCCTTGTTTTTGTTTTCAACAAACATTCGATGGATTAAATAAACGAATTCAGTTACATACGTTATTATGCAATTAACAATTAAAAAATAAATATTCAGTACCAATCACCCACCAAACTTTTACTTCGCTTACGGATAGAGGCTTCTCTCGCACACTCTACTCTCTCTCTCTCTCTACAAAATTTTGCCGAGAAAAAAAAAATCAAATTTGGGCACAATCATCATTACGTACTCAAGTAAACTACAACCCCTTTTAACTTCATTCAAAGAGAGATTTAAAATTGATAAACAAAATTGCAGATAGGATTCAAATTTCAGGTAGAGTTTCATTATCCATTTAAGCCTAAAGCATCTAAAACCAGACAATGAAAGGGAATCTGTAACACCCGCATGCTTAAGACGGCATGTCACGCGAATTAATTTCCAAAACACATAACTATATTTTTTAACCAAAAACTTCAATAATTTCCATTAACCAACTTAAACCATTTTTCAACAGAAAAACCAATGCAATGTTTTAAAAGAAATTCAAATAATTATTCGAATAGTTTAATAAACGAACAAGTAATAAAATAAGTCTCAAAATCTCCAAATCCAGCACCACTCGGACTCGACACCAACATCTAATCCTCAAGCTCACCTGCAAGAAGAGATGGGTGAGTAATTGGGGTTACTCAGTGAGGGTAAGCGTTAAGGCTCACGAATTCACCATACACAAATACATCCAGACAATCACAAAGTCTAAACCTAAGACAAGCAACATGTGTCAACGTCACATACTCAACAACATATGGGACTTTCCCCGTATCTCACCGCCAGAACGCGGTCTAGGATGACACCATCCTTAGGATAACACCATCCTTAGTACCTTACGGGATCCCTCGTGCCTAAGCACTTCTTCCAGCACAGTCGGCTCGTCAGCCATCTTGACATATCACATCCACTACAAGGAAGTGCTTTGCCATGCTCAGCCGGACGGTTCTCGACTGAGCCATGGGAGGCCCCTCCCTTGCAGGACCTATAGCGGTTTCCCGCATTTTCATGCCTCTACACTATCTTTTTATTTACACTTATTAATATATTTAACACATGCATCTCATCAGTCATCACGCAACATATTATTTCTTTTATATATTATTTTTAACCTTTACCCTTGTGATACTAGGTTCTTGTCAATTCCATATGCAGTTACACATATATATAAACATTTATAAACTCATCAGTCAAATACGCACTACTTATAAAGTATATAACCCACATGTATACTCGGCTTAACCCTAGACTAAGTAATTAACGAATATATGTGTATATGGGAAAACACAAACTCGTTCCTCACCTTAGCAAATCGGATAGATATCTCGGAACTGACTGAAATGGGATTCCGGTTCAGCAACAAACTCAGACTGCATTGGTTCACAATTAATAAAACGCGATTCAAATTAGTCTGGTATTCTCGAATAAATACCCAACCCAAAATAAATCGGTTATTAATTAAACCCACAATAATTCCTTGATTATGACTTAGTTCACTAACCCAAAAATAACCTTAAGTCTCGGGTTTAATTCCCAAATCCTTAGACCAAACCAATTCGATTAAGCTAATTAAATATCCCATTTGCATACTGATCCCACGGCAACATCTCGTGCATTAAACTCTCCAACATTAAACCCACTAACCGGTCCATCTAATTAAACCAAACATTAAACCAAGTAGAATAATTAACAACAACATCATCGTTTCTCGGGTGAAGGTATTCGACCGATTACCTCAAGGGAAACAGACGGCGATGATGAACAAGGGTGACAACGGCGGCGAGCTCCGGTGGTTCCAAGGACTGCGGTGGCTCCCCGGCGAACAGAGGCAACGGGTTAGTCTCGGCTAACGCAAATCGGAACAAACGGTGAATATCACATGTTTATCTTCCCGATTACTCCCACGCAAGGCGGCGGGGAGGTTGGTGGCGACGGACAGGTCTGACAGCAACAGTGGCGGCGCGAGTCTCCGACTTCTCTGGTGCTGTGACTCGATCGACTCCTGCTCCGGTAACAATAGCGGTGACGGCAGAGGACTCGGGGACTAGGGTTTGCGCAGAAGTATTGTGGCTCGCATCCCGAGGTTTGTTTCTCCGTTTATACACGCGAGTTAGGGTTTCCCTCGGGCTGGGTTTGGTTAGTTGGGCCTCGAGTACGGTTAATTGGGCCTCACGATCCACTATCGGGTCCGGGATGTTACACATGGCCTCTACAAAGAAGTGAGAAGTCGTGCTCTCGTAGGGTGAAATGTTGCATGGGAGAGGTGGCATGGCCCCGGCAAGAGAGATTATAGACCTTGGCTCAAAATATTCGTTATAATTTTTTTAAAAAAAATTGGTGGGATTGCAACATATAACCATACTATCGGCGAGTAGTTTTGTTATTAATTTCATATGTAACAAAAATGATTAGAGACTCGTGTAGTCAAAGAGGCTACCAAGACACCTTGATGATGAAGGATAATTCTTGAACTCACGGAAAATTGGAGAAACATTGGTGTGTGGAGTAGTATAAATGTGCATTATCGTTTCATTGGGCATTATATGGTGAACCCATAAGAATATGTAAGTTTGTATCAATATCATTGCGTATTGCTGACCTCACAAAAATTATTATTTCTGTAAAGATGTCATTTATAACTTCTTACTTATTAAACTAAAACTTTGGCTAAACCGAAAGACCTAAATATGTGTTGTGTTACTTGTGTATCAATTTTCCGCACAAAGCGTAGGTGAAATACCCCCTACAAATTTTCCCTGACATCTATAATTAGTTTGAAGGTACATCAAAATCGCTCAACCCTTTCTCTACCGAAAAACAAAAATGGATTACCAAAACGATTGAATGCCAAAAGTAGAGATCAAATACAAACATCCTCCTGAACAGTCTGAGTCTCTCATGATGGCCACGTTAAACGTACCCCTGAGTTCCGCAATGCGCCTTGTTCCTACGCGTTTTTATCCTATGCATCCATAATTCTTGTTATCATTTTACTCGACAAAAAGTTGATTGTAATGCCAACTTCTCTATCCAATCTCTCGTCCTATATTCCTTTGATTTCCCCTCTTCCTCCT
Source organism: Eutrema heterophyllum (assembly GCA_002933915.1). NCBI lineage: Eukaryota > Viridiplantae > Streptophyta > Magnoliopsida > Brassicales > Brassicaceae > Eutrema > Eutrema heterophyllum. The sequence continues at coordinate 83,460 of PKMM01002129.1, forward strand.
CCATGTGGAAGGTACATTTCCTCGTGAAGAAACCTAGCTTGAAGTGTTCCATCTTTTACGACTATGATTACGTGTCCACCAAGCTAGGTTCTCTTAAAAATGTTGTTTCAGAGTCAATTTATAGTTTGAGGTGCGATCATACTTATTCCGATAAAAGAAAAACTTCTAATTAAACTCTTTTAAATAACATTTCTCAAATTAAATTTTGTGTCAGTCTTTAGTACAATAGAAAAATCCGCTTTATTTTTAAGTTTGTTGATAACCTCGATATTTTGTTTCAATATATGCATAATTGATTTATATATATATATATATATATCTCATTTTTTCACATGTTTTAATCTACTATGACAACCATTTGCATCCTTAAAAATTGTTTTTTCCTAGTTCATTTTTTTCTCATTTGCGAATAACAACTTAGCAAATTCTTATGTACTTACTTTTTTTTTGTCTTTGCCATGTACGTAATTGAGTTTTCATTATATGCACCCAAACTTAACATCACGTTGACGAAAAAAAAAGAAAAGAAAAACATCGTTTTCAAACCACTGATTTGTTCCTTTTCATTCTAAAAATAGTTGGCCATAATGTTATTTTTGTCACATATATTAGAAATGTTAAATTCACAGTATCAAAAATATATTTTCAGCTACTATATCCTACTCCCCTTTCCTTTACAATTAGTTAGAAAATCACACAAGAATAGCTCAACAACTTCCGTACCAAGAACGAAAATGGATTACCAAAACAATCATGTACTGCCACTAGCATTAGAGATCGAAAAACCAAAGGATCCTGACAGGTCCTCCCCAGAGATAGTCATACGTGAGCCAGGTTGTTGGGCTGCCGTGTTCTCGGTCTTAGCCGTGCTCACTGTCTTGTTCTCCATCGACGAATTAGCTCTTTGTCACGCCAAGTTCTCCATCCAATCCATTGCCGTCTCCTCATCCTCCCCCCGCCGAATCGCTGTGGACCGTAGATTTCTTGGTGAAGAAACCTAGCTTTAGGTGTTCTATTATCTACGACCTTGATTACGTGTCGGCCAATCTAGGTCCCCTGAAAAGTGCACTTTTCAACGTAGCTTACAACCACCGTTCCGATGGCCACACAGATTTCTTGGTGGCTTTAGCCGCAGAGACCGAGGTTAGTAGAGCAGTCAACCAAAACTACGTTGTTTCAGGTGTCCACGATCTGAATATTAAAGTCTTAGTGAAGCATGAACAATTCACATCGAATAACGAACACTGTCCAGATATTCCGTGGTTTTCTCGCCGGATTTAAAGTCAGGAGCGATGCTCGGCGACGAAAAGATTGAATGTCACTTATCTTTCCTAGGATTGAAGGAGCTTTTCCCTGAATCCTGATAGATTGTTTTTAGATTTTTTTTATGTTATTATTATTATTATTAATTACTAGAGTTTAAAATAAATACATCCCAACCCAAGCCATTGTTATAACTTTTGAAGTACAATTCTTAAAATTATATTACAACGATTACTAGCTCAGAATCCTCGCATTTATATATGGATGATCAAGATTCAACTCATCAGCGTAAAAGTAAAAATATATATTATCTAAAATTATATTTTGATAGAAATCGATACATATATAAAAATAGTACGTATACATTCATCAAATTCTCTCTAAAAAACGAGACTATACTAGAAGAAACATTATGCTATATATTATTCCTCTAGTGAAAATTATCCAAAATAGTACAAAAAGACAAATTAATATGAAAAATGGTATCGTCATAAGAAAAATTGTAAAAATAGTACATTTTAAAAAAATACTAGCGCTATCCTTATGCATTGCCAGACTTGACAGACTTAGTGCAGACTGTTGGTAGACTGTATATCTGTCTACTAACTCGACGATAACTCTTGGAATACAGCTCGAAATGACTTGAAACTAATTTCACTGGAAAGCTAACTCAAATTTCTATGTTATGTCAAAATTTGAGCTCTATTGGAAATCGGAAACACGTGATAATAATATAACAAAATTAATTTTATAAATTTGCTCTAAAATTGTAAATAATAAGAATTAATAATGTATAAAAGAAGTGGTATTAGCCAAACAATAACAAATATAAAAACTAATTTTCCAAAAATTATGTTACTAGTTTGTGTTTATGTTTATGTAGACTATTGACAGACTATGCCTTGATGTTATTGGGCAGGCTCTGCCTTGATGCATGAGACTATTGGCATACTATAGGCAGGCTCTGCCTTGATGCAGTAGACTATTGGCAGGCTTGGCTTGATGCTATTAGTAGGCTTTGCCTTGATGCAGCAAACTATTGACAAACTCTAGGCAGGCTCTGCCTTGATGCAATAGACTATTGGCAAGCTCTGCCTTGATGCAGTAGACTATTGACAAGTTATTGACAGGTTATGCCTTGATACAATAGATTATTGGCAGGCTATTGGCATACATAATGTAGACAATTGGCAGACTGGATATGTGTATACTAAATCGGCGATAACTCTTGAAATACACCTTATAATGACTTGAAACTACTTTCATGGGAAAGCTAACTCAAAGTTCTATGCCATGTCAAAATTTGAGCTCTATTGGACATTGGCAAAGCCTTCATATGAGATTTAATAAAATTAAATAATAAAGACAACGCCTCCTTTTGTTGCAGAAGTTTAAAAAGTCAGCGCCGCCTTATGTCGTACAGATAGAGCAGTGCCGCCTATTATTATATTAAACAATCTGCCAAACCACTGCTTTATATCTCTAGTTTCTCTGCGAAACCTCAAACTAGTAAAAACGAATAAAAAACTACGTTTAACATTTCTTTAAACGTCTTAACTCCAAAATCATGTTATCCCCTAGTGATTAAAAACTAATTTACCTGAAAAATAGAAAATGATTAAAAACTAATTTACCTGAAAAATAGAAAAAAAACAATACTCATAATTTAAAAAAAGATAACAATACCAAGGGAATACTTGACATATTATTGAAAGAACAATGAAAAACATGATAATAATAAAAAATAGTTTTATAAAATTCTTTTGATCTTTTTATATAAAAAACGGATATTGGATCATTGGAAAATAAGAAATTGTGAGGTTTGAGAGTGAAATCGAATATTTTACTTCACAAAATGAAAATAATAGGAGATCTAAGTTTTTTGTTTACAAGAGGTTGATGACAAACTCAAAAAATTAAAAAGTAATGACATTCTTGTCATTATTTTGAAAGGAGAATGGTACATTGTAATTGTCCTTAAAACAAGACTATTTCAACAATTTTCCGTATGAGTGTACCCCTTTTCAAATTAATTTCCCTATGAATTCTTAAAAAAAAATAACTATAAGGACTAAAGACAAAATTTGTAAACAAAGAAAGGAAACACATTAGTTTGACATTCAAATTTAAATCATACCTGAATAGGGGAAAAACGGTCATTTAAATACCGAACTTACACGATTTTGCCAAAAAAAATACAGACTCTTTAATAAGCCGAAAAACACACGAACTTATGTTGACCTAGCCAATTTAAATATCAAATTAGTCAACATTATTTGCCGTGTATTAGTTGTAATTGTCGTTTAGGATCCGTTAGTTTTAAGACGACGTCGTCTCTTAAAAAAAAAAAAAAAACCCACGATACACAATCCCATAACCACCTTCTCCGATTACATTTATCTTCACAAAGCCCATTCGTCGCGGCCTCAAGCTCTCTCAGAGTATACCACCGTCCCCATCCGAGATGCGAAACCTCGAGTCCAACATTTCCACTGCCGGAAAACGAAGCCGTCTCGCTAGCACTCGTTGTTCCTCTACTCTCTCCACTCGATGCTCGATCTTCCCGATATCGACCTGGATCTCCGCCGGAACAGGCTGCGTCGGATAGTGGTGGTCCGGGGCCGGAACGATCTCCTTAGAAATTGGCGGGGTAGCGACGGCGGCAGAAGCGAAATTGGCTCACGGCTTGCGATTTTTCCGGCGAGAGATAAGACAGAGGGAGAGAAGGAAGAGAGCGATGACGATTAGAGAAACACACAAAATTTCTGGCGAATAAAGTCCGACGATTAGAGAATCACAGAAACATCGTTTTTTACTTTCACTCTGTTTCCTTAGATTCTGTTAATGGGTTTCTTCGCATTTCTCTCATAGAAACACACAAACTTTCCGGCGAATAAAGTCCGAAAACCCGGCCAAAAATCTATGCTTGTCACCGCATCGAGTGTTGAATCGAGAACAAGGAATCGAAGAAAAGTAAGGAAGTAAATTAACTAAGAAAATGAAGCGAGTTTAAAGGTACCATTATGGAGATTAAGACTATTCCAGGGCCAAAACCAAGAAGCAAGCAGTCGAACAGGCCATGAATTTGGCTTAGTGCCTTTTAAAACCAGCGAGAAAAGAAAGTTGTTCGGTGTAAGTGATGTTGTTCATAGCTGTGTCCAAAGCTCGAAATTGTTCAAGTATATGCTTTGGTGAAGTTTGCAGAGGACATCATTGTTGGTGAGTCCTATTTGGTTCATCATGTTTGTTTTTTTTACATCGAATGTTGTGGCCCCATTCCTTAAGCATTTCGTCGAGCATCTGATATGCGTCTTGGGGTTCAATTTAAAACAAGTTTTCTCGCAGATTTTAAAAAGTTTGCCGCTGAGTTCTAATCAAGCGAGAGTCTTTATGTATATATAAAACTGTGTTGCTTCAACAAAATAGAGAAAATGCAGAGTTTGCAACAACAATTTAAAAACAAACCACAAACATTTTTGAAACTAGATATGATGTTTCATTCTCTTCATTAATCACACTCTCTCTCATGAAAAAACCCATGTTCATTTGTCGAATTCCCAAATCACTGGATGAAGAGGGAAACATCATAATCCCTCCAGTGGTTGTCGATGAGATTGCCGCGCAGGCTGCGGGCAACAACGAGGTGAATCATGGGAATGCTGTGGTTAATCGTGCCAGGACGCTTGGAGAGTACAACAGACCAGATCAGTTCTATGCCAATCGGTCTGCGATTCGTATTCCCACCTTTCAGAGGAATGACTTTGAGTTGAAACTTGCATACTACACACTTGTTGGTCAGCACCCTTTTCATGGTCTTTCTCATGAGCATCCCATGGATCACATTGAGAGGTTCGAGGATTTGGTCACTAGCATCAAGTACAATGGAGTGCCCAATGAGTTCCTTTTCTATAAGCTTTTCTCATACTCTCTTGGTGGGGATGCAGCTTATTGGCTTAAGCAGTTGCCACCTGGATCACTGACTACTTGGGAGGAGACTAAGAACGCGTTCCTGAACAATTTTTATGATGATGCGAGATCCGAAGAGCTCAGGAACAAGATCTCCCAGTTCTCTCAAGGAGCGATTGAGGCGTTTAAGGCTACTTGGATAAGATTCAGATCATATCAGAGAGATTGTCCACATCACGGGTTCACTAAGGTTCAGTTGCTGGGTATCTTCTTCAGAGGGATTGACTGGGAATTTCAACACCAGGTATCCAGACGATGCTTATGTGCTGATTGAGAAATTGGCGTCTAGCAATAGCACCAAGAATGCAGACTTTGAGCGGAAGAAGCAGGCTGGGAATTTGGATGGATCGCAGATTGCTGAGGTTCAAGCCAAACTGGATTCAGTGCACAATCTTCTGATGGGAAAGACGAGGAAAGCTGTTCACTTTGCTGATGAGGATGAAGTGAAAGGTGTTAACTACATTGGTGGTGCTGGATTTCAAAGTCAAAGGTATCAATACCAATCTCCACCACCCAAAACTCCAGAGAACAAAGTTGAATCCATACTTGAGCAGATTCTTGAGGGACAGAAGATGATAGTAGATTTTAATGGGAAGATGGATGCTATGTACACAAACCTAAATGGAAAAATTGAAGCTCTTAGCATTCATCAGAAGAGGCTGGAAACTCAGGTCGCTCAGACTGCAGCAGCTGTCAAGGGAAAGATGGTTCATGCACAGAATGAACACGTTAATGCAATCACCTTAAGAAGTGATGAAGAGGTCGATCCATGAGTGAAAATTGGCCTAACTGCAAAGAATCTCGTCAATCTTGCTGAAGATAACGACGATGAGGCTCCCGAAATCGCCCCAGTATCGAGCGATACCACCCAGCAACGGTCGATACCCGTCCAAGGATCTGCCAAAGACGTTGTGAAACAGCAAGCATCGACCGACACCAGCCAGTGTCGATCGACACCAGTGCAGATACTTTCACGGTACATCTCAAGCCCTCGTGTGTCGATCGATACCTACCCTGTATCGATCGACACTGACCCTGAGTCGAGAAAACACCTGATGTGACGCCAGAGAGGGTCTACAAACCTAAGGTGCCATATCCTCGACCACCTAGGCATCTCATGAACCCTATTACTGCGGAGAAGTTGCTCGCTTTTGAGAAGATGGTTAAGAGGATTCCCCACACTATATCTTTTGAAGAAGCTTTTGAAAAACCGTCCTTTGGAGTGTTACTTCCGAAATTGCAGAGAAACTGAGGAAGAGATCAATGCACTATTTATCAAAGCCAGAAGTACACCACCTCCGATGAAACAGCTGATTAAGAGGGAAGACCTAAGAATATTCTCAGTTCCATGCTCAATCTCTGGAGTTAAATTCAAAGAGTCTATCGTTGACTCGGGGGCTAGCGTCAATGTCATGTCAAGGGCAATTGCAAAGAGATTGGAAGCTGATATTCGATCTCCCAAGACATCTCTCACATTCGCGAACTGTTCCACCTCACTTCCATACGGTACAATCCCTGATTTGATGGTTGAAGTAGGATATTGTCTGGTTCCTACTGATTTTCAGGTTGTGGAGATGAGTGCAAAATCTAGTACGCAGTTGATTCTTGGAAGACCGTTTATGGCTACGGTTGGTGCCATTATGGACACACCCAGCAAGAGAATCTCGTTCTCATACATTGACAAGGGGGTGTACTACAAAGCCATTCCTACTAGAGGAGCTACCAC
>PKMM01002129.1:107270-148685 GCA_002933915.1 Eutrema heterophyllum
GATAATTGATTAGGCACGAGAGTGCGATTAATTACCTGACAGAACTTAGGGTGAGCAAAATAACTATTCGCAAAGAGATTTGGTTTAGTTGTTTTGTGAACAAATCAAACTTGAACTAAAAGCTGGTTTAGACTTTAGGATTCGCAAAGAGATTTGGAATTCTAGGATTTAGACTTAGATAGTTTTTGCAACGAGAGTTGGTTAGTTATAACTTAGTGTTTTGAGTTTAAGAACCGTGCTAAATCTGAACTCTGTTAGTTAGTTTATCTACATTCATTTAATTCCTGAGAAATACCCTGAGCCTATCTTCTTTCTAATTGACTTACAACTTGTTTAATTTACGCACTCGCATTTAATTACATTGTTTGGTTTAGCTTAATTTGAGTCTATATAATCTATTGCGTGATATCTGGAGTTCTTGTGTTCGACCCCTACATATACTACAACTACTACTTTAGTACTTATAGGGTATTAATTTGAGCATATCAAAACTCTATATCGTTCTATTTTATATAAGGCCGAATCTGGGTTGTTTAATGGACATTGCAGGACAAAGAGGAGTCATTAAAATGGGAATACGAAAGAATGCTTTTGTTGCATATGTGTGGGACACTCAAAAAAGGCGTAAACATCGGGTGAAGAAGCATTACAAACACAATGAGAAAGAAGGAACGTGGAAGCCGAGGATGTGGTTTTGTGGAGAAGCAAATGAGACATGTTAAGCCGACATTTTAGGACGAAATACACTTGAAAACATATTCAGACTACTTCAAACAAAGTCGCTTGGCATAAGAGAGTATGGTTTACACATGCGACACCAAAATACTTCTTTTGTGCTTGGTTTACGGGCATAATCGCCTCTCGACAGGAGATCATATGAGCAGTTGGAGCACCATAGCTAATTCAACTTGTGTCTTGTGTTATCATCCCATGGAAACGAGAAACCACTTGTTTTTCTCGTGTGGTTAATAGACAGAAATCTAGTCATCCCTCACCAAGAATCTTCTCAATTCTCGCTTCTTAACGGATTGGCAAATCATTGTCAATTACATTTCGAACAAGAGCCTAAATTGTATCTAGAGTTTTCTTGCTAGGTACGTTTTCCAAACGATAATTCATAACATTTGGAAGGAAAGGAATGCTAGAAGACACAGTGAGGACCCAACCCCTCCACACCGACTTGTTCAATTTATCAACAAATAAGTACGGAATCGGCTCCTTTCGATTCGGACAATGGGTGATAAGAAATACGAGGAAGGGTTTCAAGCTTGGTTTGCCACTTCGATTTAAAGTTTATGATGAATTTTGTTTCAAAACTCAAACAAAAGATGCACTTGATGTAAAGACGATTTTTTCTTGAATTAATTTAACATATAATTCAAAAGAAAAGGAACTAAGGGATGAAAGACAAACCACGACCCATCACACAACCCACCGCACGACCCACAATAGGAATTGTCGATACACTCTAGGTGTCACATGCAGTACGACACCACCTATAACACATGACACATCCAAACACATAATTGAAATAATCATTTACTAGATTACCCAAGCATTTCAGAAAAAACCTGCCATCGACATGTCCTGTAAAAGACCACCCCAATTAAGGTGACATCATTACTGGCCACTTAATTGGTTAGTTTAGCCCAAACTAGATTTGGTATCGCTCAAGAATTTTTTATATAAAAATAATCCTTTTATTTCGTGCAGGCATTTATTACAATAACGAGTCCCTTATAATAACTTTTTCAAAATACACGATGGAACATTACATTTGCAAGAACATTATAATTTTATCGCAGACAGTGCAATCGAGAGATATAATGCAAAATTTGTGTGTTTTAGTAATTGTAAGATCCAAGATACTGGAGCTTGAACTGGAGTTTGAACATGAAGTCTGTATGCAACAGAGCTCAAGGCGCGAGAATGATGTGGCATTTTGTAAGGCGATCATATAGAGGAAGCTGACGTGGCAGCAACCTAGTGGAGCTAGAAGGAAGCTTCCGTGTGCATCAAGAAGGATCTTCGGAATCGTCTTAGGGAAATTTGAAGATCTCGATTAAAGGGAAAGCGTATATACACATGCTCGTGTTAAGATGTGGTATATATACAAAGAGGCTACATCAGAATTAGGTTAGCCATTTTGAGTGATTGAACGAGTCAAGAAACTAAGAGAGAGTTAGGGTTCTTGGTGAGTGAACAAAGAGAGTTACAAAACTTTCGTTATGGTAAGCTTGGGTAGATTAGAAATTGGTCAGTGTCGAGTTGCAGTGTGCAACGTCGAGTAATCCTGATTAAACAAGTCTGTAAGGATTGTTTAAGTGATTTTTAATAAAAGCAAAGTGGAGTTTGCAATCTTGAGTTCATTACATACAAATCTTTGTGTTACATGTTTTACATTTGGTATCAGAGTATGTCACCTCTATAGATTCTGAAATCTATTCACAGGTTGAGATCTTGAGGACAACATGGAGAACATGAAGGAACTCATTGCAGTGCAGAAACCCATTCTCTTGGATGCAGGAAATTTTGGTCACTGGAAAGCAAGGATGAAACATATCATCCGAGGAATTGATGAAGATGCATGGACTGCAATGGAACAAGGGTGGACTCCACCTACTAGTGTATCTGAGGACAAGGATGGCAAGAAAACAACGATTCCAAAGTCAAAAACTTGTGGACTGAAGTGGATAAAAGTGCATCAAAGTTCAACTTCAAGGCTATCATGGCGATTTTCTCTGATGTTGACTTAGATCAGTTCAAGATTATTCAGTGATGCGAGTCAGCAAAAGAAGCTTGGTATACACTGATAAATCATTTTGAAGGAGACACGAGTGTAAGAAGAACTCGTATTGATCATCTTGCCTCACAGTTTGAGAACCTCAAAATGTCAAAGGATGAATTTGTTGCAAGCTTTACAGCAAAGATCAGTACCATTGCAAAGAAGCATCTATTCTAGGTAAAAAAATACATGGAGAAAAAGTTGGTCAAGAAACTGCTTAGATGTCTGCCTCCAAAATTTGCAGCACATAAGGCTGTTCTCAAGTACTCTATGGATACTGATGATATGAAGTTTGAAAAACTGGTTGGAATGCTTAAAGCTGAAGAAATGGAAGCCACTGCTGATGAAAATGCAACACAGAAAAGTATTGCCTTTGCTGCAACAAGCGAAAATGATAGAGTCACACAATGCGAAGAAAACCTCAGTCTCTTGGCAAGGAACTTCAACAAGATGTTAAAAAGGGTGGAAAAAGGCCAAAACAAATTCACAAAATTTCAGAAAAATGACTCTGACAGAAGAGGAAATAGAGGCTATAGATCTGAGGGTGAACGTTCTGGTAAGAAAAAGGAACTCTAATGTCATGAGTGTGAAGGATTCGGTCATTTCAAAAATCAATGTCAACTCGCCAAAAGGAAGGAACTCAAATGCATTGAGTGCAAAGGTTATGGACATACTAGTCAAGAATGTCCTAACTCGCTGAAGCAGAAAGAAAAATTAATGGTGGTCTTTGATGATTCTGAGTCCGAGAGTGATGAAGATAAACACAAAGATCTCATGCAGAACTTCGTAGCTTTTGTAGCTGGAGAGAAAGGAGATACAGAGAAATCACAAGACAAGTCTGAGTCTGACTCAGACTATGATGAAGATGACTTTGATCCTAAGGTAGAGTATCGTAAACTCTATGACAGCTGGGTCAAACTGAGCACTGATAACCTACAGTTAATCAAAGAGAAGGCAATGATGAAGGCTCAGATGAATATACTAGAAATGGAGCAAGACACAACTGAAAAGGAATTATTACAAGCTATATCGCCACAAGATAAAGAATTCAACTTTGAGAAGTTGAGTCTTGAAAGTAAACTTTCTATTGAGCAGGAGAAGAGCAAGAATCTTGAGGACACACTGTGTTATCTGAGAGAAGTGTGTTCTCAAGAGAAAGAGAAAAGCAGAAATCTTCAAGCACAATTGATTGAAAATCACAAGAAGATAAGAATGCTCAACACTGGTGCTGATAGTCTTGATCAGATTCTGTCAGTTGGACAACCACCTAAGAAGAACTGGGGCCTTGGTTACTATAGAAAAAATCATCAAACTCAAGGCAAATTGGTTACAGAAATCTCTCTTGTTTTGTTTATGGTGGTACTTCAAACAGTTAATTGGCAGAAACATAACAAGAGATGAAATAGAGTCAAGGCAGCGTGGCTAAGACTCCTGTTGCAAAGGAGACTGTGAAATTCTATGAAATGAAGACATAAAGGATCAAAAGGGGATGTTTATTTTGTGGAAAAGCTGGACATAAGAAAGTGAACTGTTTCAAACTCAAAAAGAAGGTGAAGAATGCGTGGCAAAGACATCTTTGCTACTTGGAACCCAAATATTTTGGGAAAATGTGGATTGCTAAGAAAAAACTCTATGACTGTCAAACCAAAGAGGATCAAAAGGTGGTTGATGTCTCAAGAGAAAATATTGTCTGCAACCTGGTCATAATGGAGTTAGAAGAACCACTGGTTGTAAGTAATGTCGCCTATACCTCAACAAAAAGCGAGATGTTGAATGCATGGTACTTTGATAGTGGATGTTCTCATCACATGACTGGGAATCAAGATTTCTTTGACAACTTAGCCACAGTGAAGGGTGGAAAAGTCACCTTTGGTGATGGTGGACAAGGAAAGATTCAGGGAGTTGGTAACCTTGAACGAGATAATCTACCACAGCTGGTAAATGTCTACTATGTTAAAGGACTAATGGCAAACCTCATCAGCATAAGCCAACTATGTGATGAAGGATTAAAAGTGATCTTTACTCGGGTTGATTGTCAAGTAGTGGATGAAAATGGGAACACAGTCTTGTTTGGCATAAGATCTGGAAACAACTGATATATGTGGAATGCATCTGTCTAGTGTTTGTCAGCAAAAGAATCTCAGCTAGACTTGTGGCACAAAAGGTTGGGACATATGAATGTTCATAGGTTAGGCAAACTTGTCAAAGTAGAAGTAGTGATAGGTATTCCTGATCTGGAGACAACAATTGAAACTGTATGTGAAGCTTGTCAAAAGGTAAACTTGATCTGGAGACAACAACTAAAACTGTGTGTGAAGCTTGTCAAAAGGTAAACAAGTCAAAGTCCAGCATAAAGCTCTTAATGATACTAGGTCCAAGAAAATTCTAGAGCTGATTCACTTGGACATAATGGGACCTATACAAACTGAGAGCATTGGTGGAAAAAAGTACATTTTTGTACTTGTGGATGATTTTTCTAAATACACATGGGTTAGATTCTTGAGAGAAAAATCAGATGCAGCTGAGAGCTTTAAGATACTAGCACTTCAGCTGAAAACTGAGAAAGGGCAAATTGTTCAAATCAGAAGTGATCACCATGGAGAATTCCAAAATGAGATGTTTGAGAAGTTTTGTCAAAGTCAAAGAATTTGACATCAATACTTTGCACCTAGAACCCCTCAGCAAAATGGTGTAGTAGAGAGAAAGAACATAACTCTACAAGAAATGGCTCGAGCCATGCTGCATGGAAACAAAGTTGCTCCAAGATTTTGGGCTGAAGCCATAAATACTGCGTGTTACATCATTAACCGTGTGTATGTGAAGTCTGGCACCAAGACAACACCATATGAGATTTGGAATGGAAGAATTCCAAACCTCAGCTACTTCCATGTCTTTGGATGTGTCAACTACATACTGAATGACAAAGACAATCTTGGTAAGTTTGATTCAAGAAGTGATGTTGGAATATTTATGGGGTATGCAACTCACAGCAGAGCTTTCCGCATCTACAATCAACAGACGAAAGCTATAGGAGAATACATCAATGTTGTATTTGATGATAATAATGGCTGCACTCTTGAAGAGATAACACATGAAGACCTGAGTGACACAAGGAGAGACATAACAATGTCTGAAGCAACTGAGGATATCGATCAAGAAAGCCCTCTTGAGACGACCACATATCAAAGTAAAAATTCTGACATATCTCAAGTGCAAGTTCATAAGAATCACTCTCTGACTGATGTGATTGGAGATGTTCGTGATGGTAGACAGACACGTCACAAACAGATTGACTTTGAGGAAATGGTCAAATTAGCATGTTTTTTGTCCTTCATTGAACCAGCTAATATTGTGGAGGCTCTAGATGATGAATTCTGGGTGGCAGCATGCCATGAGGAGTTAGAGCAATTTGTCAGACTCGATGTATGGGATTTAGTTCCAAAACCAGAACATGTAAATGTTGTTGGAACCAAGTGGATTTTCAAGAATAAGACTAATGACGAGGGAAATGTTATCAGGAACAAGGCAAGGGTGGTTGCACATGGATATTCTCAGATAGAAGGAATAGATTTTGATGAAACATTTGCTGTTGTTGCACGCCTGGAATCCATACAACTTCTCTTTGGAATTGCTTGCAAGATGAACATTATCTTGTATCAGAAGGATGTCAAAAACGCCTTTCTAAATGGATTATTTCAGGAAGAAGTATATGTTGCTCAACAAAAGGGATTTGAAGATCCAAAATTCCCAAACCTCGTATATAAGCTCAAAAGAGTCCTATATGGGTTCAAACAAGCTCCTAGAGCATGGTATGAAAGATTGGCTCTGTTTCTTCTGGATTCATGCTTTCAGCGTGGAAGTGTTGATAAAACACTATTCATCTATAGTGTTGACAGAGATATTCTGATAGTTCATGTGTATGTGGATGACATCATCTTTGGAGCCACAAAGCCAAGTCATGTTAATCAGTTTGTATCTACTATGACAAAAGAGTTTGAAATGAGTATGGTGGGGGATCTGAGCTCTTTCCTCGGACTGCAAGTCAAGGAAACTACTGATGAGATTTTTGTTTCACAAAGTACTTATGCAAAGAATCTGGTCAAGTGGTTTGACATGCAGACAAGCAAAGTTGCTAGAACACCAATGAGCACCACCAGCAAACTGTCTCGAGATGAGGATGCGCAGAAAGTTGATGAAAAACGTTACAGAGCCACGATTGGGAGTTTACTCTATCTTACGGCCAGTCGACCAGATATATGTCTCAGTGTTGGTCTTTGTGCTAGATACCAAGCTGTCCATCGGCTATCCCATCTGAATGCCCTCAAATGTGTCATCAAATATGTAAAAGGGACTTTGGATTATGGTATGTATTATTCTAAAGAAACTAATCTGAATCTTGTTGGTTACTGTGATGTAGATTGGGCAGGATGTCTTAATGATAGGAAGATCACATCGGGAGGTTGCTTCTTTCTAGGGAACAATATGATCTAATGGTAAAGTAAGAAGCAGAACTGTGTGTCCCTTTCAACCGCAGAAACATAGTACATTTCCCTTGGAAATTGTTGCACACAACTACTATGGATGAGAAAAATGCTTGCAGATTACGGTATACTCAATAATCCATTTTTTGTTCACTGTGATAACAAAAGTGCAATTGATCTGACTAAAAATCATGTTCAGCACTCACGAACTAAACATATAGATATTAGACATCACTTTGTCAGGGAACTTGTTGAGGAAAAACTTGTCATCATTAAATATGTTGCATTTGAGCACCAGCTAGTTGATATCTTCACTAAACCTCTTGATCTCAATAGCTTTCTGTATCTGCGAAAGGCTTTAGGTGTGTGCGAGCACTAAATCTGTGTTGCTGAGAGGTGGTTGCTGCAGAAGACGAAAAATGAGTCACACATCATCAATCAAAACCTCTTGAGATCAAGTTGGTCCTAAGAAAGCCTAAAGCATGGAGGATAATCATGATGAGAATAACTTACTAAGATGGTCACTCAATCTGAACTGGGATGCTGCCACATTTCATGTTTGGACTGATCACTGACTGGAGTGAGAAGAGGAACTATGACCTAAAAATAGAAGTGAAAGTGATCGTTCAAGCACTTATCTGCAAAGGTCCTATACCAGTAGTGTGTGAAAGCTCCTTAGTTGAGGGTGTGCTGCACAAATGAAATGCAGAAGTGAAAACAGAGCTGCATGTCAAACAAGAGAAAGCACAAAAGAATAAAGAAACATCAGAAAATTATCAAAAATTATGTGTGAATGCTCCTCGTCTGAGGGTATGCAGCACAATAGCCACTGATCGTGAGATCACTTGTTTGACTGCATCTATGTGGAAACTCTAGTGTGAGATCACTTGTTTCTGAAGTTGAAGAGGACACTTTGAATAATTGGCTCATGGGTCCTCGACAAGAACTTTCTCATCATGGATGTCCAGAAGTGTCATAGTTTTCTAAGACCAATCAATGTTGTGAAAGCTCATTGGCTAAGGGAATGCTGCTTCATTGGGCACTCAAGCTGATTTTCTCGTGTTTCTTTGGGGTGTGACTAGTGATGGAAAATGCAGTAACTGTCTCTCATGCAACACATTTGGCCTACAAGTGAGGTAACTATGGTGTGAAACTCAGATGTGTAGGTTCGGTGCTTAGAAGTACAAGGTTAATGTTGTCTATGGGGTCCTTACTTGCCCTTTGTTGAGTGTGTCATTGTATGTGAAAAATTAATGTTGTTCTCGTGTGTATCTCTCAGTGATTTGTGTGTTACACAGTGTTCAACTATCATTATTGGGCTTCTGGGCCAATCAGTGTGATCTAATTTGTGGGCTGAGTTTTTTCTTTAGGGCTCAGCTACTATGTTTCCCGCTTGCTTAAAAGGGGATTTGTGATGTTTCATGTGCCACAAACCCTAATTTTGTGCGACTCAGAGATCGTCTCTCTCTTGCTCTTTCGTCTCGTCTGTGCTTAAGACCTCGCCATGAGAAACACTCGTGCACAAGCTGCTAAATCTGATATATCAAATGTTGGTGTTTCAGAGGATTGTGCCTGGTCATCGAGGTGACAGCGAGCTGGAAGGTTTTCCCATGAAAATCACACTGGATCCAAAGGCTGGGAAAGGTTCTGAAGATGGTGAGCCCAGTGATGCCCCATCCCTTGCAGCTGATCTGGATAAGCTCTCGAAGTGGCTCAAACGCATCCAACTCCGCGTGAAAGGTAAGTTTTTGTACTCCCTTCACAGATTATGGTCTGTGATCGTGTTTTTTATATGAATGTGCACTCAAGCAGGGGGAGAGTACAACCCACAGGACCTCAACCATGTGGCTGAACCATAAGGGTCTGAGACTGAGGGGGAGCAAGAAATGAATGAGGAGGATGGTTTGGCTGGCAGTTGATCGAGTTGCTGATTCTTGTCATCTGTGCTCTGTTATCTTTTTGTGTTTTCAGTTTCTTCCTTTAAGAACTGGCTGTATTTTGGATTCTCTTTTGGATATTATCTTTGGATGCAGTTGAAATGCATTGGATTTCTGTTTCTTTCTAAGTGTTCCTGGAATATGGCATATATGTGGCTTGGATGGTATATGTCTTCTCTGCACTTGCAGGAAAGCTTGAGGTCACACATTCAGATAAAAGGGGGAGAATGTAAGATTTAAGATACTAGAGCTTGAATTGGAGCTTGAACTTGGAGTTTGTGTGCAACACATGTGAGCTCAAGGCGCGGGAATGACGTGGCATTTCGTAAGGCGATCATATAGAGGAAGCTGGCATGGCAGCAACCTAGTGGAGCTAGAAGGAAGCTTATGTGTGCATCAAGGAGGATCTTCGGAATCGTCTTAGGGAGATTTGAAGATCTCGGCTAAAGGAAAAGCGTATATACACATGCTCGTGTTGAGATGTGGTATATATAGAAAGAGGCTAGATCAGAATTAGGTTTGCCGTTTTGAGTGATTGAACGAGTCAAGAAACTAAGAGAGAGTTAGGGTTCTTGGTGAGTCAACAAAGAAAGTTACACAACTGTCGTTGTGGTAAGCTTGGGTAGATTAGGAATTGGTCAGTGTCGAGTTACAGTGTGCAACGTCGAGTAATCCTGATTAAACAAGTCTGTAAAGATTGTTTAAGTGATTTCTAATAAAACCAAAGTGGAATTTGCAATCTTGAGTTCATTACATACAAATATATGTGTTACATGTTTTACAGTAATCACCAAGAAGAAGGAGAGGACTACGATGAAACTTTTCACATGTCGCTAATCATATTGCTCTCGAATGTTGGACCATTCTACAAAGATCCGATTCAGTTTAGAAAAATTGTTGGGCGTTTGGTATATTTAACCATTACACGACATGATTTATCATGTGTGGTTCATGTTTTGTCTCAATTTATGCATCAACTAAGAGAAGTACTTTGGGATGCAGCTATGTGAGTTATTTGGTAAATCAAAGATTGTCTCGGATAGGGAATTTTGTTAAAAGCATGTAGTGATCTGCATATACAAGCTTATTGTGATTCAGATTGGACGTCGTGTCCATTCACATGTCGTTCATTATCAGCATATGTTGTTTTTTTGGAGATTCACCTATTTCGTGAAAGAAGAAGCAGAAAATAGTGTCTTATTCCTTCGCCGAAGCATAATATAGAGCCATGGTTGTCGCATTGTGTGAGTTTAAGTGGTTAAAACGATTATTAGCAGATATTGGTGTATCACATAGTGAGCCAACACAGTTGTTTTCGTCGGCAATACACATAGCCGATAATCCTGTTTTTCACGAAAAACAAAGTACATCGAAACAGATTGTCATAGTGTGCAAGATGTTGTGCAAGCTCGTCTTATCACCACAAGGCATGAGCCCACAACCGAACAGTTGGCGGACATTTTAACCAAGGCTTTGGGAAGTTCAAGCTTCGACTACTTGTTCTAGATAATTCTTTAACTGTCTTATGTCTAATACTTATGTAATTAGGATATATACATATCTCGGTTACATAAATTTCGAATATAGTTAAAATAAACATAATTTTGTGATGAATAAAGTGAACAAGTTCCCAAAGCTTTCTCTAAGTTTACAAAATCACTTGAGCAAGAAACTAAGCTCGCTTAATAGCGATACTTTTAGAGTCCTCTAGTTATTAGTGTAATAAACCTTTTTTTCTTCTTCTTTCAATAACATAAATTAATCTAGATTTGAGTCCAGAGAGAGCTGCAACTAGGGCTACGAATTCGGGTAAACCAAATCGAACGGTTGGTTTATTCGGTTTTTCGGTTAGTTCGGTTTTTAGAAATCCTACCGAAATGAACTGAAATCAATTATGTTTCGGTTCGGTTCGGTTATCGGTTAGTTCGGATAATTTAAATTTTACCAAAATTAACCGAAAATTTTGGTATTTTTTGTTGAAATTCGGTTCAAATCTGTAAATTCGGTTAAGTCGGTTCAGTAATTTGGATTAATTAACCATTTGTTATTGAGCCTGAGCAAATAAATTTACGTTCAAAAGATTGGGCTATAGATTCAAAGTAACAATATNCATGGCAGCAACCTAGTGGAGCTAGAAGGAAGCTTATGTGTGCATCAAGGAGGATCTTCGGAATCGTCTTAGGGAGATTTGAAGATCTCGGCTAAAGGAAAAGCGTATATACACATGCTCGTGTTGAGATGTGGTATATATAGAAAGAGGCTAGATCAGAATTAGGTTTGCCGTTTTGAGTGATTGAACGAGTCAAGAAACTAAGAGAGAGTTAGGGTTCTTGGTGAGTCAACAAAGAAAGTTACACAACTGTCGTTGTGGTAAGCTTGGGTAGATTAGGAATTGGTCAGTGTCGAGTTACAGTGTGCAACGTCGAGTAATCCTGATTAAACAAGTCTGTAAAGATTGTTTAAGTGACTTTTAATAAAAGCAAAGTGGAGTTTGCAATCTTGAGTTCATTACATACAAATCTTTGTGTTACAGGTTTTACATTTGGTATCAGAGTATGTCACCTCTATAGATTCTGAAATCTATTTAGGTTTCGAGGTTTTCCACCTCCTCCAGCGGCGGCTCACCGACAAGAAGATGGAAACATTCCAATCAAGCACAACCCATCTGTAACCCATCTTCACCGCTAACTTCCCAAGAACTGTGTCATCAATTTTCAAAGATTGGTCGGTAATTATGAATTACGAGTTCAATAGACAGGGCCGTATTTGGGTGGTTTGGAGTCCAAAGGTACTTCTAAGTTTATTTTTCAAAAGCGGACAGATGATAACTTGTTCGGTTAAGCTACAAGATAGAGACGAAGAGTTCTTTTGCTCCTTTATCTACGCTTCAAACTTCGTTGATGAACGGAGGGAGCTGTGGAGCGATATTCGTAACCATCAAAACTGCGCAGTCATACGAAATAATCCTTAGATATGCTTTGGAGATTACAACGAGACTCTCAATATAGAAGAACATTCGAGTTTTGAGATGTCGCCTACCATTCCTCTGGGGATGAGAGATTTCAGGATGTGGTAAGATGTTGTTCCTTGGAGGATATGCCAAATCAGGGACCATTATTTACGTGGTGCAATAAGAGAAATGAAGGGCTAATTGCGAAGAAGCTAGACAGAGTCCTTATGAATGATAAGTGGCGGCATTCAATGCCTAAATCATATAGCGTGTTCGAATCAGGAGGATGTTCGGATCATCTAAGATGCATAATCCATTGGGAACGGAAGCTTCAAAGCGAAAGATACCTTTTAAGTTTGTGAATGTTGTTGCAGATATGGAAGAATTCAAGCCTATGGTGGAGAGTTTTTGGAGGCAAACACTTCCGTTATTTCTATCTACATCAACAATGTTTCGTTTCACTAAGAAACTAAAAGCGCTAAAGCCATTGATCCATTCTCTTGGTAAGAGAAAGTTGGGTAATATGAGTAAGAAAACTAACGAGGCTTTTAAAGTGTAATGCGAAAAACAGGAGAGAAACATTTTAAACCCTTCTATTACCGAGTTGGAGGCAGAAAAAGACACTTACAATCGATGTGATTATCTCTCTGGGCATGAAGAAAAGTTTTTGAAGCAGCGATCAAAGGTGCATTGGCTAAAGGTCGGAGACAGAAACAACAAAACGTATTACAAATTTATTGTCTCCCGTGAAGCGGTGAACACAATAAGAGAAATAAAGGACAGCGATGGAGAAATGATTTCAGATGGAGATGGGATAAAAAATATTGCTGAAAGTTATTTCAGAGAGTACATGCAGCTCATACCATCAGATTACGAGGGAATTTCTATTGAAGACCTTCAGGACATCATCTCTTTTAGATGCTCCGAGGCGGATTGGTTACAACTGTCCGCAGATGTAACAGCTGAAGAGGTGAAGAGTGTGCTCTTCTCTATGCCAAATAATAAGTCTCCGGGTCCGGATGATACAACGCTGAGTTTTACAGATCCGTTTGGCACATTATCGGTAAGGTGTTTGTGTTATCGATTCAAGCATTTTTCAAGAAGGGGTAAATGCAACGATCATGGCTCTTATCCCCAAGAAGACAGCAGCAATGGAAATCAAGGACTATCGTCCCATTTCTTGTTGCAACGTAATCTACAAGGTTGTTTCTAAGATCTTAGCCAACTGATTAAAAGGAATGATGCCACACTTGGTTACTCTAAACCAATCGGCGTTCATCAAGGACCGTCTTCTAATAGAGAATCTTGTATTGGCCACGGAATTGGTTAAAGACTACCACAAAGAATCGGTTTCTTCTCGATGTGCAATCAAAATCAACATTTCTAAGGCTTTTGATTCGGTACAACGGGATTTTCTGTTGAATACTCTTACATCAATGAACTTCCTGGAGATCTTTATCCACTGGATTTGTCTTTGCATAAAAACAGCATCATTCTCGGTTCAAATAAATGGAGAGCTAGTAGGTTATTTCTCAAGCAAGAGGGGATTACAACAAGGTTGTTCTTTATCCCCTTACCTTTTTGTCATTACCATGAACGTTCTTTCGAAGTGTTTGGACAAGGCAGCAGGTAAAGAACGATTTGGTTTCCATCCGAAGTGCAAAAATATTGGACTCACTCACCTGAGCTTCGCAGATGATATAATGGCATTATCAGATTGTAAAGAGAGATTGGTCGAAGGTATATTGGAGGTTTTTGATAAATTTGCAAGGATATCAGGCCTCAAAATCAGTATGGATAAATCAACAATTTATCTTGCCGGTATCACAAATAGAGATCGAGGGGATATGACGGCTAGATTCACATTCCAAACAGGTATTCTTCATGTTCGATACTTGGGACTTCCTCTTCTAACAAAGCAAATGTACGAAAACGACTACTTACCACTCTTGGAAAAAATTCGTAAGCGAATATCCTCTTGGACTACAAGAGCTCTTTCATTCGCAGGGAGGTTGCAACTAATCAACCCAGTGCTCAATAGTATTGTCAATTTTTGGCTTTCAGCGTTCAGGCTTCCTCGAGAATGTATCCGAGAAATAGACAAGTTATTCGCTTCTTTCCTATGGTCAGGACCATAACTTAACCCAAGAAAAGCTAAGATCTGTTGGGATGAAGTATGCAAACCGAAGAATGAGGGGGGCTTAGGACTGCAGCTATTAAAAGAGGTGAATACAGTTTGTTGTCTAAAGCTGATATGGCGATTGCTTCTTCGAAACCATCTCTATGGGTGAATTGGATCCAGACTTATTTAATTCGAAAAGAATCATTATGGTCGATGCGAGAGAAGACTAGTGTGGGATCTTGGATGTGGAGAAAGATACTGAAATATCGTGAAGTAGCAAAGACGCTTTATAGGATGGATGTTCGGAATGGAGAGAGTACGTCATTCTGGTATGATGTTTGGTCAGATATGAGGAGACTAATCGAAAAAACATGCCAACGAGGTACCATTGATATGGGTATACCATTAAACGCTACTATTTCAGGGCTAGTAAACCAGAGACGGCAGCGCCACATGGTTGACTTGCTCAATGATATGGAGGATGTTCTTACAGTCACAAGATCGAAAATCAAGCAAGGAGAGCAAGACATTTCCTTATGGAAAAACAAGAACGACAACTACAAAGCAGAATTCAGCACAAAAAAAAAACTTGGCTACTAACAAGGGGGAGTTCCAATCGATTCGGGTGGGACAAATGCATATGGTTCCAACACCACACGCCAAAATATGCGGTTTGTGTTTGGCTGGGAATTCATGATCGTTTATCTACAGGTGACAAAATGATTAAATGGAACGATGCAGGTGACCCTTCGTGTATATTCTGCAAAGATCCAATGGAATCACGGAATCATCTTTTCTTTGAGTGCCCTTTCTCAAGCGAGTTCTGGATTAAGGTGGCAAAAAAACTGCTTCCCCAACGTTTTTCAAGAAGCTGGAATTCAATCATCAACCTAGTACTCGACAACCAACTTGATTGAACAAAAAAATTTATGTTACGTTATGCTTTCCAAACTACAGCTCACTGCCTTTGGAGGGAGAGGAACAGCATAAGACACGGAAAAGATCACACATCAAGCGCTCGTATCTATGTCCTCAGCGACAAGATAGTACGAGCACTAATACAATCAATAAGAGAAATGGGAGATAAGAAGCTTCAAATTCCGCTACAGATTTGGTTTGGGTCTCGCCCTTGAATTGGAAATTTATATATAAAATTTTGTCCTAGTTTTCATTTCGAACATTAAAACAAAAGTCACACTTTGTTGTAAAAACGTTTTTTTTTTGTGTGTTTGAATATAATTTAGCATTCAATTCAATTCAAAAAAAAAAAAAAAGAAGAATTGTAGAAGAAGAATCGAAGTGGCGGCTCATGTAATAGATTTAGGTTTTTTCGGTTAACGGTTCGGTTCACCCGAACCAAACCGAACAGAACCGAGAACCGAATGCAAATCTGAAAGTTGCTGATCGGTTGCACACTTATAACCGAATCCAAACCGAAATTTCCAAATCTCAGTTCTGTTCGGTTCGGGTATTATTCCCAGGCCTAGCTGGTGGCCAATCTAAGCAACCCAACCTAATCCAACCCAATCCAATCCAAAAAACGTCAATTAGTTTGGATATTTTCTCTAAAAACCTATTTGGATCTAATAATTTTTACTAATTTGGGTTTGGGTTATTTGGATTGGTCTTTAGATAACTTAAAACCCGAAATAAAATCCAATCTTGTTTTCACATATATTATTTATATAGTATTTACATTAATAAACATAAATGTAAAATTAACAAAACTAAAATTAGTAATTTACTATAAAATTTAAAGATATATGTAAAATTAAGTATAATGGTTTTGTTTTATTTCTAGATTTGATAAATTATTTTATTTATTACAATTGACGTTAAGAATTTATTTTAGATGTTATTTTAACTTTTTAATTTTTATAAACATTCAATAACCAAACCTAATACAAGATCTAAACAACCCAAATAAAATTATATATAAGTTTATTTTGATCAAATTATTTACGATCCAAACAACTTAAACCTGATCTAAAACCTAAAAAACTTGATCCAAATTTTATGTAGATCGAATTTGTCAAATAATTCTCAAACCAAATAATTCAAACCCAACCCAAAACCTAAAAAATCCAATCCAAAAGTTGGATTGGCCACCCCTGCAACTATCGTTGAATTTCAATTAGTCATCACATTAATTAGGTGAACGAAAAATCTATTTTTTTGGGTACATTTCCTCTTTCCCGGCGATGGAAATATCTTTAGGTCACTGTGCCCAGTGTTCTCCTTTCTCACGTTCACATACTTGTTTTGTTCCTAGCGGTCACTGTAGTTTTCTTGGAATAATGAGCAATTGAGACTTTGGATTCTTCACTGAAATATTTTAATTATTTGGAATTAACTTCTCATAGGAAATGATCAATTTATTTGGCGTCTAATATCCAGTCGGAAGTTACCCTTATGAACGAAGCATCATGACAACATTGACGAGCGGGCAAGAACATTTTCGAAATCTAAAAATCATTAGAAGAAAATTTTAAGGTTTAGATATATTTTTTTTTTTTTTACTTATTTGCATCTAGTGTCACTTAATCAAAATTTAATTTGTGATCTAACACTTTCCCAATTCTGGAAAAATTAACTAACACATTCTCT
Source organism: Eutrema heterophyllum (assembly GCA_002933915.1). Lineage (NCBI taxonomy): Eukaryota > Viridiplantae > Streptophyta > Magnoliopsida > Brassicales > Brassicaceae > Eutrema > Eutrema heterophyllum. The sequence continues at coordinate 124,153 of PKMM01002129.1, forward strand.
GTTGAAAAGACGATGTTGCCCCTCCTTGTTATTGGTACGTGTACTGTACACTGTTGATTCACACAGTACTGTACATTGGTACGACTAGAAAGTCAGCGCGTAAACAGTACATAAAGTGTTACATATTTTTCCAGTTTTTGTAAAGTGCATACACAAACAATGTTTTCATAAAGTATTCGTACATGCAAGAACCCTATTTTTCCGACATAATTGCATTTATTGTCACTTATTTGAACTTTCATTAGTAAGTTAGCACTTTCGTTAAGTGTTAAAAATAGTTGTCACTTTTTGTGTGAAAATCGATTTTACCCTTCTTATTGCTACATCGTGTACTGTCCATGTTGGGGTCGGTTTTCACCTAGCCGAGATTAACTGTGGAAACAACTAAGTAAAGAGTGGAGAGCCAAACAAGTGGAGAGGCGAAAGAGTTGAGAGACGAAAGAGTAGAGAGGCGAAAGAATGGAGAGGCGAAAGAATGGAGAGGCGAAAGAGCGGAGAAGAGAAGGAGAGTTTGGCAATACCAGCTCACCTCGGATCAGTCGAGAGCACACCTCAGATAAGCCGAGACCACACCTCGGATAAGTTGAGACCACACCTCGAATAAGTCGAGATCACACCTCGGATAAGCCGAGATCAGACGAACCAGCTCACCTCGGATAAGTCATGAGCACACCTCGGATAAGCCGAGATAACACCTCAGGTAAGTCGAGACAACACCTCGGATGAGCGGAGACCACACTTCGGACAAGCCAAGACCATACCTCGACCAAACCAAGACGGAGCCAAGGTCGAGATGAAACCAAGACCGAGCCGAGGTCGAGATGAAACTAAGACCGAGGTGAGGTCAAACCGAGACTACGCCTCGGGCGAACCCATATCAATACCGTTTCTTAAACCAAACCGAGCCCAAATCAGAACCAAGATTGAACCGAGACCAGACCAGATTACGCCAACCCGGTTCATCTAGGCAAAGCATCATGGGCCGAGCTCAACACTTTATGGGCAAAGGCGAAGATCACCTTTCAAGCTTAACGGGCCGAGACAAAAGTCGCTTTTCAAACAAACTTAATGGGCCGAGACGAAGCCCATCAAATGACCTAAGTTACTATCCAGCCTAGGGGGTGATCTAAATCGGCGGCCGCATAAGCAAAAAGGAAATATTCCAAATACGTTCCGAGATCCGCGCTTGCGAGACTTGTATAAATAACTATCATAGCCATTCATAAGAAAAAAAGTTTTGACCCTAGCAAACGCTTAGCAAATCGCTCATCACTTTTTTGTATCAAAAGTTTTACAAAACAGCAATAAAAACCATCTTTGGATATTTGTTCTCGAGTTTCATACTTAGAATCTTCTGTTCCCTCTAAATTCCTTAACAAAATTTAGCTGTGCGAGTTTCGACTCCCACAATTTGGCGCCGTCTGTGGGGAATAGAAGTTTTCTGACTCGCAGAAATTACCGAGAACGATATCTGAAGAGATGGCCGTTAACGGACAGAGGAGAGGCGACGACGCGAACAACAACGGCGGCGACGCTCCCGGAGACAGAGTCGATCCCAACGGCACTTCTCCAGCAAACATAGACGCCGCTTCGGCGCCCCTAGCCAAACTAAAGGATATGCTCGTCGCGTTGTTGAAAAAGCGGAGGAGCAAGACAAGCTCAACAAAAACCTATCGGAGAGGCTTGAGTCGCTGACAACGGAGAGCCGAGCCCGAGATCTGCACACCATAAATCTTGGCTCAGCGGCAAACCCATCCAGTGGAATCGCGAGGAGACTCGGTCTCAACCCAACGATTCTCGACTTCTCAACACCCGCAGGCGCCTCGGCGCACACCTCAAGAATCCCGAGGGGACCACCACCAATGAACCCATCTGACGAGGTGACACCCGCGGCGACGAAGCTAATCTTGCCCGAACCATCTCGGTTAACCGAAGAGCATGAATCATCAACGACGGGAGAACCCAATAAACCGATGATCGCTCAAGACTTCACCTCGGCAGAAATAACACAGCCATCATTGACATGGAGAACCCTGAGAAAAGAGATCAGACCACGGGCGTATCACGCGGGAAGAACTCGCCTCGGCCTTAAAAGGAAGCGAAATCGGAGGAGAAGCTCCCAACTCGTTTAGGCTCGGAAATTTGACGGAGGAAGAAGAAAACCTTCTCTGGGTGGAACAGACGCAACGCTACCACGATCTAAGAAGGGCGAGCCGAAACCAACACCACGAGCCCCCGAGGCCGAGCCGAGCCCAAATCGAAGAAATGACTGAGATCGGAGCTTCTTTAGCTTGAGAAAATGCTGAAATGCGAGCCGTTCGATTGCAAGTGCATCACGCAATTAGCGCAACACCCGAGATAAATCGATGCTAGAGGAGACGCAGAGGACATCCTTCACAGCTCGGATCACCAAGGCAACTGTGTCCTACCCAAGAAATATCAGAATCCCATTCTTTGACGGAACAACCGAACCCGAAGGCTCACATAACATATTTATTCATAGCAATGGGGCGAGCCAACCTCAAGGAAGGCGAAAGAGATGCCGGATTCTGCCTCCTGTTCGTAGAACATCTTAGGGGAGCAGCCCACGAATGGTTCTCGAGACTTGACGGGAACTCCATCGACAACTTTTAACAATTTTCTGCCATGTTCTTAAAATAATAATCAATGTTCATGGATCGAGGAACCTCCGATGCCGACCTATGGACCCTCACTCAAGGACCGACGGAGACGCTGCGAAACTTCATGGGACGATTCAAAACGGTTATATCAAAAGTCGAAGGCATATATCAAAAGTGATAATTCTTGCAAAATCCCCTTTTTCTTGCCAAACTTACGATTTGGATTATTTGTCACTTTTAAATGCTTATCTTACTGATTTAAGAATATTCATAAGAGAGTTTTGCAAAAACTGTTCAGCTACAGTACGACACATGTCTTGTTATCACTTTTTAAAAGTTTTATTAGTTTTTTGTCACTTTTTAAAAGTGTTTGCAAATTTTAGCACTTTGTGTATTGTTTATGTCATTGTTTTCCGATTTGTTGAGCTACAGTATGACATATGTCGTGTTGTGTACAGTCTACACAAAAAATATAGGAGAAAATTCATGAAAATAACCTCATTCATAAGGAATATTACTAGACTAACTTTTAGAGAGAAAGATCTTACTAGACTAACCTTAAAAAGTTAGTCAATGTCCATTTTATCCATATGTTGTATTATATTACGAAAATGCCATTATTTATTTATTTATTATTTATTTTTCTTAGACAAAAAAATTAATGAAATAAAAGAAAGAAATGGAAAAAAAAATTAAAACAAAAAACATGTTTACAAAAAAAAAACACAAAACCTCTCGACAAAAGGCGACGGCGACATTTGGAGCGACCACGCGATTCCGACCGATTTTGGCCAGATTCCGGCGAGGAGTGGAGCGTTTCCGGTAAGTCTCTTCATCCTCTTGCTTCGTTTTACCTTTCTCTTTAGTTCCACGAAGAAAAAGAAGACCCGACGAAGGATGGTTACGGCGACGAAGGAGGATGGTTACGGCGACGAAGGAGGATGGTTACGGCGACGAAGGAGGATGGTTACGGCAAAGGAGTTTGACTTTGGGGGAGGCTTGTCGAGGGTTCCGGCGAGTCTTTTGCCTTGGTGTCGGTGGCGAATGGGGAAGAATCGGCGTTTGGCGGCGGCGGAAACCCTAATTTCATACATTTTTTTTTGCGGCGGCGAAAGCTAACCCTATTTTTTTTTTTTTGCAGATAGTTAATGCGTGTTTCCGGTCTAGTGAACGAGATTCCAGTGAGAGCAAGGATTTTCCGGTGAGGAAAGTTTAATTTTGTATTTCTTTGGTGGTAGATTTTGTAACGCTTGATGGTAGATTTATTAAGAAGACATATGTGGTTTGGGGAGTTTGGTAGATTTGTTTATATTTTATGGTAGATTTGTTTGTATATGAAGGTAGATTTTTTTATATATGACGGTAGATTTGTTTATATATGACGGTAGTTTGTATATAGATGACGGTAGATTTGTTTTATATCACGGTAGATTTGTTTTTATATGACGGTAGTTTGTATAGATATGGCGGTAGATTTGTTTGCTAGATTTTGTTAACGTAATGGTAGACTTATTGTTAACGGCTGACTTATTCTTTCTTTTCTCCGACATGTAGGTGGCATCATCTCCGGTGATATTACCGGCGTCTGCAAATTCCGTTAACGTTTCCGAAATTTGAGGTGAGAAATAGTTTGTTCATGGTGGTAGAGTTATATTAATTATTTTATGGTAGATTTTTTTGTTAATGATTGTAGAGTTATCGTTTTATACGATGATAAATTTGTTAGTCACATATTTGAACTTTATATATGAATGATGAAATTTGTTTGTTCTTCTCTGACATGTTATGGGCTTCGCGACGGCGGACAGGTCTCCGACGAGATTCCCTGCTTCTTTTTAGTGTCTTTTTCAATGGGTATAATTGATGGTAGATTTATTTTTGTGAAGATTTGTTTATGAATTGATAGTAGGTTTATTTATTGAAAATATTTGTTTCTGAATTGATAGTAGATTCCCGGCTTCTTTTTAGTGTCTTCTTCTCGACTAATTTATGGCCTTTGCGACGGCAGACGAGTCTCCGGCGAGATTTCCGACATCGTTCCGACGTGTTCTTCTACGGATTGTAGATTTGGATTTGGTAGATTTATTTTTGAAATGATGGTAGATTTGTTTTGAAATGATGTATATTTATTATTGAATTGGTAATTGGATTTTAGATGATGGTATTGTTTTCAAATTATAATTGTTGCAAAATGCTGAGTCATGTGTCAGCCCAATAATATAGACGAAAAACACATATCTATTCTATAAACCAATATTAAAAACAAATGATCAAAACCCCAAAAAATTACAAAGCTCATATGCCATATTTGACACATAACCATCTCTCAATCCTTTTTTTTTTAGTCGAGGATTAATTGTGATTCCAGAAACATCTTTCATAAAAGCACTACTACAATTTTTGATGTGTCATTTGACATTGTAATGTTCAAGGTTTAGTGTAATTTGAGTTAAACGTACTAGAATAAACACAAATAAGAACCAAAAGACCCTAAAGGTTATTTGAGTCAATACCAAAAGATTTACTAAATCTACCGCCATTAACAATAAATCTACCAAATAATTTTAAATCTACCGTCATTAATATTAAATCTACCACCATAGCAAAACGAAGTCACCAAGATGTTAGACGTTTTTATATCTACCACCATTACAAACAAATGTACAAATTTATTTTAAATCTACCGTCACTAATATTAAATTTACCACCGTTAAAAAACGAAGTCACGGAGATGTTACACGGTTTTATATCTACCGTCATTATAAATAAATCTACCAAACGAAAATAAATCTACCATGGTCAATACAAATCTACCACCAAATAAATAAATCTACTGTATCGATAAAATAACCATCCAATAATTCCCGGTAGATAACTCTACTACCAAAAGAAATAAGTCTACCTTTTGGTAAGATTAATCTCCCACCATTTTAAATAAATCTACCAAAAAAGTCAAACATTTACCGCTAGTCAACGGTTTGGTCGTAAAGTCTACCAACACATAAACAAATCTACCATCAAAGACAATATATCTACCAAAAATAAATATATCTACCGAGTCATTAAAATAAATCTACCAATATAAGTCTACCAAGATTTAACAAATCTACCATTCTTCAAACAAATCTACCATCCATTAAACAAATCTACGGACCAAAATTATACAAGTCTACCATCAAAGAACGGTAGACTTTTGTTTTTTTGCGCGCTGGTAATTCTGTAAATAAAACCAACTTTTGTCTATGTGGCAAATGAAAAATAATAACAGTTTAGTAATTAGGTTTTTGTCAACAAAAGACATAAGAGTATTTTCGGTAATAAGAATAAATTTAGGTTAGTCTAGTAATAAAAATAAAAGTAAGTTAAACTAATAATAAACATATAAATAAAAATTAGTATAGTAATCCTCCCAAAATATAGAAGAACAGAATTGTCATTTTATCACGAAGTGATAAAAAATAGAAATGTTAAAAATCTAAAGAAACTCAAAAAATGACCATATATGCAAATTTGTGTATTCATTAAGGAGGTTTAAAAAGTAACCAAACGCTAAATGTCAAGACACTTGCTGGCTGATGTAACATTTGGACACAGATTTTCAGCATCAAACAAAAGCCACTTATGGGCAAAAACATAGATAGCGACTTTTCCATCGGGTTTATTTTCTACAGAAGTATGATTTTAGGATAAATTAAGTAAAGGACTATTATGGTAAAATAATAAACAATGGGGGATGGATTAATCTTTTTGCGGATTGAAAAAAACAAAAATTTCTACACTTTTATGAAATTGTGTGATTTAAGAAAATAGCATAATATTTATTTTTTTTGGGTTCTTGCGTGTACGGTCATTTAATAAAAACATAGTTTGTGTACTAGCATTTTACAAAAACTGTAAAAATAAGTAACATTTTGTGTATTATATACGCGTTGACTCTCCCGTCATATCCATATACAGTATTGCGCGAATCAACGATGTATGGTACACGAATTAATAACAAGCAAGGGCAAAATCGTCTTTTCCAAAAAAAAAGTGTTACTTAATTTTTCAGAATTTGGAAAGTATTAGATCTCAAAATATGTTTAAAAGACATTGGATGCAAATATCTCTTTTTTTTTGCTTTTAATGTTAATAGCATAACATTTGATAATATAACAACATGTTATTTGGTAAAATAGTGATTATGTATCATGAATAAATGTGCACAACAGCGTATAATCTTATTATTAGTAGCATAAATAACATGTTTTTATTTAAATCCCACGCGAAACACTTACTAATCTAAAGGTTATTTGCTTAATTTAAGAGAAATATTGGGCTATCTTTTGTATATTCCTCTTTTCCGTCGTCGGTTTCTTCTATCGGACAGTGTAGATTTTGCATTATTCCCCCTCATTTTTGTTTTTGTTTTTTTTGTTTTTGTTCAAATTATTCCCCCACATTCTAACGCAAAATTGTTGTCGTAAAATGCTTAGAGCTAGTTCGCTCACCAGAGAGAAAGTTTTCTGGAAGTAAGAAACAGACACGTGGTTGCCTAAAATTACATTTTTGGTATTTTTGAGGATTCTCTAACACTAAAATAAGTATTTAAACATCACTCTTCGGTCGGAAATTTGAAAGAAGAAAAAATGAAAAAAAAATTTGAAGTACGCGAGAGCTTAGATAGAGATTAGTGGTGTATTTCATTGGTCGATAAGATTTTTCCTAGTTAAAATAAGGAAGAGAAGGGATACGTCATGTGAGTCAGATTTTAACCCCTAGTACATGGATCAAAAACAACTGCAAATGTACATCAAACGCAATAGTATAAGTGGGATCGAATCCACAGCGACGTGATTATGACACTACGAATCTATATGAATTGGTTCAAGCTAGAACGACTAAATAAGAGGATTTGGTTGTCAAGAAAACTGTAAACAAAATCAGAAAACAAGGCAAGCAATATGGAAAAAGCGTTAGGCATCGGGATCTTCACAAAGAATCATGAGTCAAACATTATAGATAATTTGTTGGGATTGATTCGAACCGTTTAATACTCAAAACATGAAATAATGATTTTTCCACTTTGGTAGCTCCAATCAATATGTTTCACAATTTAATAGACTAAAATATCATTTGTTATTGGTTGAGTACTAACACGCATAAAATCGATCAAGTTTTCATAAGTTCACTAACCCCCTTCATTTAAATTTTACAGCTTAAGATGCTTAGCTTATCAAAGATTAATTTAGTCAATTTAATAAGTTTTGGGAATGTAAATCTACCTAAGATCGGTCAAGCAATCAACATTTATAACAAATTTAAGACAAATACTCTTAAGATATTCCTAAACAATCATATCATCATATTCGAAACAAAAAAACTCATTGAATCCTTTAAGCCTAATAAGATGACTACTTAGACATCAAGGAAGTGAACAACCACAATTTAGAAGAAGAAATCTTATTCATGAAATCAATAAAGAAACAAGAGGGTTTATAAATCTTCTCTGCGGAAGTTCTAAACGAAAATAAAAAAAAATTATCGAATTATATGGAGGTTTTCTGTCTAAATTGACTAAAAACAAGTATTTATAGGTTTAGGTCTTCATTGGTTGGTTTAAGAAAAATTCCGAAACGAATAAAAAAAATTGTAGTTTTGTCTGGAATTAAACCAGATTTGAGCAGGGGTTATGTGGCTGGTCTCTCTAGCCGGTCTACTTCTGGACAGGGCAACACACATGGTCTATGCATGGGCTGATTTGGTCAGTTCATATGTGCCTCGGTTTAGCCCGTCGAGACTTTGATGAAATGGACCAGTCATGGAAGTCCTTGCATGTGTCTAGTCCTATGTGTCCGGTCTGTTATGCTTGGTTTCTGTCTGTTCGATCCAAACTTCTTCCTTTGCGCCGTTTGGCTCTGTAAACACTAGAAATACATTAAAACTACCATTTTAGACCATAAAAACCTACAAAAACGATTAGATAAAGATAAAGACCGTATAAAACCATGAAAATAGGATATATCAATACTTTTCATAAATTGGAAGTGAGAAAGATTGTAATATAAGTCTAGAGATAGAAAGCATGTAAACAAATCAAATATTTTCCAAATGAAAATACACAAGCTCGAAGAGATCTTATCTATCAAGTTTTTAGAATCTTTGTATAATTGATCCCAAACACCAATAGCAAGTGCTTGTTGCTACACTATTTGCTTAAAATTAGTTATATGTAGCGCACTGATTCGCATAACATAAATTAAACGTGTTACTAAAATTTATCTACTGTCATTTTTAATATATAATAAGTATTTGATATAGTTGTCGACCAGAAGAAAAAAATAGTGAAATAATTCACAAAAAGAAAAGCCTACAAGTTAGACCAAATTTGTTTATAAAAGGATTCTTTGTGATATGAGACTTCCTCATCTTCTCGACTAAAAACCAATCAAAATAATTTTCTATGAAAGAAAAAATGCATTTCTCTTCTCTGTCATCCTTGTCAACTTGGACAACCCTAATAACAACGGGATGTCTTATGCTTCACTCATCTTTCTCCAGTGCTCAACTAACTCCTACTTTCTACGACATTTCATGCCCTAGCGTTTTCAACATCGTACGGGACACCATCGTCAACGAACTAAGATCAGATCCTCGTATCGCCGCGAGCATCCTTCGTCTTCACTTTCACGACTGCTTCGTTAATGTAAAGATATTCCTTTTCACAATTACTAATAAACTTTCGCTCACAAGTTATGCAACATTAGTATTAAAGGATTATATTAAAATTTTATTTTCTATTTTTTTTAGAAATATAGAAATATATGTTTTACCACTCCATAATTAGATTTTTGTTGTCAACATGTATTTTACCTATTATCAAAAGAAAAAAAAAAAACACATTTATTTTACCTACTTGATTTCTGAATCAATTTTTTCGGGTCACAATACACATGATATGTTTTACCAAAAAAAAAAAAAAATACACATGACATGTTGGCAAAGACAAAATTAATCGTGGTTTACCGTACTTGCATCTATAATTTAAAGGTTTGGGGAGATTTAATTAATTTCTTTTTTGTGCCATTAGTTAAGATGATACGTTATCCACACTAATAGTCAGTGGCCTAATGGATCTAATCCAGAGAAATATCTTTATTTTTTTGGTTAAAGAGATCCAGAGAAATTATCAAAATAAATTTTCACATACTTAGATTTGGGTTTTACTGTCGAATATCTTAGCTCTTGTCGTCAACAATGACTTATTATTTAATCTTCCATAGACAGATAATTCCAACACATATATTAACGTCAGATCAATTCCGCAGCAAACATGAATTATTCGTATTACATTATTTAGGAAGAGCATGGATTTATATGAACCATTTAGTGTAGATTTTGTTTAAAAAATATTAGAAATCATTCAAAAATCTCACGCTTACCGTGAACCCCAAAACCCCCCACTAACTTGTAATGTTTTATAAAGACATCAAAGTATAAACAAGAAATTACGTTGTGAATCTGGTGTAATTAATAGATCTATATAATCTAAAAACAATTGTATACTTGTGTCTATATATTTTCCGGTCTTGCTTTAGAAATTAAACAAATGGTTTTAGTGAATGAAAACGCAATCTCACATCGTTTACTGGTGGTAAAGATTACATCATGGTGTTATAAATTTTTGACTAATTTGTTAGCAAATCTTTTGGTTTGCAAAAGGGTTGTGATGCATCGATCTTGTTAGACAACACAACATCGTTCCGAACAGAAAAAGACGCTTTTCCGAATGTGAACTCAGCTCGGGGATATCCAGTGATTGATAGAATGAAAACAGCAGTTGAGAGCGCATGCCCGAGGACTGTTTCATGTGCAGATATTCTTACCATCGCAGCTCAACAATCTGTCAATTTGGTAAGCTCTATTGATACAACCTTTTTTATTTATTATTTTCATGACAAACATCGTTTTACATTGCTACATGAAGTCATCACTAAACATTGACAACATAAAATTGACGAAAAACACTTGAATACTGCAAGTTGTTTGAAAGTTGTTTGAGAACATGACAATGTATAGTTCTTTATAATAATCGCAACATGTTTTGAAGTTTAGTTGAGAAAAAATTCAAAACACGTGGTTCACTCTCTCTTTCTTTCCTTTTGACTTATTTAACCAATTGTTGGATTTTTATTACTGTACATGTTACTCTTTTTCTCTCCACCGAAACTTTTACATGTTAAAATTAATTCTCTAACCAAATAGTTATTTTGAAATATGGTTATATTTTAGGCAGGAGGTCCTTCATGGAGGGTTCCTTTGGGGAGAAGAGATAGCTTACAAGCATTTTTTAATCTATCTAATGCAAATCTCCCTGCTCCATTCTTCACGCTTCCACAACTTAAAGAAAGTTTTAAAAATGTTGGCCTTGACCGTCCTTCAGATCTCGTTGCTCTCTCCGGTAATTATGTTTAAAATTTTAAACAAGAACGCGCATTCGATGTAATTAGTTTAGTAAAATTGATTATTCATTATACTATCTTTCTTTGGTTAGGTGGTCACACGTTTGGTAAAAACCAATGCCAGTTTATTATGGACAGGCTATACAACTTTAGCAACACCGGTTTTCCCGATCCTACCCTCAACACTACTTACCTCGAGACGCTTCGCGGGCTATGTCCTCCCAATGGCAACCAGAGCGTCTTGGTGGATTTCGATCTACGTACACCGACGGTATTTGACAACAAATATTATGTGAATCTGAAAGAGCAAGAAGGACTTATCCAGACCGATCAAGAGTTATTCTCGAGTCCTAATGCCACTGATACAATCCCCTTAGTGAGATCATATGCTAATAGCACACAAAAGTTCTTCGATGCATTTGTGGAGGCGATGAATAGAATGGGAAACATTACACCTCTCACGGGATCTCAAGGACAAATTAGGCAGAATTGTAGGGTGGTCAACTCCATCACACTGCTCCATGATGTGGTTGAAATCGTTGACTTTTTCAGCTCTATGTAACAACAGTTGTCTCAATATATGTGGGCAACAAAAATATAAATGTTTGTTATGATAATAAAACATTCTTAGAGTGTTACTGAAAGGACATTTCTTCTTAAAACTTTTTTTCTATCTTGAGATATTTGCGTCACTTTATCAAAACATATTTTGTATTCTAACATTTTCCAAAATCTGTAAAAATAAATAACATTTTCTCTTTTTCTATAGAAAGAGCGATTTTGCCCCTGTTTGTTATTGGTTTGTGTACTGTACACCGTTGAGGCGCGCAGTACTGTACACGAGTACGACTGGAAAGTCAACGTGTGTACAGAACATGAAATATTACTTATTTTTACCGTTTTTGTAAAGTGTTATAACACAAACTATGTTTTGATAAAATGACTGTCAATGTAAGAATCCCATCTTGTTTTTAAAAGATGTTATGTGTGGTCTTAGTTGTTTAAAAATAAAAAACAAAGCATAACTAATTTATAAAATCTAAATGATTTATTACTAAATATGATAAGTTTCCCAAGTCAACTTGCAATATAATTCTTTCTATCGAATTCACAATAATCTAATCAGCTTGAAGAAGTATCGAAATTTTTGTCGAGAGTGTGGGTGCTAAATCCCATACATACTAAGAATTTTTATATGATTTTGGAAAGTTGATTAAATAAGATAGGCCGGATTGATCTTGAACCGATCGTGGTATAAAGAAGTATCGATGAATTGGATTTGTATTAATTGAATTAATGAATACAAGATATCTCGAAGAGATGAAGTACAGAGAAAGCTCGAAGAGCGAGGTGTAAATTAGATAAAAAGAATCAGATGTGTAAAACTAAGCATTGAGCCTCCTTATATAGCTTTCTTCGAGGTCTTAACCGCTATCGCGTATCTTGGGATCTCGTGCGCCACATGAATTCCTTGATCCTCGAAACGACTCCGAGACGTTAGAAGATATCTTTGACTGATTCAACTTTTGTTGATTGATCATTCGTTAGCTCGAAGCTCACTGGGCCAACGTCGAGGTGACTGCTTGATATATCCACGAGTTACGGCAGGGCTAAGGTTTGTTATTGGGCCGACTTTGTATTTGGCCCATCTTCAGATAGTTTTTGGTTTTAATTTGTTGGGCTTGCTAATGGGCTTTGTGGGCTGGATTTCGTTTGCGAAATCAAGCTCCAACGGTTGCCCCCAACCCATTAAGCGAGTGACGAGCTTAATGGGCGGAGAATATTCATTTATTTTTTGAGATTTACTTCAAAATTTTCATTAAATTTTCTTTTGAGATTTTTGTTTATCACCGAAAGAGAAACAGTTGAGATTTGAGGATGTGAAAGGTATTCGACCTTTGATTGATTTGCTCCGTTTCTCGGGAAGAGATTCAGAATCATTATGTTTTTGCGATGGACTATTGTGATGGGGGGATGCGAGAGGTTATTGACAGTTTCGATAACCGTAGTAATTATTGCATGTTTATCCATCTTCCCACGTCTTCCATTGCGCAAATTTTTTCATAGACTTATTTAAAAGGCAGTTTTATTTTGTTAAGTCTGACACACCAGATTTAATTTTGTTGGCAGTTTTTTTAATATGTGACAAACGTATTTCACAGACTTATTGTGATGATACAACATAATTATTTATTTTTGGCAGATTTATCTTACTGTGATTGTATTATCTTACAGACTTATTAATATGATAGATTTACAGTACATATTTATTTTCTCTGACAGATTAATATATTTTCTGGTAGCAGATTTATATAACACGGTGTCTTTGACGACAGACTTATGATTAGTTTCATTCGACAAAATTAATTACTAGACTAGCATATCCGTTGTAACAGATTTGTTTTATGTGGTAGCAGATCTTTTTATTGGATCCAATATTATACGACATATATATCTCTTACTAGAATAGCTTTTGTTTGTTAATTTCTTTAACAATAGAATTTTAGTGTGACAGACTTGCTTATGTGGTCAACATCATGAAGCCATTTCTTGTTTGTCACTGAATCAGCAGGATATGTACCGTTGAACATAACTATCTGGGACACGGAACCATTGCATTCAACAACGCATGGATCATTTGAGTGAATGGCCTACAAAAGTCAAGAATTTTTTTGTCATCCTCGACCAGGGTTAGAATGCTATCGTACACGTGAATCTTCCCCTTTGCCAAGTCAATGTCCAAAGCAACCCAATGGTTTTTGTTTATAGAATGGCATGCGTACATGTGGTCAACATCATGAAGCCATTTCTTGTTTGTCACTGAATCAACAGGATATGTACTGTTGAACATAACTATCTGGGAAAATCCATGTCTTTGGGTCATACTTTTGGTAATCCCGAACCCAAGTGTTGATGAACCACTGGTCCAAGAACACAATATGTGTAGATTGGAACGGAGATGGATCACGCATAGACATCTTATGGAACATATGCATTGCGGAACACATATGATGTAAAAAGATAAAACCATTAAGTGTGGCCATATAAACAAAATATAAATCAAAGTTAAAATAAGAAAAACTAACCAAAATATTCAATCACCCGTACGTTTCCTTAGGCCATTCTACCCTCGGAGTAATAATAATCTTGTAGAATTCAACACTTGAATCCTAGGTGCCAAGTGGTTCCTCCCTAATAAAATTGTTATATGATTGCATCCTTAAAATTCGTGACACCACTCTCAAAAACACTTTATCTTATCTCGCTACTAACCGTCTTTTGAGTTTTGTAGACATGCGTAGATTCTAAGTGGATCGACCCCTAAGTCCTACAACGCACTTTGTGCACTTGCATATTAGGGTTTATAAATTTGGAAATCTGAGCTACAATTAGCACCCATCAGTAGCGTGGAAACTTATAGCTGAGTTGGATAAGTTTGTCCAAGTTGGAATCGAAGATTACATTCACCGACCTAAAGACATTCAAGTAAAAAAGGAAAGCATCAAAGAAAGAAAAGAAAAAGGTTTCAAAGAAAAGGAATTTGGTCTTTTTCTAGTTTGGGTAAGATTAGGAAAAGGGTTTTGGTTTGTCGCTATAAATATAGAACTAGTTACACCCTAGAAATGTGTGCGATAAAAAGCTAAAGTTTGTAAGGCAGAAAAGGGTTTTGAGAGTTTCTTGAGAAGAGATTTGAATTGAGCTTACAATCATTGTTTATCTTGTCTAAGCTTAAGGAGAACTAGATTTTCTGAGAGGAAGAAGATTGCCATTGGAAGATATATGATTCTATAAACAGCGACTCTAATGGTTAATGCCCTGTTTGTCACAAGTTTTATTGATTATAATGCCCTGTTTTTATTGCTTTGTTGTGGCTGTTTTAATTGATTTTGTTTATGCAGGCAAGCAGAATTGTCTGGAATTTCATGTGCTCACATTATCAATGAACTTTGGGAAGATAACAAAAAAACTAAACCAGAGTCATTTGTTAGTGGTTGGTTCATGGTCGCTAGATGGGAGGATTGCTATGAAGAGTGTTTAACAACTGTTAATGGGATTAATATGTGGAAGAGGACCCAAGATGTCAAGGTATTGCCTCCAACTGATAAAATTCCAAAGGAAAGACAAGCAAGCAATAAACGCATACGTGCATCGTGGGAAAAGAAGCCAAAACATAGTAAAAAACCAAAAATTCAGATGGTAAGAAAGCTCTTCCTCTCTTTCTGGTTTGACAACATTCTGTTTTTCTAAATTTTTTGTTCATAATTGTAGCCATGTAGCAATCAGTAAGATAAATGTGAAAAACCCTAAGATAAATCCTTTTAAACAATTCGATCTCATGGTAACTTATGCACTTATTGAAAACCCCACAACCTAATAAGTAAACTACTCAAGACAAGACAAGATTTGAGTAACAAAGCACAAATAATAAAAAAAAAAAAGAATAACTAGAATAACCTTCAAATGTAATGGTTTACTAGAATAACTCTGTCACACATTCCTATAACTAAACTAATTTTCAAAAATTGGCAAAAGACATTCAAAGACATATTTTTTTTTAATCACCAAAATATCATTTTGATTTAATTTTTTACAAAAAAACTAATTAAAATAAAATTAAAAAAAAACTTAATTTTTTTTTCTCTCTCTCAATCACGATCTCCNCTTCTTCTTCTTCCTCCTTCTCTTTCTCTCTCTTCTTCTTCTTCTTCTTCTTCTTCCTATTCTCTCTCTCATTCCCGATCTCTTCTCTCTCTCTCTCATTCATGATCTCTTCTCTCTCTCTCTCTCTCTCTCTCTCTTCTTCTTCTTCCTCTTCTCTCTCTCTCTCTCTATCTCTCTCTCTCTCTATCTATCTCTTTCTTCTCTATCTTCTTCTTCCTCTCCGCCGCCGGCCAACTCTCCTCTTAAGTCACTGCCGGCGAACCTCCTTCTCACCCTTACCTCCTCCTCCAAATTCGTCGCCCCAAAATCGCCACTAAAAAAACTCTCTTCCGCCGCCTTCCACTAGTGCTGCTCCACCGCCATTCCACCAGATCTGCTCCGCCGCCGAACAATATAATTGTTTTTTGGTTGATTTGCTGTTTCATGAGGTACGCCCACCACTTGTTCGACGAAATTCTGCTAATAATGGTAGATTTATTGGTAGATTTTTATTAATGATAGATTTATTTTTCAAATGATGGTAGATTTGTTGTCAAATGATATAAGATTTATTGTTGTGTACATTTTATTATAAATTGATGGTAGATTTATTTTTTAAATGATGGTAGATTTATTATTGAATTTTGCTAATAATGGTAGATTTTCATTAATGGTAGATTTATTTTTCCAATGGTGGCAGATTTGTTGTCAAATGATGAAAGATTTATTATTGTGTAGATTTTATTATAACTTGATGATAGATTTATTTTTGAAATGATGGTAGATTTATTATTGAATTTTGAGGATTTATTATGTGGAAAATTCTTCTTCTCCAATAGGTGACATGCGACGGCGACAGGTCTGAAGAGTCATTGGGTGATGCGATGGAATGGGAGTCGAGTTGTCGGCGAGGAAATGGAGATTTGTTTATCACAAAATTTGTGTGTAGATTTGTTTACTTGAATTGTGGCAGATTTGTAATTTGTTTACTTGGTGGTTGATTTAATTTTAAGGTTTGGTAGATTTATTTGAATGGTGGCAGATTTGCTTGTATGGTTTGGTAAATTTAAGGTTTCATCTCCGACATGTATATGAGCGTCGCGAACTCGGACTAGTCTCCGACCATATTTATGGCATTTGAAATTTTTGGTGACGATTCCAAAAAATCGGGTCAGTAATCCCTTTTATATCGCATGACGGAAGATTGAGTTTCATTTGGTTTATTTTCAATTGATGGTATTAAATTGAAGGTATTTCCAACAGGCGCCTGGGCTTCGCGACGGCGCCGAGTCTCCGGCGACATTTCCGTCTTTGATTCAACGTATTCTTCTATGAGTATAATTAATGAGAGATTTGGATTTGGTAGATTTGTATTTGAAATGATGGTAGATTTTCTTTTAATTTGATGGTAGATTTGTTTTTGAATTTGTACAAATGATAATTGGATTCTAAATAATTGTAGATTATCCAGAGATCAGTCCTCCCATGGCAAGTCATTTTCATGTAGAAATGTGCTACTTCTAATTAAATTATGTGATCTAATTATGAATTAGTTTAAATGTGTGTTTTAAGAGTTTGTTTTGATAATTTCGTATGTTCTAATTCTATGTGTTTGAAATTATCACAATACTTGAAAGTCAAACATACTATTTTCATACATCACATTAGCAATACCAATAGTTTAAAAGAAACGTAAACAATACATCACCAAACACACGAAGTCTAGCAAAACGTAAACAAGTATTCATGTAACCTTAACCCAAAACACAATAAGTGTAGCAAAAGCAAACATAGAATCATGAAATCTACATCACCAAACACAGAAACATAACGAAAGTTGATCACTTCTTAGTATTCTTCCTACGATACTGTAGACTTGTTTCATTACGATTTGGCAGACTTGTTGCATACGATATGGTAGACTTGTTTCATACGATATGGTAGACTTGTTTCATACGATATAGTAGACTTGTTTCATACGATGTGTGTTTGGATATTGATGCCTCTAATAACATTTTAATGTGGACTACCGCAGTTGTGGATGTTAGAGGTACATGAAACGTTTGAGCCAGAGTTTCCCATAGCAAGAAATTGTTGCAAAAAACCACTCATTGTTGAAGATGATAAAGAGATGATGAAGAAATTTTTTTTTGTAAGGTATAAGCTATGGGAAGTTGTGGAAGTCGCTTTTGAACAAGAAAGTGTAAGAGAACCTATAGAGATTTCACCAAGAGAGAGGAGATTGAAGATCTTGGAAAATCTATGAAAAAGTTCTGGGTCAGCGACAACCCTAGATGAAGGTTGATGGGTGCATGTGTTTTTTTTGCAATTGTGAAGTTCTTTGGTGGGCAAAATCGTCATTTGATAATCTCCACTTTTAATAAGTTTACCATCAATGTCAGATAAATCTACCAAATTCAGATATATCTACTAACTTCAGATAAATCTACCAACTTATGATAAGTCTACCAATTTCGTGTATCCCGAAAGTTTATATAAATCTACTGTTTTATAAATAAATCTACCGATCTTTAATAAATCTACCGTCATTAAAAATAAATCTACCGTGTTAAGAATAAGTCTACCACGATAATATTAATCTACCGTCATTACAATAAATCTATCGTCACCAAAAAACAAACCATCCGATGATAAATCTTCCGCCATTACATAGAAGTCTACCGCGGAGAAGATTAATCTACCATCAAAGGAAATAAATCTACTCATTTGGTCATTTGTCAGTCAACATATCGCTCGTTAAATCTACCAACCATTAACAAATCTGCTATCATTACAAATAAATCTACCAAAAAATTAATAAATCTACCACCCAAAAACATATATACCACGTCGTAAAAATATGTCTACCGAAATAAGTCTATTGTCCCTCAAACAAATCTATTGGCCGAAAATAAGTCTACGGTTCGGATATTAAGTCTACCAACAATAATTAAATCTACCATAAAAAAAACGGTAGACTTGTTTATCTGAGCACGCTGACGTGGATTAAAAATAGTAATGGCAATATCGTAATAAAATTTTTGTCAACAAATGCCAAAATGGCAAAATCGGTACCCTAGGTTATTCTAGTAATTTAGAAAGATTTGCATTGTTTTATTAATTAAGACACATTTGAAAGTTAGTTTAATTATTCTCCATAAAAAGAAATCATTGCTTTATTAAAAGAGTAAGGGTCGAAGAATATCAAACCGAAAATCCGTCGACAAAGGGTGAGAAATCTCTTCTCTATCATAGAAACTCGAATTCAATAATATAAAACGTGTTTATGTGTAAAATTGTTGCTATAATTGAAATACCTGATACTATAAGAGCATGTGATGCTAATCATTGGACCTAAAGAAGTCTAGTCGTCATGCCAGAAGAAATCCGTAATACCTAACTTCACTTAATTGGCAATAGAGATAAGATCTTTTTGGTAATCTCAGATTCTCAAAAAAACCTCAAGATTCATAATCGTATATTTAATGATCCTTTTCACTTTTCAGTATGTGAGCGTATGCAGAAAGAGAGTGAAGAGATTTTCTTTCCTTTTTTCTACTTCGAAAACAAAAGATGTTTTATCATCCCAAAAAAGNTCTACTTCGAAAACAAAAGATGTTTTAAAGGTATTTTAAATCAAAGTAGAACTAAGATTTAGTTTATTGCCCTACGATGACAAATTTTTGGATGAGGTTCGGATTTTAGGGTTTGTCATATTATTTAATTTAGTAACTAAACTTTATGTGCAAGTAACTTCAACAAAAATACAAAACAAAACACAGTAAACAGTCAAACGACTGTATATATGATCTTGGCTCGGCTTTTGATTTGAAATTTAGGATTACAGTTTTGAGAATTATTAATTAAACAAACTCGAGAAACCAAAAGAGAAATTAAGGTCGGTCTCTCAATTAATAATAAAAAAAAAAAGGAAATAAGGTCGGTGTCTCTTCTCCCTCCTCTATATAATGCACACACACTCAAAATCACATAACCATTCTCACGATCTTCTACACTAAAGAAACCCCTAACCTCTTTCTCTATATGTAAACGCATACGCGCACACAAACAAATTTCCAATTTTTTCGTATACAAAAAAAAAAACGATGGCAAAAGCTTCTAAAACAATCACCTTCATTGTCTTCTTCATCTTGATCACTTTCTCTGCGTTGTCTCGTGCAACACGTATTCGTTTTACTCAGCCAGATCACACGGGTGATACCGAAGACAAATACGACAAGCAACTACGATACCTTCGCGATAGATACCTTCTCGATAGCTATAAATTTGAACAGATGGAGCAAGCTTTAAGGCAAGGTCGTCGTTGCTACTTCTACAAGGTTGAAGACTACGTCACTCACATCGAATCTGAACCGTTTCCGTATCCCACGATGTTCCGTAAAGTCGAAGCTTCTCTCCAAAAGATGCATTGAAGCCAAAATCAATTATTTCAAGATCGTGTTTCTTATTTTTATTTTTTTTGTCTTAGCATACAACTGCAAAGTCATTATGCTATTCGAGTGGATTTGTAGAATTAGGGTTCTTGGGATTTGTCTGAGAATCTGAGATTACCAAAAGGATTATTGGATATATAATCTACTTTTTAGTTTTGCTAAACTAATCGGTCGATTCGCGTTATACAATTGTGAGCATCTTTGTGGAAGCTTATTGTAGGAAGGAAGCACATATGCGAGAATTGAGGCGAGCCTCGGTCGTGTTTCCCTTAAGCTGCTCGGTTTTTTTTTTGGGGCAAAGCTGCTCGATTTTCTTTTTTGATGAGAAAAAAACATGACTTACTCCTGCTTTGTATTGATATCTAAATTGTAAAACTAAGTAATTAAAAGAATATATTTTTCTGTAGCTGTTGTTTTGGTTTTTTTTTGTCCTTCTGGGGAATCAATGCACCTACACACGAAAAAACGAGTTCCGGAAAAAACAATTGGAAGGTGTTTTCCGAGGACACTCCGACGCTCAAGTCAATAAACTAAAGAGACAAGGACCATGGTTTGGGCGTCGGGTCCAGAGATCGGAAAACGGGATAGAATGGTTATATGACTTAGGGTATGGAAAACGTGATGGATCCGCTAAGTATATGGAATTTGTTGAACTTGTTGGGGTGAAGAAGATGAAAAAGGCGAGAGATTTGGGGTGATTATGATCAAATGGTGACCGGAGACAGAGAGTTTGAATGATTACGGTGAGTTCCAGAGAAGGTTTTGTGTCTAGAGAAAAAGAGAGAAAAGAGAGGATTTTGTGAAGGAGAGGAAATTAGGTCAAAAGTCTAAGAATGAGAATGTGTGTGAATGGCCGTCTCTTGCTTTCGGAGAGCGCATGTGACTTCTATAGAGTATATCTGCTCTGGATCGTATATCATGTCGTATTTCCGTAATTCGGGTTGAGTGCGTGGATCCTCTGAGCTGGCTCCTTGTACGTTCATGCGCTGCACTTGTCCGCTAGCGATTCTAACTTGCGCCGAGTTGTCCTTACTCTGTGCCCCACGGGTTTGACGCCGTGTGGTCTATTCATCCTATATTGCATGCCTATCAAAATTCTGTGTTACATCGCTTTTGTCTGTCTCTAACCCTGAAACCGTGTAACGTGAATCTTAGCTAAATCTCTTCCTCATTATTTTCACGTTAAACACGGCTCCAATTACGAGATCAAAGTCAAAGTCACAAGCTCATATCATACAGTTGGCTATTGATTGCCAATTTTTTATTTGGATTTTAAAGCTTGCCTTTTTATTTAATTTATTATTAATTAATTAATTTTTAAAAAAATTTTAATTTAAACTTTCGGTGCAAGTAACTTCAACAAAAATACAAAACAAATTACTGTAAGAGTCAAACGAGTTGTTTAATGTGACTTTGGCTCAGCTTTTGATTTGAAATTTATGGTCTCTAGTTTTGAGAACTATTAATTAAAGGAAAAAACCCAAAAAATACGCGAAAAATCGATACCGAAGAAGAGAAATGATCTTGCCTCTTCGCTGTTGGAACTCGTAGAAAGCCCTAGAATCAGCATGGGTGCATTTATTCCCAACTCGTTTCCGAAACTCGGCGAAATCGACGAGATCTCTTCCGATGCCGCCTTCATCGCTGAGAATCCTGGCGAGGAGTTCGATAACCGGGAGAGAACCCAGGGTAAATTTGGGGAAATTGAGAAATTGATTTAGGGTTTGTTCAATTTGGGGAAAAATAAGTTCAAGAGTAATAGCAGTCTTTTCAACTTTGAGTATTAAAATGGGTGTGATAAACAGTTTGTGAATTTTTTGGGGAGTCAAAAATTAGTATTTTTTTCTTCCAAATTTTAAATAGTTCGTGTTTTTTTGGGGTTTTTTTTTTTCTTAATTAAACAAACTGAATATACGAGGACAAAAAAAGTTAATGAAGGTCGGTCTCTCAATTAATAAAAAAAAAAACGGAAATAAGGTCGGTTTCTCTTCTCCCTCCTCTATATAAAACACATGCACACAAACTCAAAACCACAAACCCATTCTCTCGATATTCTACACCAAAGAAACCCTAACATCTTTCTCTATATATAAACGCATACGCGCACACACACACAAACCAAATTTTTCGTATCCAAAAAAAAACCTGACCACTCTCTGTCTCTTTCGATTCCTCAACGATGGCAAAAGCTTCTAAAACAATCACCTTCATCGTCTTCTTCATCTTGACCACTTTCTCTACGTTGTCTCGTGCAACACGTATTCGTTTTACTGAGCCAGATCACACGAGTGATACCGAAGACAAATACGAGAAGCAACTACGATACCTTCGCGATAGATACCTTCTCGATAGCTATAAATTTGAACAGATGGAGCAAGCTTTAAGGCAAGGTCCTCGTCGCTACTTCTACAAGGTTGAAGACTACGTCACTCACATCGAATCTGAGCCGTTTCCGTATCCCACGATGATCCGTAAAGTCGAAGCTTCTCTCCAAAGGATGCATTGAAGCCAGAACCAATAGTTTCAAGATCGTGTTTTTATTGTCTTACAAAACAACAACAAAGTCATTATGTATTCAAGTGGATTTGTACGATTAGGGATTTAGGGTTCTTGGTATTTGTCTGAGAATCTGAGATTACCAAAACGATTATGTTCTTTTGCTCGATATTTTCTTCTTTTTTTCTTAGCATACAACTACAAAGTCATTATGATTAGGAAAAGGATTTGTACGATTAGGGTTCTTGGGATTTGTAATAAAATCTGAGATTACCAAAATGATCATTGTATATATAATAAAGAATTCGTGTTTAATTGTTTTTTTTTTTTGGTTAAAGGTCATTCGTCTTTAGTTGTTAAGCATATATAATCGGTTGATTCCCGTTATAAAATTGTGAGGATCTTTGTGGAAGCTTATTGTTGGAAGGAAGCATGCGAGAGATTTGAGGCGAGCCTGGGTCGTGTTTCCCTGAAGCTGCGCACTTTTTTTTTTTCTTCTCCTTTTTGGGCAAAGATGCTCGATTATTATTATATTTTTTTACTTTTTTTAAATAGTCTTAAGTGTAGGATATGAGAAAAAGAACATGATTTACTCCTACTTTGTATCAATATCTAAATTGTAAAACAAAGTAATTAAAAGAATACATTTTTTTCTGTAGTTGTTAACATAAATAAAATATATATAAAAAAATCAATCATACAAATATATTCATATTGATATACCATGAACCTGTTGACAAAATAAATATATACCATTAATTTGAGTCAACCAATAGTTTAAAGAGTGACCAAAAGCCAAAACCAATCTCCTTTAATACTTTTTCTGTTTGAAAAAAAATTGATGTTTTAGAAATTTTTTTTGTTTCATATTATATAATGTTTTTAATTTTCAATGCAAAATTTATGAATTTTTTTATGTTTTATGATCAATCATATTATGCCATTTATTTTATTATTGATTAATTGTGTTTAGGTAGATTCTAATCAGTATGCAAAAGTCTTAAATATCGGAATCTTCGAGTGCTCCCAAATAGTAAAAATAAAGTGCGATTTTTCTTTTCAAAAGTGCGACAGTCTTTTTTCATCGGATTCCTTTTGGATCCAGTCTTTGTTTCCAATCGGCATGTCTTCGCCGGTGGATCCTCCGTCTGGGCAATGTGAAATTGGCTCAATTAAAAAATCGGTTAACATTGATTGTCTGGCTCAAGAACTTCCGTCGAAGTTAGCTTTTCAAACAGATGAGGCCCGAGATGCTGAGGGAATTATGATCGGAACTACAGATGGAGGTAAACCAGAGCAGGCCTCTGCTTTGCTAGAAAGAGAATCGAGGGACACTATTTCGACAACCAATCAGCCCTCTTCACCTTCGTTTCTGGAAGCGGGAACAAAGTCATCTTACGCAACCATGGTAAAAATCAAATCCACTCTCCCGAAATACGAGCTCAAACATACGGAGAGAAATGGAACATACATAGCGATGGTCCCAGCTGAAGTACTTGATGATGTTCCACTGTGGGAAGATCTATTGATTGGGAGATTCTTAGCGACAGCCCCTCATGTGGCAAAAGTTCACGTTATCGTCAACAAAATCTGGCCATTGGGAGACAAGTCTATCAAAATCGACGTATATGTTATCAACTAAACCACTTTGAAATTCAGGATCCGCGATCCAGGAGTTCGAGCAAGGGTCCTAAGAAGGGGTATGTGGAATATTGCCGATATCCCATTGATCGTTTCGAAGTGGTCACCAATCATCGAAGAAGCTCAGCCAGAAGTCAAATCTATACCTATGTGGGTGATGGTAAAGAACGTTCCACACTCTATGTTCTCTTGGAAAGGATTAGGCTACCTCACTAGTCCAGTGGGCATACCAAAGAGAC